>PVKU01001849.1:0-32606 GCA_004027475.1 Anoura caudifer | reverse complement strand
AGTCATCAGCTCTGCTGGGTTGCCGGCACCCGGACCGGGCGGAAATGGCTTGAGACAGAGACCCCTGTAAGGGGAAACAAAGTGCTGCCTAATGCACTCCCCCCACCCCCAACACACACACAGCCACATGAATATTAGCGGCAGTTGCAGGAAGCACCTACTTCCCAAATACAGCTGCTATTTGTTGCAGAGTAGAGCAGACACTCTTCCACTACTCACTGCCCCTTGTTTATTTACACTCTGCCTCAGTTCACTCATCTCTCTAAAAAGTAAGGACCCTCCTAGATTTGATCTGAGGAGTAAAGGAAGTAGGTAATAGTAAGCCTTTAATGGTTTATTACCACTACTGTTATTTTATTATTACTCTTAGGTGCCAGGCTAGTTGTTTCCCTGACCCAACTGTATGCCGTAGATCTGATCATCCCCATTTTACAGATGTGGAAACTGACACTGAGTTTAAGTTCAGCCCTGTCACTGCCCTGATCTGGACAGATCTAGGACTTGAACTCCGAATTGTTTGGTGTTAAAGCCTGTGTCTGTTGTCACCATGCTGCTGAGCTGCCTCAGTTTCCCACCTGTGACTTTATCTCAATGGACCCATCAACATCACTGCCTGCCTTTCCCCGCCGTGTCTAGCACAACCAAGCCCACCTCACTTACCCACAAGTTTCCATGGCACTGAGTAAAAGGAAGCATGCAGCACATGCACACACATGCACACATGTGCACATGTCACCAGAAACAGTCACATATAGTTACCTTCCCACAGAAAGATGCTTTCAAACTTACCACATCACTTAGAAGTAAAGCAACCTGCACATAGGTGCTTACCTGCCATTGGTCACAAGGGAAAATGAATGATCAAATGGAGAAACAGTTGTACTCAGCATCACAGGAGAGATGTGGTAACATACAAATATACAAAGCATATGACACTTTCACATACAAATATACCAAGGTAGTAAAACATGAACAAGTACACACACAGTCACACGCACAGGAAGACAGGGTATTTCTACAACACACTATACACAAACACACACAGAGATACACAGTGACAACACACCCAGTACTGCACTCTGTCACATACCGTATCATGGAGAGTATAGCTCCACACCCACTGTAACATGCACCCACACTTGAGAGATGTAGCCAGGCAGGACACAGAGAGAACATCAGTCAAAAACCAGTTCATATGCTCATGTTCCTCAGATCAGTGGAGACAAGGAACCATAATTTCACAGGCTCACAAACATATACACACTGAGTTTTTTCTCAAATCCTCTGGGAAGCTGGCTTCAACCCAAAAGTTTCCTGCCTCCTGAAGTCTTCAGGGCATGGTCGTCAAGTGATTCCCTTCCCCTCTCTTCTCCAGCTGAGCCCAGGAGAGCTGGGACACAGTCCTCTAGCAGACATGGGAGGGGACCCTGGACAGCAAATCTTGAGGACATCTTGTCTAGCACCATATCCAGTGCAAGCTGGGGCCAGCCACTGGGACTGATGGGCTGTTCTCCCACCTCCCAAATTCACTCCCACCACCATCCCAGCCTCATGTCCCAGCATTAGCTTTTGGAAAAGGGCAAATGAATTTATCAGACACCTCCTTTCCTGGGGAGCAAGGGCTGTCTCATGGAACCTCCCCCACCTGTTGTCACCTACCTGTGCAGGTGCTCTGTCTCAGCAGCTCAGAGCTTCAGCCTGGGCAAGATCCCGAAGGCAAGTGGGTGGAGCCTGGTTCCATCCTTTGCACCCCCCAGTGCTAGCTCCCTCTGCAGCTGCCCCCTCCAGCTCCAGGCCCCCTGGGTAGCCCCCTCCCTTCCTGCCTCCTGCTCTCCCAGTGCTGTGTCTCTCCTCTGAAAACCAGACTAGGGACTGGGGGGAGGGGGAAGATCCCATGAGAGGAAGTGGCATCTGACGGCCCCAGCACCAAACCTGGGGGGCTGCAGAGGGGAGGGAGGAGCAGGGAGGCTTCTCATTGTGTGAGGGAAATTTTATTTTTAACAGATGCTAAGGCAGATGGCGCAGAATTAACAGAAAATGGGAGAGGAAAGAGAGGAAGAACATTACTGACTCCGGAGAGAGTGGACATTAAAAAAATAAAGAATAAGGGAATGAAAACAAGTTTAAGTGCTCTCTCCGGGGGGGTGGGGGGACGGGAGGGGAGCTGAGAGGCAAAGAGGGACGGAGCAGCGTGGTGATAACCAGAGGCGTGAAATTACAAAAGTAAAATTTGTGGGACTCGGGAGGGGTTGAGAAGGCCCCAGTTTCATTGCAAAACTCACTCAGAAATTACTGATGTGATGTTTGAGCTTTTATCATTAATAATAATCGAGAAGGGAGGGGAAGACCAAAAAAAGGACTCGTGGGCTTGGAGAGTTTGAGGCACCAGGAGAAAAGAAGCTTGAGCAGTGGGGGGTGGGGGCGGGGCGGGTAACAGAAGAGTCATCTCTGTGACAGAAAAAGGAAGGGAAGGGAGAAAAACTAAGGGATGTACAGCAGAACTGAGACAAACGGAGAGACAGAGGCAGAATAAAAAAAGGAAGGAAAGAAAACAAGGGGAGAAAGAAGAGAAGCTATAGAAAGGATAAAACAGGAGGGGCTGGGGGCGGGGAATGAAAGGAAACTAAAGACAGGAGACTCAGAGACTGAGCAGTTGAGACAAAGGGACAGAAAAGAACAGAGACAGCAACAGGGAAACAGAGGGCTAGGAAAACAGCGTGTGAAAGAAACATGGGCACACGACTGGGCCAGGAAAGTAGCTCCAAAGATGAGTGAGTAGTGTTCACAGTGACCAGAAGCAGGGACCAAAAGAAACAGGAGGGAGAGGCGGAGATGAAAGAGCAGAGGCCCAGACAGACAGGGAAATGCATGAAGGAAAAGAAAGACAGGAAGAGTGAAAGACAGAAAGACAGAGAGGGAGTGAATGAGACAGAAGAAGTGGAGAGAGCAAAAACTTAAGACTTTGAAAAGGACACAGAAAGAGTTTCGGGGGACAGAAATTCCAAAAGACAGAGACAGACCCACACAATCAGAATGAGGAAGAGAGGTGAGATGGAGAAAGGAAGAAAGAAAAAATGAGCCAGAGGCTTGGAGAGACACAGAGGCTGTGGGGGAGACGACAGAGAGGGCAGTAAGGGAGGAAAGGATGGGAGACAAAGAGGAATGGCCGTTTATCTCTCCTCCCAAATTAATTGAGGCTACATCAGCCTGAGCCACTAAAACGGAGCGATTATGAATGGGTTAGTCACAGGTGGAGTTAAAGGCCTTCAGAGGCATATTAGCCAAAATTGAGTGGCTTTTAATTTCTTTCTAACGAGAGACTGTGGCTGGGGAACCAGGCACCGCCTCCGCTCAGCTCCACCGCTAAACACGGCGTGGGGGCGGCCCAGGCCACTCGCCACCTGACCTGTGTGGCACAGGCAGCCAAGTGGAAATGACCATGCCTGAAACATGCCTAAACATGCTTGCAACATGGGACACAATGGGGGGCAGAAGAGATGGGGTGAAGGGGTCACAGTCATTGGAAGTGGCCAGGTCAAGGAGTATGGGCAAAGGTTGAGCAGTCTGGGATGCAGGGGAAGGTAAGAGGGACACGCAGATACCGCCATGGGAAAGCCCTGCCATTGCCACAGAGCTGTTCAATGACCCCTGCCCCTACTTCGAGGAAAGCACTGCGGTCCAGAACTGCCGTTCTCCACTGCAGAGAAGCTAAAACCCTGAGATTGGAAGAACGGTTGCAATTTCCCGGAAGTATAATGATAGCCCAAACCCTAGGGCGGAATGGTGAGGTGGACAGAGCACTGAAACAAGAGTCCAGAGACCTGGATGTGAGTCTCAGCTCCCCTCCTAATTCATGACAGGACCTGGGCATCGCCCCTCTCACTGGGCCTCTGTTTCCCCACCTATAAAATCAGGGGATTGAAGTCTCAGATCCTTCCCAGCTCCAATATGCTATGAACCTATGCAGGCAGAACTTCCATCTGAAGTCTCATCCAGGGGTCTCAGCTGCTGTGCTGTGGGCATTTGAGATAGGACATGTGACCCAGACAAACATTTGTGACCACTAGAATAAGGTATGTGAACTAAATTTAGGGTCCCTGGCCCAGCAGGCTGCAAGTCAGAGCAAGTGCAGTGAGTTTTAAGTAGTGGGTGAGCAAATGACCAACGCTGAGCCTGGGTGCTGAGGCCTAAAGGAGGCCAGAGAAAGGGAAGCAGCACAGGGTTGGCCTGGGGGAGGCAGCAAGGGGTTGGTTTGAGGTGGGTCATGAATGGCGATAGAGCCAGAGCGTAGAGGGCGTTCCCAGTAGGGACACCAAGAGCAAAGGCGCAGGCAGAGGTGCCGCCTGGCTGAAGTCGATCCTATAAGGGCCATGGGCAGGCGGGGCTATGAGGCTTGAGTGAGAAGTTGGTGGGGACTGAGGGCACACAGTAGGTTTCTGAGCAAGGGCAGGAGAGTGTTTTGGGATTTGGGGCACTTGGGGAAGGTCACTATGGAAGAGGAGTGCGAGGAGAATGTGGAAACAAGTGAGCAGGCGCAGGCGGGGAGATGTTGTAATAGGCAGGGGAGCCCAGGTGAGGAGGGGAGGAGGGGACAGGTAGAAGGAAAAAGATGGCAGGACTTGGAAACTGACAGGGTGTGGGGGTCGGGGATAGAACTGAAGTAAAAGATGAGCTTGGGGTGTCAAGGCCAGCGCTCCGGAGAGAGAGCATTAGTACTGGTAACAAGGTGGGCAACCCTGGGTAGAAGCTGAGACAGACATAAACAATGTTGGCTTCTGTCCAAAGAGCAGAAAGAGGCTGAGGCAGGGCAGTGTGGTTCAGTGGAAAGTGCATTCATCGGAGCACATCCATCTACGATATTCAACTTTTCGTTCTGTCTCAGCTACTCATTAGCCATGAGACCTTGGACAAGACACTCCCCATGCCTGGGCCTCAGTCTGTCTATCTCTAAAATGTGGGATTTTGTCGGGGCTCTTGTTTAGCTTCCCTCTAGGTCCATGTTCTGAGACTCAGAGACAAAGCCAAGGCAGAGATCTGCACAGGACAGAGACAGGGACTGGAAGAGACTGGTCATAATTCTCACTGCACTCCAGTCCCCAGAGCCAACAGCTGCGCCCCTCCTCCTTGAAACTCCATTAACACTCAATTAGAGGGCCTGATGGGCTCCAGCCGGAGAGCCCCCTCCCCACCTCATACACGGAAGGGCCCTCCCCACCTCAAACTCAGACAGTCCCCATTCGGGGTTCGTCTGATGGGCCCACAGGGAGAAGTCTTCACTCAAATTTATAACTAACGGCAGTGGCGGCCCTGCCGGCCTCTCCTGCCTCTTCTTTCTTCTTCCTCCCGGGGTGGAGCCCACAGGGATGGGTGAGGATAGGGGCAGAACCCACTGGAGCCCCAGAGATGAAAGTGAGCAAGCCCTGGAGCAGAGGAAGTGGGAGGGGAGAAGTGAGGAAGAGCGCGTGAGAGTGTGTGAGGGAGAAAAATGACAGGCCCTGAATATTGGGCGCCCTCACTTTAAATCAAGATAAAAGACTGAAGTGGAAAATGAGAGTCCAGAGAAACCCCGGACGGCTTGGGGCGCTAATGGAAACACATGGCTGCCGGCTGCGGGCTTGTCAGCTTCCCCCGGCGCTGCCATTCCCGTCTGATAATCCGGCCTGCCATAAAATTAGACTAGCAAATACCTCCTGACAAAGATGCATGTTTCTCTCTATTGTGCCATCATAAAAAAAACTCCGCTGGTGACTCGGGGAGCCGCAAACTTCAATTTAAATTTACAGTGCTGCGGAAGGAAAGTGATATGCACTCAAAAATTTTAATAACCTATTAAGTTACGACTTCAATTTCATTTTATGAATATTTTCCTTGGGGAGCACGGCTATCACAGAGAAAGATAGAAATTTAAAAAAGATAAATAGTGCCATTAATCTCCAACATTTCTCTTCCATTATCCTTGAAAATTAGGAGTTATTTTTGTTCAGATCTTCATGTAATTAGCTCCCTCCACTTGATTCACTAGCCAGAAAATGACCATGTTCAGAAAATTAAAAATTTGTCATTAAGTGGAATTTAACATAATATCATTTATCTTTATCTATTCCCCAGCTGACAGCAGGAAGCCTTGGCTGCCTTACCGGCTGGTGTGTCAGAGTGGGGAGGGACTGCTCAGGGGAGACACTGGGAGAGACAGAGACAGAGACCAGGGAAGGAGAGAAGGCCAGTAGGGAGGTGGCCAGATGGAGAGTGAGGAGGCCTTGGGAGCTGAAGTGTCAGTCACAGTGGGAAGGCAGAGGAAGCTGAGGGTGGATGGAGAGGAAGGAGGTGGAGGCAGCAGACGCTGGTGGCAGCAGCGACAAGGGTGTGGGCCTGAAAGCAGGGCAGATGGAGGAGTTGGGGGCCAAGAGGAAAAGCCAGGAGAGGACATCAGGAGCAGGTACCAGAAGAGGGAGGTGGCTGGTCAGTGGGGCTAAGGTGAAGAAATGACTTGAGATGGCAGCAACCCAGAAGAATTAAAGGAACTTCCAGAGAGGGCGAGAGGTGGGGTGAGAAAGACAGGGAATCATTGCCTGGCCTCCTAGCCCCAGGGGGAACTAGACACCACCATTCTGACCACAGTCTGGCTTCAATAAAAGACAGAGTGACAAAAAGAGACAGTGAGAGCCAGAGAGGAAGTGAGAGAGTAATGAGAGCCAAGAGGCGGAGTGGGTGAGGCAGAGGTGGAAGTGCTGAGAAGTGAAGCAGACAGACAGCGGGGCTCCCTTGGTGAGCTCTGGCCCCAGGAAGGCTCTGTGGTAGAAGCCCCCAAAGAAGCCCTTGGACTTCTTGCCAGGGCTGCATGGCTCCCTCTCCTCCCCCTCCTCTAAACAGCCCCCACCCATCCTCCCAAGTCAGAAATCATCCAATAAAACACTCAGACCTAGTCCTGGGTGGAGAGAGCCGTGGCTGAGCCTGAGAGACTGAGAATTGGATAAAGGGATTAAACAGCGGCACATTAGTGAGAGATTTAGAGTGTAATAAACCCATTTCATAATAATATGTGCGTTGGGGCCAGCGATCCATCATTGTAGGAGCCTGTCCGTGGCGGGGGTAGGGAGGTGCACTGACCTGCTGGGAGGGGGGACCTGGACAGATGGCTGAAGTTTTTTTTCTCAGGGTCTCAAGATATGGGCATGAAGTACAGACTGGCCCCTGGGGCCAGAAGGAAAGCACAGGGATTCTGAGGGTATTTATGGTTCAAGTAGCCACAGGTACAGCAAGGGAGCCTGGGTAGAGGCCTGAAAGCCTGAGAGGCTGCCCTGTCCTCCCAGTGTAGGGCCTTAGAAATAAAGATAGAATGATTCTCAGAGGGTGCGGGGGTGTCCAAGCTGCAGAGTTCAAGCTCACAGACAGGACTCAGCAAGCTGAAAACTCCCACATAAGCCTGCTCCTTCCATCCTGGTTTTGTCACTGACTCTCTGATTTTGGTAAGTGACTTCACCTTTCCAAGTCTCAGTTTCTCATCTGTCAAATGGAGATATTTAGTCTGGTGTCACAGGACTGTTATGAGGGTCACCTGAGATCATGGGTTTAAAATTGTTCTACAGCAGAAGAGCCTTGGAGAAACACTATCATCACTGTGATACCCCCCCCCCAATTTCCAGCTCCCCACCCACAGGCTGCCTTGTGAAGTCTTTCAGCTTCTTATAGTCAACTAGTTTCACCTGCCAGAGGAGACTCTGAGACTATTCAAGGGCCAGTAAGAAATGATGTGTTAATTATACGATTGACTGTTTAATCTCCCCTGTTAATAGGGCAGAGGAAAACATTCTCTTGCTATCTTCATTGAGGAACCCAGTATCAGGGATTAGAAAACAAACTTTCTCCTGGAAAAGGGAGTGAGAAATAGGAATGGACCAGTTAGGTCTCAGTCCTCAGTCTTAAAATGCTGGGGAAGGGCAGTGGGAACACCTGGAGATACTGAGCGCAAAGAGGAATGCCTTTAGGAGAAGCGAGGCCCCGGGGCTGGGGGAGGGTTGGGTTGCCAGGGGTGATGGTCTTGAGTGGCCCAGGAGGTTGTGGCAGGAGAGAGACGGGGAGTGGGGAAAGCAGAAGTCACTGCTCCACCATCCAGCCACGCTAGCCAACTTTCTCTTTCTTCATTGCCTCCAGGTATATCACTTCCTATCCCCACCCCAGAGAGGCCAAGTGGACACAACCTTCAGCTCTACCTGAGATGCAGAAGATGGTCCCACAGGAAGGCATCATCTCCAATCCTGGTTCCAACTTGTTTCCAATCTGCTCCCCACTTTAAGTCAATTTAGCATCAAGCTCTCTGGTCAATTTGTAGGGACACAGACTCTTCCCTGGCACCTCATTCCAATTAATCAAGACTTCCTGAACCCTCAATCCAGCCAAAGGCATCATTGATTCTTCCAGAATAAAGTTTCACTGAAACCTTCCTCCCAGGTTGAATTGATCAAGGGCAAGTTTGGTCTCTCTTCACCCCTTCAAAAATGTTAACTAACTATCATTGCCAATTCTCCCAGCTTCTGGTGGAGACCTTCCTGATGCCACGAAAGAACAAAGAATGTTTTCTCCCAAAGCTCAAGCTAACACATCCATTGCTTCTTTCTGTGAATATTCATTACATGCCCACTAAGGCCAAATACAAACATTCTGTATTACAAAATAGTGAATGAATCATAAGTTCCCTCTGAGTAGTACAGATACTCTGGTGCACCAAGGAGGGACAGATCTCCACAAGCTGGCAGGGTCAGGGGTAGTTTTGATGGAAGAAGTGCCACTGGAGCTGGGCAGGTTTGGGGCACAATTTCAACAGCTGGGGCCATGGCAACAGCTAGGCCAGAGAAAATAGATGCATGAACAGACATGCAGTGAAGGAGAAAAGCAGTACTTAAGGAGCGCACATGCTGCGCCAAGCATGTGCTGGAAGCTTTCATCCGTATTATCTCATTAACCCCTCCCATCATTTTTGGAAATAAGTGTCATTATCTCCAAGTATATAGATGAGAAACTGAGGTTCAGAGGTTAAATTACTCACCCAAGATCACACAGCTAGTAAGCAACAGAGTCTGGACTCGAACCCAGAACTTGTTGTCTCTGGAACCCATGCACTTTCCTCTACGCGATGATGCCAGTTGTGTTTAAGGAAGAGGAGCAGCCTGCTTTGTCTGGAGCATAAAGTGAAGGACAAGTGGAAACCGCCCCATACTGGACATTGCCTGCAAGAATGCTGCACCATCTCTGAGACTGCCGAAGCCGTTCTGGCACAAAGAACCTCAGCCTTGCTGAGGTTCCAAGGACCACACCCTTGGAAATTCAGGAGAAGCAGAAACATAGGGAGAGGCAGTCCTTCAAGCACATGCTCCTGAAGTGACCCTCTCTTCCATCCAGCCTTCCCCATCCTGTCCTCTCCCCTAGCTCCTTACTCTCAGCATTGAGGGTCTCCCTTCCATGACCCACTTCTGGATCTGCTATCCTCTATTTCCCTTCCCTTCACAAATATCCCCAGTTCCCGATACACACTTGTTGCCTCCGCCTCCCACCACCAATTCCCTCTCTGAGCCCTCTGCGCCCACTCCCCAGGTCACCAATAACATCCTCATGAAAAAAGTTTCAGTGACTTCTTACAAATTCGTAATCCAGCTCCATTATTTATTAGCTTGGTAAGTGACTAATTCAGTCTGGGCTTCAGTTTCCTTATCGGTGACATGCGAATGATGACAGCACCTACCTTACAGCACTGATGTATAACTTATAGCGGTGAGTTTTATCTCACTGTACCTGAACAAGGTACAGAGTCAGCATTTAATAAATATTAGTTGTTATTATTTTTCTCTGCCTTTATTCTTCTTGATTGCAAATCTTCAAAAACCCAATAAATAACAGATTCATAGTCATTAAATGATAACCCATTGCTTATAAAAAAGACTCAAAGCTCCTTAGCCAGGTTCTGAGACCCATCCCCCACCTTTGTTCAGAGTTCAGAAGCTCCATCCACTTCTTCCTCATGTGAAAGAATATAGTCTGAAGGAAGGATTTCCAACCCAGGGCCTTAGATACCCTAAATTTTTTAGAGGTATTTGGAGGACCCACAGAGCTTTTATTTTAGTTTTCATATAACAATATACTCTCAAGAACTTTAATAAAGTGTCACATGTTCACAGAAATGTCATGAACTGAATTATAATACATTAGAGGTTACTATCATGATAAATGTGTGTGCTAATTGACACATTTTTCTTAATAATTAGAAAGCTAAAATTTGTGCCTTCATAGTATGTGCTAATAAAATCCTGTCTTTCTCAGTTTTATATATTGGGTTAGTTTGAAAAGGGCAGGGGGACTTCTTAGTAAAAAAAAGGGTTTTTTTGTTTTTGTTTTTTTTTTCTAAAAAAAAGGTTTGAAATCATTAATAAAGTGTAAAAGGTCACAAAGACCTAGTCCCAGTCCCAAGTATGCGACTTCCTTCCCTAAGTTCCTTAAGTACTCTGGGCCTCCGCTTCTCCATATGCATGAGCGCATATATCAAGCACACAGGGTTGACAATAGGCTTAAAATAAAGAATGTATGAGAAAATGCCTAACGCCACACCTGATAGAACTTTGGTAATAGCACAAGCTAATACTTATTGAGGACTAACTCTATGCTGGGCCTCAAGCTACGAGTTTGCATATATTATTGCATTTCATTCTTGTAGCAACCCCATAAAGTTTTACCCTTAATCTCATTTATAGATGAAAACCTTGATGTTTGGAGTCATTAACAATTTGCCAGATCACAAAGCCATAGCTGAGGATCTGGGTTTTGAATAATCTAGGCAACCAAGCATTAGAGTCTGCACTTTTTAAAAAATATTGAGCACTCACTAGGTACCAGATACTGTTCTAAGTCCTTTTACATGTTTTAATTCGTGGAATCCTCACAACTGCTGTGGCAAATTGTGCATCCCACGAGACTTGTGCGATGTGGCTTTGCACAAGAGGTGGAGTCAGCTTCCCCTCTGAATCTGAGTTGGCCATGTGATTTGTCTGACCAATAGAATGTGACAGAAGCGACACTTCGTGACTTCTGAGCTTAGGCATTCAGAGGCCTTGCCATTTCCGTAATCACCTCTTTGGAAGTCAGCTGCCATGTGAGGAAGCCTGAACTCTCCCTCTGGAGAGGCTAGTAGAAGAAGAGAGGCCCTGAAGGATGAGAAGCCACCTGGAGAAAAGCTAAGGCTTCCTGGCCAACAGCCAGCCAGCGCCAACTGTCAGACATGCCACAGAGGCCAACTTGGATGTTCTGCCCCCAGCCGAGTTTCCAGATGAATGCAGCTGCCAGAGTGAATGCAGCCAGCACCACAGAGAGCAGAAGAACCTCCCACCATGAAAAACTTATAAACAAAAACAAAAACATTTTTAGCCACTAGGATGTGGGGTGCTTTGTTACATAGCAATAGCTAACCCAAACAAATAAGGTGTGTACTACTACAGTGGACCCCTGGACAATGAATTTTCCTAGTATAAGTGGACCCGCACAGTTCCAACCCTGTTCAAGGGTCACTGTCTTTTCGATCTGTGGTTGGCAATCCGTGTTGCAGAGGGCCAGCTGGAGTTTCACATGGATTTTCAACTGTGCAGGTGGTCGGTGTCCCTAACCCCCATGTTGTTCATGGGTCAACCATGTTTCCTTATTTTACAAATGAGAAAACAGAGGCATAGAGGAGTTAAATAAGTCACCTAGCGTTAAGCCATTAATGAGCGGTAAAACCAAGGCTGAAACCGAGGCATTCTGACTCCAGAGACCACAGAAGTAACCACTAGGGTTTGGGAAGCTGAAAAATGGTCCCTCAAAGATGTCCTGGACCTCATCCCAGGAACCTGTGAATATGTTACCTTACATGGTTAAAGGGACTTTGCAAATGTGATTTTGTTAATGATCTTGAGTGTGACTTCTGCAATCACAAAGGCCCTGGTAAGAGGGAGACGTCAGGGTCCAAGGCAGAGAGAAAGGTGATGTAGTGCAGGGGCACGAGCGAGCCAAGGAATGAGGACGAGGAACGAGGACAGTATCTAGAAGATTTCAAAAACAGCCAGGAAACAGATTCTTTCCCTGGAGCCTCCAGAACACCTGTCAACACCTTGAGACTGATTTTGGGCTTTTCACCTCCAAAAGTGCAAAATAATAAATGTTGTTGTTTTACGCCACTAAGTTGAAGGTAATTTATCACAGCAGCCCCAGAAAACTAATACAGGGAGCCTCTCATACTTAAAGGGAGCTGGGTCCTTCCCGTGGGAGCCAGCCAGCCCAGTCTCCTTGTCTCCTGTCACATTTCATGTCTCTGCACTTCTCTAGTTCTTAAAAATCCCTTTTCCTCCATCAATAATTCATTTCTACCCACCTCTTCCAGGAAGCCTTCTCTGATCATTGCAGCTCACACTGTTCTCTCTGTCCTGTCTCTACAGCACTTGATGTTCTCCACCTTCTTACTCAGCAGTAACTAATATCAGTGCTAATGTGCTGGCAGGCAGCCCAGTGACATTTTTATGAGTGTGAGTCATCGAATCTGAGGACATCAGGCCATAGAGGCCCCTAGAGAGTCTATCCCTTCATTTTATGGATGATGAAACTGAGTCCCAGGAAAGGAAAGAAAGCCACTTATCCAAGGTCACATAGCCAGGGCTTAAAGACGGGCCTTCTGACTTCAAATTCATAAGCTCATTCATTCAGCAAGTGCTTATCAAGCCCTCATTATGGGCCCACCACTGAGCTAGGTGCTGGGAAATCACTAATGATCAGAAGCAGATAAAGTCTCTGCTCTCACAGTGGTCTCCGGTTTGTAAGAGAGATAAACATTTATGCAATAATCAATCTGATATATAATTACTCACCATGATAAGTGTTAGGAAAGACAGTTCCATAATACCAGCTGTGGGAGTGCAAAACATAAGGAACTATTTTAAGCAGGAGAATCAGGAAAGGCTTCCCTGAGGAGATGACCATCAGGCAGAGATGTGACTAATGGTGAGTAGAGTTCACTAGGTCTTTATAGGGGTAGGGGAAGGGGAAATGCACCTTAGGCTGAAGAAATGATGTGTGCAAAGGCCTGGGGGCAGGAGGGAGCAGAACAAAGAATAAAAAGAAGCCCGGGACGCCTGGAGAGCCAAAGCGAGGTAAGACGAGGCTATAGAAGCCCACAGAGGTCAGACCACAAGAGCCGGGAGGCAGTGGCAAGGCTTTGATTTTAATTCCACTGGCAAGGGGAGGGCACAGGGAGGTTTTAAGCAGGGCAATGACATGTTCATATTTGAATTTTATGGTGTTTCCCCCCAAGCCAGGGCCTTCTCTTATCTCTATAGACATGTTAGAGATTATTATTACAGGGAGTTTTATGCCACTGTGTATTCCACTCCGTGCCTAGCCTTGTACAACACAGGTGCTCCATAAACATGTGTTGATTAACCTCTCCGCAGCATGTGACGCTGCTGATTATTCTCTTCCTCTCGAAGCCCAGTTGTTTGGCTTCCGTGCTGCTGCATGTTCTGGCTTCTCTGCATCCTCTGACCACTCCCCCTCCCCCTCCCCCCACCGTATGTAAGCATTTCTCATCGTTTTATCTTCATCCTCTTTCTTCACATCCATACTCTCCCCTTTGGTCATCTTGTTGCCTCCAACAAAATTGATCTCATCCTTCTGGGCAGAACTCAAGTTCCATAAGGGCTGGGACTTTGTCTTGTCACTGGTACGTCCCCAGAGCCTAGCACATGGCAGGCACCTGATAAATTATGTGATGGGACTATATACTATATGACTGTTTATATGAAGCTCAAGAACAGGCAAAATGAGTCTCTGGTGATCGATGTCAGAACAGTGGTTACCTGCGGGGAAACAGCGACTGGGAGGAGCACTGGTGGAGGGGGAGGGCTGGAAGTCCCCATCTGAGTGGTGGGGACAGAGGTGTCTGCATTTGTAAAAGTTCATTGATCTGGAAGCTTAGGATTAATGTTCTTTACTATATGTGTGGGATATCTCAACCAGAAGGTAAAAAATAATGCAATATCGCCACTCTCCTGAGAGGGAATTCCTAATTTTTTTACTGCTTTATGTGTCCACCTAGATGCTCAGCCTATGATCTTTCCCAGCCTCCCAAATCAGCTCCCCTCCTGAGTTCCTGTTCCCAGTGTTGGCACCACTACGCTCCCAACCATTTAGTTTCCAAACCTCAGAGCCACCTTACCCATATGCCACCTCTTCTATCCTGCCTCAGCCAGGTTTCCAAGACACATAAACACAAGTGGTCCTGTGGTTATACAAACTTTTAAGATGGCCCCCTGAATTTAACCTCCTGGTGTTACTCCTAGGATTATGTTATTTAGCAAAAGAGAGAGTGGGGGAGGTGGGGTCTAATATAATCACAGATATCTTTAACAGCAGGGTTTTCTCTGGCTGCTGGCCGGAGAGGAAGTCAGACACACTCAGAGCAGGAGAATACTGCAGTATTATTGGCTTTGAAGACAGAGGGAGCACAGGTAAGGACAGGTAGCGGTTTTAAGAGGCTGATAGTGACTCCCAGATAGGAGCCGGTAAGAAAACAGGAACCTAAATCCTACAGCTGCAGGGAACGGAATTCTGCCAATGAGATGAGTGTGGAAGCTGATCTTCTCCAGGGCCTCCAGACAAGGACCCAGACCAGCTGACACCTGATTTCAGCGTTGCGAAACTAGGAAAGAAACTAATTGAGCCCACCCAGACTTCCGACCTATAGAACAGAGATTTTCAAATAAGAGTTGTTTGAAGCCACTAAGTTTGCAGTGAACTGTTAGAGTAGTAATAGAGAGCTAATACATATCTTAAATCCTGTATATTCACAGTGGCTTTGCCTCCACACTCCTTCCCTCACTTTGGTTCCACCATGGCTAGACCCTCTGACCTCATTTCTACCCAACTGAAATATTTATTTCTGGGCCTCTCTCTCTAAACCCATCTATCCACTGCTACCAGATCAGCTTTCCAAAGTCACAACCGTGATCACAGCTTCTCCTGCTCAAAAAATTTGGGTAACAGTGCAGCTTGGTGGTTATACTCTGGAACCAGAACGCAGGGTGAAAAGTCCAGCTCTGCCTCTAAATAGCGGATAACCTAGAATGAGTTGCTCAACCTCATCCATAAATTGGGAATAAAAGTACCATCTCCATAGGGTACTTGTAAGGATTAAGTGAGACATGCATGCAAAATAGTTATGCATAGCCCAGCACAGGCAGGAACTCCACTGTGTGTGAATGATGGTTCTTTATATAGCACCATCAAGGGTTCCAGGTGGCCAACTGATTGAACTCTTCAGCCTGGACTTACATCCGCTCTCCCACAAGCTGTGCACGCACACACACACCCCTTTCCAGCCTTTTCTCCCACTCCTCTTCCATTAGTCCCATCCCTTACCCTCCATCTTCATCACCACTCCCCTCATTCACATTGTCCCCCAGGGGTCTCCTCACTGATTCACACACTTCCACTCTCTGTGGCTGGCAGGGACTGCTGAAAACACAAGCCCAATCATGTCACGTGTGAAACTTATACCCTTCCAATGCTCCCCCTTACTTTCAATATAAAGTCCAAAATTCTTCCCACAACCCCCCAGGCCTTGGACAGCCTGGCCCAACAATGTCTCCAGCCCCCTGCCCTTCCTCTTGGCACTTATCCCTCCTACTCATCAGGCTCCCTCCTGTGACTGGGCCACCCACCTTGCTGTTCCTTCTTCCTTAAAACTCTTCCCTTCCCTACTTGCCTGGTTAAAACCTATTTTTCCTTCCAATTCTTAGTCTAGTGGGGATTCCCTCCAGCAAGTCTTCCCTGACCTCCCTGATTAGGCCAAACCCCTCTAGTAGAGGCTCTCAGATGTAAACTTCTTGTAGGAGTAACTTATACCTCTTATTTAATTGCCATGAGCTCCATTAGGACTGGGGCTGTTTCTGTTTCTGATCACCTCGTGTCGTCAGAGCAGAATACAGTGCCTGGCCCAGAATCTGTACTCAATAAATGTTTGTTAAAGGGATGAATGAATGAAATGAGGACAAGGACTCTGCTTCAGCTAAACTGGACTGCTTTTCCCACAGATGCTTTCTCGTCTCCACGCCTTTGCTTACTCATGTCCCTCCATCTGATATGCTCTCTTGCCAACTCTACTCTTCTGTAAATTCAACCCACCCTGGCACTCTCTGCCAAGTAATCTTGCCCAGTATTTTAGCCTGCACTGGCTTCTACCTCCATCCTTCCCTCTACCCCACCAAAAATGTCTATTGTTTGCATTATTTCTTCCTGATTATGAAAATAATGCATGCACATCATAGAAATTTTAAATAACAGATAATGCAAAATATTTTTAAAAAGAAAAACATTTCAAATACCATTTCCCAATGATAATTTTACTGTAAAAAGTGAGGCAAAAGCAGGTTTACAATTGTTCATATGGAAATCAATACAATGATTAACAAATAATAGCCCTGGCTGGCATGGCTCAGTATATTGAGTGCCAGCCTGTTAACCCAAGGGCTGCTGGTTCAATTCCCAGTCAGGGTACATGTGTGGATTGTGGGCCAGGTCCCCGGCTGGGCGTGTGTGAGAGGCAACCACACATTGATGTTTCTCTCCTCCTCTTTTCCTTCCCTTCCCCTCTCTTTAAAAATAAATAAATATATTTTTTAAAAGTTAACAAATAATAATACAAGAATTAATTCTGTTTTGTGTACTTATAGCCGTAAACCTACTTATTCCCAACCCATTTTTCCGTGCATAATCATGGAAAACTTTTAAACCTTACCACAAATTAGTGAGGTTCACATTGTTCTCATATTATCAAAAAAAAGTTTTCAGAAAAGTTCAATAACTTGCTCAAGGTCACTCAGAACTAGTAAAGAACTCAGAACTAGAAAAGAGCCCAGACTGGGGCCCAAGACTTCAGTCTTCATGATTCAGCCCCTTGCTCTCTCTGCTATGCCCACCTTCCCCTTGAGCCCTTCTCTCTCCCATCACTGACTCCTCTTACATCACTGCTTTCTCCCTTCAAGGCTAAAGCCCAAACTCTCCCTGACACATTCCCTTTAACCCAACCACTCTACTTCAGGGATAATCACTTTGGTATTTTTTGCAGTAGGAGAAGACCACTATCAACCTAAATCTATACCAGCCTGGTTTAATAAGTAACAGCACATCCTCATAATGAAATTCTACACTATTGGTCTAAAGAATAAGGGAGGTCTTCATGCATTACTTTGGAATAATCTCTAAAATAATTTGTTAAATAAAAAACAGGTACAGCCCTGGCTGGTGTGGCTCAGGGGATTGAGTGCCAGCCTGCAAACTGAAAGGTCATCAATTTGATTCCCTGTCAGGACACATGCCTGGGTTGCAGGCCAGGTCCCTGGTTAGGGACATGCGAGAGGCAATGGATCCATGTCTCTCCTGTACATTGCTGTTTCTCTCTCTTTCTTTCTCCCACCCTCCTCCTCTCTCTAAAAGTAAATAAATAAATAAATAATTTAAAAATATTTCTAAAAGTGTATACTTGGCCATCATTTGTGAATGTAAGAATATTTCTTATTTTTCACTATATATCCATGTATAGTGTTTACATTTACCATACCCAAACATTTAATAAGTAAAAAAGGGAAAACACAAGCAAAAACTGCCAAGTTTTCTCTGATCATCCCACTGAGGCCATCTGCACTTGGTGCATGAGACTGGGTGCATGTGGGCACCCTGCTCCCCTCTTTCTATGGCCTCCCAAGTGAGGCTCATATATCAGCCATTTTCAGAGATCAAAGACTTTGTCTTTTCCACCAGACTAGTAGGATCCTGCAGCCACTTGAACGCCAAGGAAAAGGCTTTGTTCTAACAGTAGCTCTGCCATTTGCTAGTTGTGTAACTTTGGGCAAGTCATTTTCACCTCCCTGACGGTAGATTCTTTCTCCTCCATCAGGTAGGTGAAGAGTTCCCCATCAGATGGGTGAAGAGTTCTCCATCAGCCCCCTAACTTCCAGACCTTCAAACAGTCTGTCCCCTCTGCCTATAAAATACTGCTCTTCTCCCTTCCCTATCTTGGTAGCTCCTACCTATCCTTCAAGACTCAGCTTTCATGTCACTCTTGAAGAAAGAACTCCCAAATCTCTTAGCTGAGGTCTTGTGCTCTTGCTGTGGCTTCTCCATCATAAGCCCCATAACACGTAGTGGGAATGACAAGTCATTCCTTGTCCAGTGTTTGCATTCCCGATTAGACTACCAGCCCCATGAGGGTAGGAACCACGCTATGTTTATCACACGTAGCCTGGTGCTTGTCATATGGTTCAGGCTCAGTAAATATTTGCTCTGAGAGTAAATGGGTCACATTGCCCTTGTTCAGACCTTCTCCTCTGATCCTATATCCTGATAGACTTCAGCAGCCTCCCCCGGCCACTCAGGAAAGAGGTGTGTCACTGGGGATTAGACCCTCCCATTCCTGTTCTTCCCCTAAAGTCTCTCAGCCTACCTGAGGCATCAGAGCCTGTGATCTTCCCCACCATCACATCCACAGCCTCCAAAGCAAACTCCTTCAGGTTCCAGCCCAGTTTAGGCCTCTCCCTCAGGGCAGGGCCCCACCCAGGCCAAGGCCAGGCCCCAGACCCATTCCCTGCCCCCAGCCCAGCCTGGCAGGCCGGGCCCATCAATCGTGCTCCCAGGGGTACAAACCAATTTCTCTTGCTTTCCTGAGCCTGTCTCCCTGGCGGAGCCTGGAGGAGCCTTCAATCGCATTAATCCCAGCCTGGCGGCGGTGACGAAGACGGATTTCTCCACCAAACGATCCATTTGTATCTCTCGTGCACTCACTTGGTTTTTTTCTGTGCGGATGTTCAAAATATCATGAAAAAGGCGTTAGTCGGGTAGCTGTGGCGCAGCGAAATAATAGAGTGATCCGGCAATGCGCTCCTGACCTTGCAGGACAGCTAATCCATCCGCACATCTATCTTAATTATTCCCGGTTACAAAAGAGAAACTCCACCATTCATTCATTCCAGGCTGGCAATTTCATTTTCCACCCCCACTCACGCCCCGTCCTTTCTCCACCATTCCCCTAGCCAGATAGGCCCATTCACCAGTGCTGTAACAGTCTCCCGTCAGCAGCCCAGTCTAGCCAGATGTGAGCCCACCTGGTGGCAATTCAGGACCTAGCCCACTGCTCCTTGGGATCAGAAGAGAGGCCCTCTGGCTCCCTTCCCCCAGAACTCTGGCCAGTCCATTGGAGGAAGATTAGCTACCAATACGATCAAGACCAGGCAGGGACACACACACACACACACACACACAAAGGCAGCCAGACTCCTCCAGACTGACCTTCAGACTTCCTCTTGCACAGACACTAGTACATAGACCCACCCCCTTCTTCATACCTAAGCAGAACATTTTAACTCTCCTGCTGCCCTGGCACAGATGCTGGGATGGGCATTTTGACTAAGGGCAGGTGCCATGAGGGTTGTCTTGGTCTGCCTGTCTCCCACCCCCAAAAGCCAAAGACCCTACCCACTGTTCCTCTCAGGCCTACTCATCAATCCAACCTAAGCAGGTAAGAGTGGAGGAGCAAGGTGGAGTGTGGAAGAGGAAGAGAGTAAAAGAGGAGAAGTGAGGAGAAAGACTTTGAGCAGAGATCCTGCAAGTGAGCGGAAAAAGAAGGAAAGGAATGATGGGGATGGTGTGGTGAGAAGGTCATTGAGATGAAATGTGAAAGCGCCTGTTTGTATAACACAATTTGAGCTAATCGCACCAGATTCACTTCGGGGATGCCTGTGCCAGTCTCTAAAGCCCTTTCTAATTCTACTCTTAATGTACAATTTTTCAGACCCCTCATTCTAATGATTTTGATGCAATCAGCAAAACTAGGCATGTAATTGTCTTGGCTCTGTGCTTGGCCATGGTGGCTCTTGGGAACCCTGGCTCCCGGTTCCCTGTCTCCCCCTCCCCCTCATCCTTCCCTCTCTCCTCTTTTACCTCTTGATTCAACTTCTGCCAGCTAGCACAGAGCGAGACTTCTCCAACTCAAAGGGCTGCGGGAGAAACAGAAGAGGGAGTTTCAGTCCTAGGAAGCCCTGCACTGACTGAGGAAAGGATACAGCGTGTCTAGGCCAGAACTGGGCAGTGGGATTGTCTGCTCCACCAGCCTGGCTAGATTATTGAGTTTAGAGAAGGAGGAGGGCTTTTTGGAAGAGTTCAGTGGGCTCTCCTCCCCTTCCCAGAAGCAGCAGGCAGACTGGGCTGGGCCTGTGGGGCAGTGTGCATGGGAAGGGCCATTTGTCCTGAGACAATGGGAGAAAAGGGGTCTCGGAGCGGCTGTTGAGAGTCAATTTGTAGTGGTTGGCGGCTGAGGTTGCTCCAAAGGCTGGGAACAGCTGGAGCTCCGGGTGACTGATGGGTGGGCCCAGGAGAGGGGCCATTGGTCTGGCAGACACAAAGGCCCCGATGGTGTGCGGGTGGGGCCTGTCAAAATCATTAAGTGCAGAATATGGGAGCGGCTGACTTCAGATGGGACCAGTGGGTAGCGGTAAGAGGTTAAGAGCCTACCCCCTCCCTCTCAGCAGCCCCTCTTAGGAAACTCAGCCACCCACATGTCATTATCATCTTATTTGCATAGACACCCCACCCCCCAGCCTTCAGGTCCCTGGCCTCATTCCATCGAGAGTACAGGTTCCAGTCCTATTTGGGCCACTCTGGCTCTGGGGCCAACTCTGGGCCTGGCAAGGCCTCTCCAGTCCTCTTTGGGAGACTAGCCCACACTCAAGCTTTGCGTTCGCCAGGCAGTGGCCTCATCCACTTCTCAGAACACAGGACATCCCGAATTCAGGACCAGGAAAGACTGCCCCTCCATTTCAAAGGGAAGAAACTGAGGCCCAATGTGGTGATCTCCCCCGCATCCCCCTCTCTGTGGGAAATGCTTCTCCCACTTGACCTTCCTCAAGGGGGACCGACGGGCAGTGATACTGGGAGAAACCCGCCGCCCCCACCCTCCAGCCCCTCCCCCGCCCCGCAGATCTCCCGGCAGGAGAGCGGAGGCAGTGACCCGGCCAGGTGGTGATGATGCGGCCGGCCGCGCTGGTCACTCTTGGCCGCTCCCCGCGCGCAGCCCGACCCCCGTCGCACGGGTCACGGCGCCGGCAAAACTCCCTGACACAGAAACGCCGCGGGGCCTGCGCGTGTCGGGAACAATCCTCCGCCTGATGGGAAGCGACAGCTCTGCTCCGCCCCGCTCCGCTCCCTTCCCTCTCGCGGCTCCGCCCCTGCTCCCCGCCCACCCGCTGCTCTGGGCCCAGCCTGGCTGGGGCGCCCCAGCAGGTGCCTGGCCCCCACGACCCAGTCCAACAAGTCGCTACCAAGCCTCCGGTGTATCCCAGGGAGGGGAGAGGGGAAGGACTGAGTTGAGGGGGAGTAGGGACAAGAGGGGCACCAGGCAAGGCACATGCCAGCCGTCAGTATTGGCAGGGGGGAAGCAGACAGCAACAAAAACCGGTTTCCCTCCAGGGCCCTGCTTCTGTTTTTACCATGTTCACATAGAAAAAAAGATTGGAAAGAAATATACCAACTTGTAGAGGGGCCTCTCCCTGGGTGTGAATTGACAAGTCATTTTCCCTTTCTTCATTTTGCTTATCCCTGTCTCTTGGATTTCTTTTCTTTTTTTCTCTTTGTGTGGTTTGTTTGTTTGCATATCCAAGGTTGCAAACATATCTTGGTTGACTTCCCCCCACAGGTATAACAAAGCCAAGCTGAGGGGCTGCAAGGGGAAGCTCCCACCCAGCCCCAGGCCCTGTCACTGACTCAGCCACAGGGAGGGAGGCTAGCGCATTCTGTGCGGACCCCACTGTCTGACCATCTGGGGAATGGCCCCTCACCTTCAGGGGCCCTGTCCCTCCTCCCACTTCACCCACAGAAGGGAAGCATATGTGTGGAAGCACCCTGGCTGTAGGAGAACAGCCCATATGTACAAAAGTAGCCTCTCAGCGTTTCCTCACCCAGGGACCCTCAGAAGCTCTGGGGCACACTGATGTACTGACGCAAACACATTCACACACGTATTCCCACACCTATAAACATATCCTTGTAGATATGGCCGCTCATATAAACCCTTCAACCCTCCTGTACTCACACTCTTGGCATGTCCCTCACAGCCCCAGACAAAGGCTAATCATGGCCTCCTGTTCTCAACCTTCCACCAGCTCAGACCTGTCAGGGAGTGAATGCCTCATTCACCTCAAATGCCCTCATTCATCCTTCTCCAGTTATTTTTTTTGCTCAACTCCATGCAACCTACGCCTTGCTAACAGCCTCTCCTATCCTTCTTCTCCCAGGCTCCTCCTATTCTACTTCTTAGTCACAAGAAATGAGGGAAAATTTGCCCGTTCCACCACCTGGCCTCATCAGTACTCGGTTTTGTATGAAAAGAGGAGGGCCTGAAGGAGAAAATGAGGGACCCCCTACCAAACTTCCCAAATAAGAAGCCTATGTGGGATCCCTCTGGGCTCCTAGGGCTGTGTCAGGGGCAGGCCCTTCCTGCCTTCACTGCAGTCCACCTATGGACTGCTGGCCCTGCCCACAGAGCCTTTCCCTTCCTCCACTCCTGCTTCACTCCTACCCAGGAATCCTCTGTGGCCTAGCCTAGGGCCCAATTCTCCAGGAAGTCTCCCTCCTGGAGCCAGCAGCCTAAGGCACAGCTGTCCACTGACACTCCATCCCCTAATTGTGCCTCTCACTCAGGTGACTTTCCTTTTGTGCCTTCACTTTTGATTCTCTCTCATAGTTGTGAATCCTGTGATATCCTACAAAACAGGGGCAGATCTTCTATTCATCTTGCACCCCCCCCCACCCATATCTACCCAGCAGTCAGCTGGCTCCTTGGTGAATGAATGAATGAACTGAAGAATGTTTGTGCGTACAGCTTGTGTCTCTGCTGTTGAGTATGACATGTGTGAGTGAAGAGGAGGCAACTACATGGTGAAAGTGCCACTGCCTAGTCCCTCTGTGAAAGTACTAACAACCAATGCATTCTTCTCAACTACTCTACATTGGAGGTATCTATTTTATGCAGAAACAGAGGCTCACAGAATTTATATTATTTCTCCAAGGTCACCCAGCTGAGAGTGGCAGAGCCTGGCAGGCTGTCAATCCATGAGGCTGGGGATACTAACTGCTTTTGGCTCACTTATCATGGCCTAAGATGGTGTGGTGGGGAGGAGCTGCTTTCTGATAACTATGCTCCCCTCCATCTCTCCAGAGTGAGGGGGTCTCTGGTCTTCTCTCCATCACAGGCCCTAAGTCTGTCTCCTTCTCAAACCCTTACTTCAGTCCTAACTTCCCGCTATGCCTTCTCTGTGATATTGTCTCTGCCCAAGAGCGCTGTCTCCTCAGTGTTCCTTTGGTCTTGAACACGTTTCCAGAAGCAAGAAAACAGGAGCTACTCTCTTGGCTCCATCATTGACTAGCTACTCTCTTGGCTCCATCATTGGTGGCCTTGAGCAAATCAATAACCATAAATCTTGTCTGGCCTTGCTTTCCCCAGGTGTGTGCTGTAGGATGGGACTTGAGTAGCTGCTCCCTGAGGTTCCCTCCAGTGTCAGCAATCAGGGATCCAACCTCTAGTGAGAAGACAGCAACAGCAAGCCAGCGTCTTACCCAGGCTAGTCCACCCCCAGACCTCCCAAGAGGGGTTTGGGCTCAAGGAGGGTTTGGAAATACTGTGAATTAATTACCATCAGACCTCGGACGCTGTTCATCTCTGTAAACAAACATTTTAATATGAGGTAATTAATTACATCTGCCACACTGTCCCTCCTCTCGTTCATCCTTCTTCAGCTTTTCTTCTGCTCACCCTGAACCAACCTCCTCCTCCCAGTTGGAGCCTGAGAACCCAGGCAAGGTCCCCCCTCCCACTGCCTCCCCAGCCTTCTCCTCGCCCCACCAGATGCAAGTGCTCACATCTGCCACACTACTCTGTAGCTTTTTGTTCCTTTTCTGTTTCCCTAATACCTGTCTGTCTTTCTGACAGTCCTTTGCCTCTAGTTCTCTGTGCTTGGATTTTCCTCCCCAACAAAGTTTGATGCCTTGGACACTTTCTGGGAGGCGAGAAAAATGAGGAAGCCTGTGGATCTGCCCCCAGGTCCCCAAGCACATGAGTACACTTTTCAACTCCTCAGTGGTCCAGGACTAGACTAATTTACAAGGATGATCTCAAAGTCAGAACAGACCCTGGTCCAAGAGTATCACTGATGGCCCTAAAAGCTCCCAAGAGTCCTCCTGATCCCCATCTCTTTCCCCATCCCACTCCCTGCCTCCACAGCAGCTCAGTGTGAAAAACACAAGGGGACACATCCGCTCAGGTGAGCTTGCCTGGCCACACCACAATTACTTTTCGCTGTCTCCAATAGTCGGAAGTACCAAGATTGGATCCACTTTCCACACCCCAGCACTCTCGGCCTCGGTACTCGCCGTGGGTACACAGCCAAGCACAGTGGGCATGTGGGTGGCGCCCCCAACCGGTGGAATGGAGGTTGCCCCTTTACTGGGAAGGTTCACGGTGTCCTGCCTGGAGTCTGGGTGGGAGCCGGACAGTGACCAATACTGGATCAGAAGCGAGAACCCCAGATGAGAAAGAGATAAAGGAAACTAGATGCCTAGGGTTCGGAGCAACAGGAAGGGCGGGAAAATGACCGAGGGCTTTACAGGTAAGGCCCAGCCTGGCCGCGCAGGGGGAGCCGGGAGCGGGTTGGGGGTGAGGGTGAGGGTGAGGGTGAGGGTGGGGGTGGGGCGGGCGCCACCAGGCGTGGCGCAGGGAACCGAGCAGAATGAAATGCAGATGCAAAACGTGCTCGTAAGAGTTTCCTCTCTCTCCCCATCTGCCAAAGCCGAGATTTTAATCTTTAATCCATGAGCAATCAGCGAGCAGCGGCGAATGGCACATTACAGATGTTTTACTGTCGCGGGCGCTCGCAGCCTCCGCGCTCCGCACAGGCGCGCCGGGCGCCCCAGCCCCGCCCGTTCCCACCCCACGCCTTTGCCTCCCCCCTCTGGTCCCCCTTCCTCTCCCCTCCCCTGGTAGTCATCTAACAATTTCCCCATCACTTGCACGCTCCTGACCCGCAATGGAGGTGGGAGTGGGGCGCAGGGCCATTAACCCTTCCTAGCTGACCTGGGGCTCCGCTGGTGGGGGTACAGGCGGAGGCACTGAAACGGCGGGGGCGGCACTCAGCATTGCTTGGAGGCAGATTCTGGGCCCGGTCCAGACTGGGAGGTGCAAGGACAGGGGCATCGAGTGCCCCTCTAGCTGAGCTATCCCATCCCTCTATCGCCTTCCCTGCTCTACCCCACCTTGCCAGGCCGCTAGTGGCTCCTTGATTAGCGCTCCAGATGTTCAGCTGTGCTGGAGCTCCAATTGATTTCCAGATGTTGGGCACCTTTGTCTCACGTGTGGGACTGCTATCCCCTCTGCATGATGAGGGAGGAAAGTACTTTAGTAGACCTGGAAGGCTCTAGGGAAATCTGACTGGACAGAGTTTTGAAAACCAGCTAATAAAAACTCAATTCACGATTTGGAGAGTTGTGCCCTCTGCAAAATGGGGCAGGAGTCCCTCCCAGTTCTTGGGAGCTGAAGCACGAGGAGGAAAATGAAGACCTTATCAAGCTTTGGGTCTAATTTGCTCCCCCCAGCCCCCATAAGATTCTTGAAAGCCACAAGGATATATTCTCCTCCCCCCCTCCAGCCCCTGCCAGCTCTAAAATCCTTGACAGTGATCCCAGTTTGCAAAAATATATTTGTGTGATTATTTGATTAATATCTGTCGCTTCCACTAGTCCATAAGTTCCATGAGATGAGACTGTATTTCACTCATCATTACTTTTCCTGGGTCTAGCACTGGGCCTGGCACATAGTGGGTGCTCAGTAAATGCTTGTTTACTGGATGAAGGGGCTCATGGTTTCTGCTGTGATCTCAGATCATACTTTCTCGTGCTATCGCCAGTGACGACAGGCCCTCCAACCCACGCACCTAAGCATGCACACACAACCTCCCTCCAGCACAATTCTTCCCAAAATGCAGGCTTCATCTCTCTAGGTAACACCTCATTGTCCCCATATCTCCCTGGTAGTCTTTCCCAGTAGACAGATATTAGGGGACCCCAGGACAAGAGTATGTCTGACACAAAGCCACGCTCCTTTAGCCAGCTGCTTTCTCTCCGTGGGCTCCAGGATCTAGATCCTGTGATTTAGCCTTCACCCCCAATTTTTGGATATCCTTTCCCCTCCCCCTGCTGCTGACCCCTTCTGTTTGCATGGCCCCTTCCCTACTGGCTCCAAATGTACCCCCAACCCCAACCAATCCAGCCCCAACCAACCTAAGTTTAAAGCGTCATTTCACTAAGCAGGGTCCATCCTTCTCTGGAACTCTCCACTCCACCCCAAATGGTTTCTGGTCTTCTGATATGAAAAAAGAAGGGAAAGAAGTAGAGACTGGAAATGCAGAAGATAACAAGGTGGGAAAGAGAACAGCCTGAGGGGAAACCTGGACAGTGGGAAGAAGAGATCCACAGGGGAGGCAGGAACAGAGCAGGCCCCACAGAGGCGAAGATACAGGACAGGGGCCCCCGAAGACGGAGAAACAGTGACTGGCAGGGACAGCAGAAAAGTTCCAGACAGACAGACAGACACAAGGAAGAAAAGGGGATGGAAACGAGGAAGGTGAGCGAGGGTTTGGAGATTGGAGATTCAGGGCACGAGAAAGGACTCGGACTCTGGAAGCAGCGTCTCCGGGGAGGGAGCCGCCGAGCGGCCAGGGGGTCCGGGCTTGGGGAGGCGGCCAGGGCCTGGCGGCCTCCCGGCCTGCGGGCGACCCGGGGCCTAGGTCGCAGGGCCCACAGGCGGCCCTAAGAAGTGGTGGCGGCGGTAAGGGAAGCCGGAGTGAGAGGCAGCGGAGCTGCGTGTGTTTTTATTATTATTATTTCTGATTAAAGAGGAATTCATCTCGTATCTGCCTCCTGCCAGGGGCCGAGGCGCCGCCATTGGGGTTAACGGTGCGGAAGAATACAAAAAAATTTCATTGAGGAGGATTATAAAAGTTACTAGCTGGAACATTAACAGAAGAGTAACTTGTAAAAAATGCAATATTACAATATTCACAAGGACGGCAGAGCGTGGTAAAGCTATAAAATTCAACATTAAAATCTTCCACAGCCTAGATAACCTAGTTAACAAACATGGTATTGGAACTACTTTCTGTTGGGGCTGAGGGATACGCAGCCGGGGGCGCCGATCGCCCCTCTGTAGCGGGCGGGGGGTGGTGCCGAACGGTGGGCGGGGCCACCCGGGCTAGACCCGCCCCCCAACCGCAGCCTCCTCCCCAGGAATATGGGGAGAACACCAAGCGAGCGTCGGTAATTGCCAAAGGAAGCACCTCAAAATCTAGGGTAGGGCTGTACGCTTGTGTGGTTATTTGTGTTGCTGTGTGAAGTACTAATTAAAGCAGACAATTCAGCGTGGATTTCATCCTGCTGAATAGGATATACATCTAACTTAAGGTCGGGCCTATAAAAAGTATTAAGAAAGGATTGCATGTGTGTGTGAAAGTATGCATTCTGGGTGGGATGTGTGTGCATGCCCAGTCTGTGTATACCCAGAGTCTCTGTATGTATGTGGATAGTTCCCGAGAACATATGCATGGTATATAAATGTGCACATAGGGCACAGAGCTTTGGGGTGCAGAGT
The DNA here is from genome assembly GCA_004027475.1 of Anoura caudifer. Taxonomy (NCBI): domain Eukaryota; kingdom Metazoa; phylum Chordata; class Mammalia; order Chiroptera; family Phyllostomidae; genus Anoura; species Anoura caudifer. Next base: position 4,855 of record PVKU01001849.1, on the reverse strand, counting down.
GTTTCTGTTTATACAATGTATGAGTGCCAAGTTAGTCTGTTTGTAGGGTATATGTACGTGTGCATAGAATCTATGTGTGGGTAAGATATGTGTCTAGACAGCATAGATATTTGTGAGTATATGTGTGTGTCGTGTATTCATGTACAGAATATGCATGACCTAGAGTTGTAGACTTCTGAACTCAAGAAATGTAAGGTAATAAATGTGGTATTTTGAACCACTAAGTTTGTGATAATTTTCTACAGAAGCAATAGGAAACTAACTAACTTGTAAAGTGCTAACAACAGTGCAAAGTATACAGCAAGTACCTTATAAGTACTTGTTAAATAAATTCCTGCCCTGGCCTAGTGGCTCAGTTGGTTTAGAGCATTGTCCCAATACACCAAGATTGCGGGTTCCATCCCCGGTCAGGGTACATGTAAGAATCATATGCATAAGTGAGTGGAACAACAAATCAATGTTTCTCTCTCTCTCTCCCTTTCCTTCTCTCTCTCTAAAAATCAACTTTAAAAAAAGAAGAAAGAAAGTAAAAGAAATTCCTTGGAGGTGATGCTTGAGGCCCTCGGGGAGGCCTAGTTGGTTAGTCTGTTGCCAAATTTGCCATCCCCATCTAAGACCACCTCTGGCTACCTCAGGCCCTCCAAGATTCTGGGTTCTGTCAGAGCCTGTGTTTTGCCAACATTAGAATGGACACGTGGGGTGGAGGGGTGTATACTCCCTCAATATCTGCCTGCTTCTTCTTCCTTAATCATGTGCTGGGGTTGGAACCCATACTAGGGATCTAGGCCTGTGGCTGAGGGGATTGGGGACATGTTGACAATCTCTGAACCTTTCGGTTCACTGGCCCTTTGGCTCAGGCTCGGCAGGAAGACAAGGTTCTTGTGGGATAGGGAAACTTGTGTAGGAAGTTGGTGCCTTGAGAGCTTGTGGAGTACAGACATGTCCTTATGCACAGAGAGCTACACCAGACCCTTGGCCACACTCAGCCACAATATTAGCTACAGAACTCAAGCCACTGACAGGGAGAGTTCTTGTTCAAAGGCCATTGTTCTCCCCTTACCTCTCTACTTCTTTTGCTGTCTTCCTCTCCAGCTTGGTACTTTTGGGTAATGCTCCTCCCACAGTTCCTCGATGGGGACAGGGACTTTGGTGACATTGCCATAAGACAATGGAATAAGTGTATTAATTGTCACTATAGTATATTTTTAATTTTTACATATATATGCATGTGCACATATATGTGATTGTGAGCCTCAGTTTCTTCATCCACAAAAAGGGAATAGTAATCCTTTCCTGCCTTCCTCACTGGATGTTAAGAGACCCAAAAGAGAATGCTACTCAATCATTTGGCATCGTTAATGCCTGGGGCCCTGGGCTGTTTTCTCACATTTACTTGGAGAAAAGAAGCCACTCTGGTTATTCTCTGTCGTGGGCAGTGCAGGGATATAAGTAGAAAGGGCAGGTCACAAGGAATCTGAAGTTCCATTGCTAACAGAGATATTAATTTCTTCTCGTTGTGGAAGAGGACACAGGAAGTCTGTCCCCCAAGGGCATCTGCTCTGGGGCTGTGCAGATATGTTTAGGTCCTCACTATACATACATGTACATAGGTCTGCATCATACAGGACAATGTACACTCACGGTAGGCCCCCAAAGGGTGTGATGGAGCACTGTGGGATGTGCCAGTCAGGGGTACAAAAATAGATTGTGGAGTTCTCTGTGAATTGAGCTGATCAAGCACCAAACTATGGAGTTAGAGTACCCAGGTAAGGATCTTAGCTCCACCACTTCCTGGCCAATAGAACTCTGGGCAACTTAACCTCTTTGCCTCAGCTTCCTCATCTGTAAAATGGGATAATAAAGGTGTCTAATTCATAAGGTTATTGTGAGTTTTAGATTTGATTTAGTTATTTATTTTTAGAGAGAGGGGAAGGAAAGGAGGAAAAAAAGGAAGAGAAACATCAATGTGTGGTTGCCTCTCTAGCACACCCCCTACTGGGGACCTGGCCTGCAGGACCAGGTTTGTGCCCTGACTGGGAATCGAACCAGTGACCCTTTGGTTTGCTGGTCGGCACTCAGTCCACTGAGCCACACCAGCCAAGGCAGTTATTATGAGTTTTAAATGTGATGTGAAAATATTTATCACAGTGCCTGGCACATAAGTTCCCAAAAAGCATTTTTGTTGACAACGATGATGGTATTAGCATCATTATTCCTCCCCTTCTGGGAGGAAGCATGTGGTACTGTGGCCTGTGAGCCAGAGGGACCTGGTTAAAATCGAAGCTCCACCACTAACCACTTGTATAAACTTGAACAACTGTGTAACTTTAATCCAAATGAGCCTCAGCTTCCTCCTCTGTATAATTTCATCAGTGATACCTACCTCAAAGGGGCCCCCATGAGGATCAGAGTTATAAATTTGTGGTCCAAAAGCCATAGCTGGTCTATAGCTGGGTTTGCTTGGCTTACACTCTAAACATGTAAATCATGCAGTTAGTGCAAAAGTCAAGACATACCCATGGATATACAGGGAAAATAAGTCTTACTTCCACCCTGCACCCTTCCTTGAGGCAACTACTATTTCCGGTTTCTAGTACATCTTCCCAGAGGTAGTCTATGCCAGCACAAATGTGTGCGTGTATGTATGCATGCATCTCTTTTTCTCTCTACAAGCGGTACCTTACATATTGTTCCGTGCCTTTTTTTTTCCACTTAATTCACCTTGGAGATCTTTCCATTTCTATATATGAAGATTCATTTCATATGTAAATGTCATAAGTGTTTTAACCAGGCTCCTACCAGTGGGCATTTAGATTCCTTCTGATCTGCAAAGCTGCAGTGACCATCCCTGCACATCTCCATTTGATCATCTGCCTAGTGAGATTTAAACAATTTTTAAAAAATAATTTCCAATGAATTTCAAACAAAGACCAAGATTCCTGGTTGCTCTTTATAGAATCAGACAACCTGGCATCACTGGCCCCCATTTGTGCATGGCAATCGAAGCCTCTAGAGAGTCCCTGCCCTCGTGCACTGTCCTAGAAGCCAATCTGTGTTGTCTTCCCAACCTTTCCTACCCTCACAGACATCTGTATTTAGTGTCTGGTAGCCAAGCAATACTCAAGAGATGCTATTGTGACTCCTTCATAGGGAATTACTCATCTATAGTTTTTAGAAGGAGCCTGTTTGGCTCACACGCATGTGGGTGGGTTGTGTTGTAACATGGAGGGAACCGGTGGTACAAATGGGAAGAAGAGCCATGCTCACAGTCCCCCCACTCACACTCACAGGACGTCTACACCCCTGGAAGAAGGGAGGGAATTCTTCCATATGCATCTTGCTCCACTGAATGAGACAAAGACTAACCTGCTCCAGAGACCTGTGCTGGCCAATCCAGTAGCCATTAGCCACAATTAAATGATCAAACCAAATGAACTTAAATTTAAATGCATGAATAAAATTAAAATCCAGTTCCTCGGTCACATTTGCTACATTTGGAGTGCTCAGTTACCACATGTGGCTAGTGGCAACCATATTGAACAGTACAGAGAGAGAATATTTACACCATCACACAAAGCTCTATAGGACAGCGGTGCTCCAGACAGCAATCTGTGGAGGCAGAGACTGGGCATCTATTGCCCACCACTGTAATTCCCATGGCAAGCTGAGAGCAGACAGAGAAGGCACTCGGTAATTGTTGTTGAATTAATACTCAGGAATGAATGAATCAGCTAACCAACAGCCCACAAGAGGCATAGTCACAGGCTCCTCCTTCACAGCAAAGCATCACTGAAGCAGGCTTTTGAGGGGAAACTGAGGATAAGCTAGGAGACTTTAATATAATGCTAGAGCTTGGCGGCCCTCAGGAAGGCCAGCAGGGTCACCCCTAAGACTGAGGCCTGAGAAGGAAGTTGTCACCCATGGGCTGCTTTTTGAGTCAGAAACCTGTGTTCTGAACATTGTTGCTGTTACTTTTTGTGAAGTCTCCCTCCTTAGAATCTGAGCAAACCCCCTTCTAAAACATCTCAGTATCTGTGGGCCTGAGCTAGGGAGAACTCATTAACCCCTGGGGGTCAGCGCAGAGCAAGTGAGGTTCTAGCAGCTTGGTGGGGCAGCTGAGACCTTGTTGGTTACAGGCAACCCCCCTACCTAAGCCAGAAGTTGTTCCAGAGGCTGTGGTGCCTGACCTGTTTCTGCCCAAGATGAATGTATGTGCTGAGAGAGATCAAGGAGAGGAAAAGGAGAGGGCTGAGAATCTACATGAGAATATTGAGAGGACAGTGTGTACCTGCACACCTGTTTGAAACGTGTGTGTCTTCCTGTATGTATTGGAGGCTGTGTGTGTGGTAACAAGCTGTGTATGTATTAGGGATTGTGTGGAACAAGGAGGGCTATGTGTACAGAGGGATTGGCTACATGAGTGTGATTAGACTTGTAGGGGGTATGTATTGGAGGCTGTGTGTGCTACATATGTGGTAGGGGGCTGTGAGTATATTGGGGGCTGTGTGTGTGTGATATGTGTGGTGGAGGCTTGTGGTGTGTGCGCGGCTATGCGTGGGTGTTGTGGGTTGCGTGTGTTCGTAGTGTGTGATGGGCACGAACATGTGCCTAGCGTGTCCCTTTTCCACTTCCTCAGACTCCTGGATGTGGGCCTGAACTGACCCCTGGAACCAACCTTGAGATCCCCACTGTGGAAGACTTCCTCAGTCCAAGAGGGGGGCTCCAGCTGTCCTGTCACAAATGGCCCTTGTTGCTTCTGGGTTATGTCAGGGAAATGGGGATGCTGGGTGGGAAGAAAGCAAAAACCCAGAGAGACAGGTATTGAGATGGAGACAGAAGATACAGAGAGAAGGAT
>PVKU01001848.1:253610-265737 GCA_004027475.1 Anoura caudifer | reverse complement strand
CCCCCCGCCCTGTGTGGCTCTCAGAACCTGGGCCTCTCGGGGGCGAGGGGACATGGAAGTCCCCGGCTGCGGGGATGGGTGAGGACCGATGGGAGGAGTGTGCGCAGTGTGGGAGGAAAGTGTCATTGTGGCGGCCGAGGGGTCAGGGGCCGGAGGCAGTTTCCTCTTGCGGTGGCAGCCTCCGGTCGCTCGGGGTGCCAGGCTGCTGAGCCCCCCGGAGAACGTGGGACGGCTGAGTGGCCGCACGACAGGGCGACAGGCTTGCAGCCTTGCACAAGAGGCGTCGCGGAGCCGGGCTCCGGGGCGCGGACAGGGTGTGCCTGACCTCTGGGCAGACGAGCCCCCAGCGGTTCGGGAGGAGGGGTGAGGCCCAGGCGGCTGGCAGTTGGTGGCTTTCCTGCGGGGTCTGCAGGGGCTCTTTGACTTGCTCCTTGCAACTTTTCTGCACCTTCGAAGCTTTTCTTCAGGAGGAGTTTCAAACAGTAAACATTCAGGCGGCTCCCAGGGGTGCACCCCTTCCCCGACCCTGTAACATACACTGTGCGCCCACACGGGCTTGCAGAGCCCCCTGACGACCTCGGGGTGACTGGAGGGACCAGGCCCAGGTGGCACCCTCAGCAGTCGGGACCCGCCGTGCGTCCCCCTGTCTCTGGGGGCCAGGTGTTCACCCTCTGTTGCTGGGGACGCGGACTCGGGGCTGCGCATCAGCAGAGACGTGCCCCGCCCAGCGCCGTGGGCTGGGCTTGGCCGGTCCTCAGGCTCGGGGAGAGCGCGCCCGCCCTTGCCAGTGTCCAGCCGCGTAGCGTCTTCTGCCTTTCTCTCTCTCGGGCCGCAGAAACTGCACCCAGCGAGTGTTTTCGGTGGTGGCCAAGCGGTGGCGTTTTTTCCTTGTTTTTTTCAGTGACAAGAAAGGAGACTAAACGCATGAAAGCGAGCGACACCGGGTAGCTCGCGACCTTCTGTGCTTCCCGCTAAATTCTGCTCCTGCGCCCCCCCCCCGCCCCTCCCTTTCGTTCGCGGAGCCTGTGTCCCTGCACCTCCCACAGCGTTGAAGACACAGCAGCGGCGAGTCCCGCCGTCTCGCCAATCGCCATGCGGGGGCTGCAGAGCGTAGCTACCCTCCTGACCCCTTGTCAGCAGCTGCGGACCTGCGGCTGGCACCGGCACGCCCGGCTGGCAGGGCCGGCTGCTCAGCAGCCAGAAAGCCACTCGCCGCCGTAAAGGGAGAAGGTGTGGGTGACTCTCCTGACCCGTTGGAAGGGGGGAGGCCGGGGAGAACGTGGACACTCTGCTGGTGACCTGCTGCCTCGCCTGTCCGGCCGCCGCGGCCCTGCTCCCGGAACCCAGCGCCATGGGGCCTGGGACCTGGTGTAGGTGTGCCGTGTTTGGGGATGGGGGCCGTCTTCAGCCACGTCACCTCCCTGCATCTGAGCTCTGCAGCCATTTGGGGACAGGCCCAGAGTTTGCCAGGGGTGTTGGAGGGAGGCTGTGGGCATCCGAGGGTTCTGCTCGGCTCCGCAACATGGCCTCCAGGCCAGGCCTGGGGACTAGCCAGCTGACCTGGGGAGGGTCCCCCTTCCCAGTAAGCAGCCATGTCCCCATGGTGGGGACGGGAGACTGACCCCAGGCCTTCCCCGGGAAGAGCCCTGACTGGGTGGAGGCAGCAGAGGGAGGGGGTCCCTCCGCACTGCGTCGGGGTGGGGGGCTGGGGCGAGGCCACTGAGCGGCTCCCCTCTGGGGAGAGTGAGGCGGAGGGCACAGCAGCGAGCGTCTTCCCAGCGCTGCCCTGGGGTTAGAGGTCACCTTCTTTTGGGGGCCCCCGGAGGCCTCTTGGCCTCTCCCCTTCGTAGTCCCAGGTGTGTCCCTTGGTGCAGCCCCACCCCCGAGAGCACGGGGGTCCCGCCACCCCCGCACCTGTTCTCGTCTGCGCCACCCAGAAGCCTTCAGGGTTCAGGGAGCTCAGGGGAGGGGCAAAGGTGCTTGGTAAAGACACAGAGGCCTCGTCACCCTGAGGCACAGCCCTGGCCCCTCTGGGCGGGCGGCTATCTCACCAGAGCCCCGACATGCAGCCACCCTGGTGCAGAGCCCCAGCCTCGCCACCGTGTCAGCCAGCCGGTGTCTTCCTGGCTCTGGCCCTCCCCACTGGGGACACCCTGCCCCGAGCTCCTGGCTGCTGGCCGACTGCTCGGGCTCGCCCTTTCCTCTCACCTTGGAGCCGCAAGCCCCGGAGCCGGCAGCTTCTCACTGAGGCCACCCTGGGGGGCATCGCCACCACCATCGGCAGCGCGGCGGGGCAGCGCGGCGGGGCAGATCCACTTGTCCTCCTTTGTCCCTTTGTCCTTTCCCCGCGGAGCCTCGGGGCCGCGGGTCGTGATGCTCCCAGTCGCGACCTCTGCAGACTCGGTGCTGTTCTCGGTGTCCCCGCAGGGCTGCCAACACCTCCTCTCCGATCAGCGGCAGAATTAATAACGGCGTTGTTCTCCCGCCTTCCCCGTTCGCTGGGCAGAGGACCCCAGGGCCCCATCTTAGCTCTGGATCCTAGGCTCCTGACGCCGTGCCGGGGCAGCGGCCTGGGGGGATGTTTCCTCCGTGGCCTGGACTTGGAAACATGCGGGTCTGACCTCCTAAACTCGCCCCCATTCAGGTGCTGTGAGCAGAACAAATTCATTCCCAGGGGCTCTGCCCACGCCTTCTCTCTCCAGCCGCCGCTCCTGCGGTCCCCAGAGCCGGAGTTGGGCTGCGTGTGCCCCAAGGGCCGGCTCTAAATTGCCTTTACACGGGTGCGGAACAAGCCACCAGCCTGCTCTGGGCTTTTGGAAAAACGTCTTCTCAGCCGCTACACACCGTCAGAGTGGGGGGCCCTGCCCCCCCATGGCAGGGGGCATGGGCGTGCTGCTGGGGGGGCCCGTCGGGATCTCTTCCTCTGCCGTCGCCGTGGGAGACTCAGCGCCACCCCTCCGTGGACGGCCGGTTTTCCCCCGGGCGCCACTCCCAGCGCAGGGCCGTGGCAAGGCCGAGGTTTCTCACTTCCGGAGACCTGCAGCCCCCCGAGGAAGGCAGCCACCTGTCCGTGTCTGTGGGACCATCCGGGTCCCTGGTTTTCACCGAGTGCAACAACCAGCCCTCCTCCTCGGCCTCGGCGGACCTTGGGGAGTCTGCACCCCTGTACTGCTCGCCCGCTCCCTGGACCCCGTGCGTGTGGTCGTGTGTGGGGCTGTTCGCGGCAGGTGCGCCCCAATCCCAGACCGCTGGGTGGCCTCCTCCCTGGCTGTGCCGACTGAGGTCATTTCCAGGTGTGGCCTGGGCTGTCTGTGGTCAGCCGCTGGGAAGAGAGACAGCCCCAGGCGAGCCCTGCCTGCATTGCTGTGGTCTGTGCTCTGAGCCTGAGACGTCTGTCTCTACGTGGCTGCTCTGCTCCCTTGGAGCGGTCGGGTCCGGGACTGCCAGCCGGGGCGTCTCCAGCTGCAGGGGTTCGCATCGAACTCGAGCCTTTCGAGCTTCCCGACTCTCTGGGAGCAGATGTGTTCTAACACCCGCCTGCCCGGCTCTTTGGCCGGAGTGTCAGTAGCTACTACCTCCCTCCATCCCTGCCGGTGTCCCCACCCGTGAGCTTCCTCCCCACCGTTCAAAAGTCGGGGGCCCAAATCCCTGGGCGCACGTGCCCGACGTGAGGCACTTCTGGTGAAAAAGTGGGTGCTTAATTGGTGTAATAAGCCCCCCCAAAAGCCAAGTCCTGAGGTGCAGGAGAGATAACGTGGGAGACGGATCATTACTGAGAGTTGCCTGCGCCCCCTCCCTAAACAGTTCTCTCTGGAGAAGGTCCCTCAGGGCCCAGCAGAGCGGGGAGGGGGCGGGAGATTTGAGGGAGATTCGGCTGTCAAGCGCGCCTTTTCTGGTGATGAGACCCCACCGTAGCCAAGCCAGCGCAGCCCTCACAGCGCAAACAGGCCAGACCAACCCCAAACCGCGTGATCACGAGCATTTGCACGAGGCTCCTGCGCAGTCGCCTCCCCGGAGGCCTGGAGCAGGGCGTGCCGGCGCGCCTCCTTTTTGGGGGGGAATTGATATTCTCGTCGCTAAATGCACACGAAAGATCCGACAATAGACCAGCTCTTTGCTTTTGTTAAAAACTTTCAGAGAGTTGCCAAGTTGAAAGACCCAGGGAGCCTTCCCGTCTGAGCCAGCGCGCAGAGCGTGGCCTTGGCGAGGGCGGCGGCCACCCGCTCCGTGGCAGGGCGCGCTGAGGGGCCCCTGCCGGCCCAGCAAGGCCTGGCTCGCGGTGTGTTTGTGCTAGCGGAAGGCAGCGCCAGGCGCCCTAAATTATTCACCAGTTGATTAATGGGCCCACAGGGGTATAATTAGGCGAGGGAGAGATGGTGGGCACCAGCCGCCGCGGCGCTGGGGGAACGGGGGCCTTCATTTTTCCATGGGAACTTTCTCGGGTGCTGGGCGTTTGAAGATACGTTGGGAAGAGCTCCGCGCTCTTCCCTTTTGAAGTGGAAATAGGACGGTTTGAATCCGTCGAGTTTAATTTTTCACAAGCTTTAGGGGCCCTGCGGTGCAGCTCGCTCTTTATTATTGAAAAAAACTCTGCGTTTTTCTTTCATTGCGCTCACACACACGCGCCCGCGGCCCAGGCAGTGAGGAGCAGACACACTCACCTGCCCTTGCGGTGGGCTTGTCTTCTCGCGGGCGTCCCTCCCCGGGGCGGCCCCCGCCCGCGCCCCCGCCGCAGGGCTTCCAGGGGTTGGTTAGGGCCCGCCCTGCGATTGATGCATTTCCAAGGAGCCGCACCTCGGTCTGACAATGCTTTTGAAGTAGCTCCTTTTTTCAAGTCAAACTCTGACTTTTCCGCTGGGACTGCTACAAAGATTTCCTCATGGAAAGTAGGCCTGCGTCTCTTCCGGGGAGAGGGCCGTGGCCCAGGGAGTCAGGCCCGGCGGCAGGTCCCCGTGGCCGCTGCTGCGCTCAGGGCCGGAGGGTCCGCTCACGGGGACGGGGAGATGGGCTCAGAGCCCCGGTTAGCAACGGGCTCCTGCCCCAGAGGCCCCACTCCTTGTTTTAAAAAAAAAAAAAAAACAGTCTTTGGCCCTGGCTGGTGGTGCTCAGTGGATTGAGTGCCAGCCTGTGAACCAAGGAGTCACCGCTTGATTCCCGGTCAGGGCACCTGCCTGGGCTGCAGGCTAGGTCCCCAGTAGGGGGCGCTCGAGAGGCAGCCACACACTGATGTTTCTTTCTCCTTCCCTTCCCCTCTCTCTGAAAATAAATATATAAAATCTTTAAAAAAAAATAGAAAGACCAGACTTGGATTGCGGAAGTGTGTGTTGTCCCTCTGCCATCAGAAGGTCTGTCGCCACCAAGGTTGCAAAGCTCTTTTGTTCGGTGGCCAAACCAGTGGGGAAACTGAGGCAGTGCGGGGCTCTCAGTTCACTCCTGCTTCGTTCTGCAAAGCTGCCTTGCTGGCCAGAGCGGTCCGCGGTCCCCCCACGGGCCGTGGGGGTGGGGCCGACTGGGAGGGGGCTTTGCTGGGCTGGGGGTACCCCCCCTGTTCCCTCTGGGACGGGCTTCCAGGTCACAAACCGAGAGGAGGCAGAGCCCACACGTTTTGGCGAGTCTGAGGTGAGCCCCGGGGTGCACGGTGTCCTTCTCGCTCTGACCAGAGCTTCTGGAAGCATCTCGCCCTCCACGGGCAGCCCCGGTGGCTTCCAACCCACTCAGCTGTGAAATTGTCTGTGACAGGCTGGACCCCGCGGTCCCAGCTGCCGCCTCCAGCCGGGAGGTCTCCCGTGCAGCCACCTGGGGGGTCCTCTGACACCCCCAAGGCAGGTGCGGCGTGAAGCCCCCACACTCTGGGACCGCCCCTGACACGGATCCCTCTCTGGGGCTGAGTGGGGCCTGCGGAGGGGGCGCTGCCCGTGGCGTGCCTCGGACAGTGGCTGCGTCCCTGAAACAGGCCGGGGACCGGAGACTGGCTGGGGTATGTTGGCGAGAAGGCGGTGCTGAGGCTTCCCCACAGGGCACATGGCACAGCTGTGATGGGGGAGGGGCCCGTGCCCGCCACTCCGCACCTGTCCACGGGGCTCTGCGTTAGGGGACCAGGGAGGGGGCCGTGAGGGTGGGAATTTGGAGGGAGGGGAAGGGCAGGCAGGGCAGAGGGACACGGGAGGAGGGGAGGCAAGGGGTCAGCATCGCAGAAAGGGCAGCACCCGTTCCCCCCAGTCCCATGCAGCCTCCCTGCGGCCACCCTGCGGGATCCGGGGAGGCCGTAGGTGAGGGGGAGACAGACGGCCCCTCCCCCTCTCACCTTGGTGCGTGCAGCTGACCCTCTGGAACTGGGGTCTCACCACCCCCACTTCTGGTCAAGGGGGGGTTCTGGGACAGGAGTGGACCTTGCCCCGTGTGTCTCTGCTCAACTCTGCCTGCCCCCAGTGCCCAGGGCCAGTGGGGGGCCCAGCCAATGCCTGAGGGGGAGGGGTGCGCGCCCGGCCAGGCCCTGGCAGCACAGCGTGGCAGGCCCAGGCAGGTGCCTGCAGTGGTCCTGCCCCTGCATTCTGGATAGGACAGCCCCTGCCGTCCCGGGGGTGGGGGGAGGGCAGTGGGGACAGTAGTGATAGAAGGCAGCCGGTGGCCTGGTGGGTTCTAGGGGTGGCGGGGGCAGCTGTGGGTCCGGGCTCTGGAGCCCAGCGGTGTGACGGGGGGTGGGGGTGGGGAACCCAGGTTCCTCATCGGTGAGGTGAGCTCTTCGCAGCCCCGCCGCCTCGGTCTGTTCCGTGCGAGGTGAGACCGCGCCCGTGAGAAGTGCGGCGCCGTGGGGGGGCCCGTCGCCGGCCGGGACTGGGCGCCGGCTGTCCTGGGAGGGACAGTGATTGGACACGGGACGGTGGCATCAGCGAGACCGCTGGGCGCACACCCAGGTTTCCGTGTGCTTTGATATTTTATTGTCTCCCTGCGACGGCTGCCGGCTTTGGGTGCCTGGCCCCTGCGGTGACCGGGAACTGGCAAAGGCCCGGGTGGCCACACCTCTGGTGGCGCATCCTCTGTGGCACACAATGACAGGCGTTTTGTCATGCTCCAGATTTCACCGCCGGGATTTCGGGCAGGGTGGGTGGTGAGGGCCTGAGTTCGCTCCACTCTGACTTGGTTTTGGTTCGGCAGCCCGATGCTGAACGGAACCGGGCCACTCGGGGTGTCCTGTCTGGTTCTCAGTTCTGGTGTCAGCTTGGTTCCGTGGTTCCTCTCCCTGTTGCATCTGCTGGGGCTGCCGTGTGCAGGACGGAATCTCCATTTTCATGCCTGGTACCTGCAGTGAGATGCTGGGGACCGAGGGGGCTGGTCAGGCAGCTCTGTCCCGACGGCCTCTTCACATGACTACCTTGGGCTTCCCCATGCACAGTGGCCTCAGTTCGTCAGCCTCTGCCTGGTTCTGGGGAAACCAGCACCCAGGGTGTCCAGGGCGGCTGTGGGTAGAGGGTGGAGGGTGGGGTGAGCTGCGAGGCTTCCATCAGACGGGTCAGGGCGACCAGCCCACACCCGAGGGGAGGGGTCGGCGCCCAGAGGTTCCGGGTTGCACGGGGCTGGTATGTCTGTGACTGGGGCCTCAGACCCCAAGGAGCTGAGTGAAAGCATGACTTCCCGCCTGCCATGTAGGGGCTCCCTCTCTGCTCAGGGGCCTGAGAGACCAATTCCCTTTTAAAGAGGAAGGACCCCTGGGGAGCAGTAAAGGGACTCACCCAAGGGCGCGCTGTGAGTCAGTCACAGAGTGGAGGGCAGAGTTCATGCGGCCCCTCCCGGACGGGCAGGTGCAAAGCATAGACTGGGCAAGTGGCCCCAGAGCCAGGTCATCTGCCTTTAAGTCTGGGCCCTGCACCTGTTGGCTGCGTGGCCTTGGACCACGCAGTTGCTCCCCCTGTCTGTGCCTCAGTTTCCTGATCTGTCAAATGGGGCTGTTGGGAAGATCACGTGAATTAATACCTGGATCAGAACGGGTAAGGTACACGCTCAGAGCCGCGTGAACTCATTGAATGGCGCGCCAGGGCGTGTTTTCCGCCCCAGAAAACCGGGCGCACAGTGGCTCCCCGGGTTCCGTCGTTGCCGGTTTTCTTCTCCCAGGTGGCGCAGGCAGCGGTGTTCTTGCTGCCGTTGAGGTGTGGGGGAGACAACGCCTTCTGGGCCCGGATCCATGACCGTGGAGGACACGCGTGTCCCTGGACTCCCGGGCCCGCGGTGGGCAGCTGCTGGGACTGTGCTGCACCGGGAAACCGCCCCCACCCGGCAGGCCAGCCGGCCGGCCGGTGGCCTCCTTCTCACTTCCCTGTTCTTACTTTCGTCTTCCATGGAAAGACGTAAGAACGTGTTTTAGGATAGGGATGACTATCAGATCCGTACACACGGTGTGGGTAAATGAGCACTCTTCCTAAAAGTCTCACTCACTTGCTAAGGGAAGTGCCATTTATTTCTAGAAGAATGTCTCTAAATGGTCTCTTCCCTTCTGACACGTCCCTGGAGAGACAAAGCGAGGTGTCTGTGGCAGGAGGGCCCTGCCGGGCAGCGGCGACCCCCGGCGACCCCCAATGGTGTGCGGGCACCTCCGCCCGGGGGAGGGGAGTGGGAAGGGAGGGCCGCTCTGGGGGGGCGAGCCGCACGGATTCGCGCCTCGTTGGGAAGAGCCCCAGGGCTCATGTACTTTTCTAGACTTTAAAAAAATCCAGTTTCCCAAAAATTACTTCCTGGCACCATTGCCTGCGAAGCAATTTTAAATGTTATTGTTAAGCCCTGTAGAGATGTTAGACTACAGACTTTTGGAACCTGAAGAAGTCTTAGAAGACATCTGTGCCATGCGCCTGGAAGCCCTGGAAACTGGCCTTGCCCGGCGCAGGTGGCCGGAGCTCACCACGGAGGCCAGCCGGGTCCGGCGGCTTACTTCCCCTGCCCGGGAACTGCAGGCTGCAGCCACTTGGAACAATCGCGCGTCCCCCTTTTTCTCCCTCCCAGCCTTTAGAAATGCTGACCATTTTGAGCTGGTGTGGGGCGCAGTAGCCAAGGTCGGCCAGCAGGTGGCAGTAAATAACAAACAAACAGCCTGCCTGAGGCGCGGCAGCCCCAGTCCCCAGCTGTGGGCCCTGCCCGGCCTTCTGGGACGCTGGCGATTTCCGGTTGTAGGGGCCAGGGGGGCTAGCCGGCCTCAGCTGCCTGGAATCAGTACCCTGGGAGGGGGGAGAGGGGGAGGGAAACAGCCTCCCGGAAATAGCTTTCATGGAACCACAGCGATACAAACCCATGTCCTGGGCTAAGCCCCAACATTCTGGAGCGGAGACGTGGCAGGGTGGGGGTGGGGGTGGGCCTGTTTCCTCCAGGCGTCACTGTGCAGGAGCCGGAAGTACAGTAGAAGCAGCCTCTTCCTCCTCCACGGTCCGGTCCTTTCCTCGGACCTGCCCGCAGGGCCCTTCAGGGAACCCCAGCCTGTGCTGGGGTGTCGGGAAGGGGGAAGACAGGCAAACCCTGGGTCTCCCACCTGACAAGCCACCTCTACCCCCATGTCAAGGAGGCTTGAGGAAGGAAGGAAGTTGCAGGGACAGTTGCAGGGTGCGTGTGCGTGTGTGATGTGTGGGTGGATGTGGGCTGTGGAGCATGTGGGTCATGTGTGCACGAGAAGGCGTGGGTGTGGAGTGTGGCTGGAGAGTGTGTAGTGGGTATGTTGTGTGCGTGTCGTGGGGGTGTTGTAGGTGAGTGCGAGGCTGTGAGTGTGTGTATAAGCTGTGCCGTGTGCAGGGTGGGTTGCTGAGGGTGCGCAGGGTGTGCGGAGAGGCTTTGCTCTGTTCCGATCTGCCCGGGGGTGTAGGGGGGTTAAACCGCTTACTCTGCACCTGTCAGTCAACCCCGGGTCCTTTTTGTCTTCAAACACCGGCTGAGGGCTCTATTTTCTTTCCTCCACTCATGTCCTAGCCTTTTGGGACCCACCTGGGCAGTCTCCTGCCCCTCCTGCCCCTCCTGCCCCACCTGCCCCTCCCCCCCAGCTGAGCCCCTGGTCGGGCCCTACCTGGCAGGCCCAAAGCACGAGTGCTGGTGTGGACGCCAGGGGGCAGCGGGGCGCAGCAGGAAGGCGGGAGCAAGGCCTGGAGGAGCCCCACCCTCTGGGCTCCCTTCCACTGGGAGGTGGGGAGCTGGGCCCTCCTAACTCCCAGGCCAGCTCTCTGTGGGGGACCAGACTGAGGATGAAGAAGAGTCCCATCCGATCATCTGGGGCAGGGGGCAGGGGGTGGGGGGAGCAGGGAGCCCCGCTTGTTCGGGAGCTTTGGCCACGTTGTGCAGGAGGCAGCCTGGCAGGGCGCCCGGGCCTTTAAACCGAGATCCTCAGGTTCGAGTGAAGTATTTCAGGTGCTCGGGGACCTGGCAGGACCCTGCGAGGCCTGGGTGCCTGTCCCCTGTGACCGTGGCTCCCAACCCCTGCCCTTGCCAAGCACACCCCGGTGCCAAGCACACCCCACCGGCAGAAAATAAAGGGAGTGAGATTTTAAAACCTCAAGGTCAGAGCGAGCATTGCCGTCTTTTACGGAAGATCTCAGGGGGAAGAAAAGCCGGAAACACGCGGCGTGGCCTCGTGAAGTCTCGAGACGTCCGAGTCTGGCACTCGGCTGGACGTGGGCTTGGCGGGGCCTTCTGGGGCGGGGCCTTCTGGAGCGGTGCCATGGCAGCAGCGCTCGGACATGCGCTGTGAGGCCCGGGAAGCGAGGCTGAGGCGCCCCACTGAGCGGAGAGGGACTTTAGGCCTCCCCAAGCGTCTGTCCGACTGATAGGGGAACGGAGGGCCCTGTCAAGGCCTCTCGCCACTCCCTGCCGAGCATGGCAAGCCAGGCCTGCTGCGACAGGCTGTGTGGGGCCCGGAAAGGGAGCCCGCAGCCTGCGGGCGGAAGGGGCACAGGGCAGCAAAGGCCCTGCAGGAGGTTCAGCGCGCCTGGGGCAGGTCCTCCAGGGGTGGCCATCTCCCTCACCGGGCCCTGCACCCCAGGGGGGGACACGGAGGGGACCCCATGTTCCGAGGAGCCTTCTATGCAGCGGCGGGGGGGAGGGACCAGGCCCACAGCCTCGCAGCCCCTCCAAGGCCCCACCGCTCCCCCACCCCCAAAGCATGGCCTTCTGAGGAGGTGTATTCTTTGCCCTTTGGATGGTCTCTCACAGCAGCTGGCTCAACCTCCTTTAGGCACTTAAATAGTTCCTTTCGAAAAAAGCCACGTTTTAAAGGGCAGGCTCTAAACATGGGTGAAAAGGAGAGAGAACCTGCAGGGATACCCTGCGTGCACCCTGTCCCTCCTGGCCCCCACCTTTCCCAGGTGCAAATTCTTAGACTCAGGATCACTGGTGCAGAAGGCGTGTCCATCTGAACCGTGGAGGCAAATCAGGAAATTCCTTCTAGAAATCTTTGCTCACCGAACAGGCAAACCCCCCCCCCCGCTAAAACCTGCCCCCCAAAACCTGCTTGTGTTCCTGCAGGCTCCCCCATTCCTGTCTGGGTCAGTTCTCCCCAGCTGCAAAATGGGCTTGGACAGGTCGCTTCAGCTACAAGCTTTTGGGGCCTCATTTCTCGCCTTTGACATGAGGGAGGCCAGTTGGGGGGACCTTCCAGACCCTTTGCTCCGAGCTGCCCGCGCCCACCGTGGCCCTGAGGAGGCCCTGGGACGCAGCCTGGTTTCCCCGCAAGACCTGACTGTGGGAGAAGCCATCGGAAATGACCGCTCCCCCACTGCTGAGGCCCTCGGGCCCAGGGATCGCCGGTGGCAGGCTGATTTCCCGGCTTCCCAGCACACATCTCCCATGTTGGAAAGTTCGGCACCATCTTCGAGTTTCTCCACAGGCCTGGAACTTTGTCGTGTTGACTCTGTGGAGACAGGTCTGTCACCCTCCTTGGAGGGGTGGAGGAAGCTGAGGCCCAGAGAGGCTGAGCGGTCCACCGGCGGTCAGCCAGCACGGAGGGCAGGGCCGCGATGCCCCTACGCTGTGCCCCCTACCCCGCACCTGGGCTCCCCGGAGGCAGGTCAGGCAGGTTTGAACATGTTTGCTTGGTTGCGGCAGTGGTCTCTGAAAAAACCTGTCCGTCTATTCCCCCCCCCCCCCCCCCCCCCCCCCCCCCCCC
>PVKU01001848.1:181012-253510 GCA_004027475.1 Anoura caudifer | reverse complement strand
CATCCAAGGTCTGGGGGACAGTCCCCTGGGAGGGACGCAGGAGTCAGGACTTGTGAACCCGGTTGGCCATGAGGGAGGGACAGAGCACCGGGGAGCCCCAGCAGGTCCAAGTGGGGAAGAGACGGGAGAGCTGAGTGACTTCTCGTCCCTGTCGCCCACCTGGAAGTTCTCATTAGGATGAAAGCCCTTTGCCGCCCCTTCCCGGGGGCTGGGGAGAAAGGCTGATAGATCTCAGAGAGTCCGAGTGGGGACACGCAGGCGACTTAGACTAAGGCCACGGTTCTTTGGTGACGTGGGAGTAGCTGGCGGGGCGTGGCCATGGAGGAAGGCAGATGCTGGCGGTTTTCCGTGTCTCCGGTCCGTGTTCACCTCGCCGTCGGCCTGAGGACCTTCGGGGCGGTTTCAGGCGAGTGCACCGGGCAGGGCCTGGCCCACGGGTGCTGCGGGAGGGCCCGGCACCTCGAGAAGCTGCCACGCCTCCGTCATTGCCAGTCTGGAAACCAGCTCTCGCGGGGCCCCGTGCACAGCAAACGTCGTGATATTTACCAAGTGTTTCTGGAAAAACGAGTGTAAAGTGCAGGAAACGAGGAACAAATTGCCGGAACGCAGTACATTAGCAACATGGGACATTTAATGGATCTGAGAACAGATTCGGGAAAATGTCAGACGTGGAATGTAAACAGGAGGCTTCGCACCGCTCCGCTCCCGGAGTCCGCGTTCCAGGCCCCCGTTGCCACCAGAGCTGAGACCCTCCCAGACCGGATTCCTATGGCGTGGGGGAGGGTGGGGGAGGGTGGGGGGTGGGGGTGGGGAGGGGCCGGGGCTGCTGCGTGGAGAGCTGCGGCCTCCCTGCGACCCCACCCCTCAGCGGGGCCTGGTGCGAGTTTGCTGCACATCTGGAGCCTTGGGGGCAAAGCGGCCCACGTGTTCCTGGGGGGCTGGGAACCACTCCGGCTGCCGATGGGCATGGTTGTCTTGTCTAGGTCAGGAAAAGGTCAAGGTCAGGGTCGCCCTTGACCCATCTCAGGCAATCGCATTCTTCCTGTCACCGGGACCATGGGTGGAGGGATCCGAGAAGGGGCACTCAAGTCTCGTCCGCCTACCCCCGACTCCTTACTAATGTAGTTCATGGTCAAGTACAGTGAGGAAGCCCACGAGCCGTGGACCCTCCCTCCCAGCCTCGTTGGGTCAGCGGGGGGCCGGGGAGGCCGAGTGACCCTGTCCTTTCTCCACAGTCCCGGACAGCATGGTGGCGAAGGTGCTGGGCGAGCGCCTGGGCAGACACGACTGCGTCCAGAAGGGGTGGGTGCTGCACGGCTTCCCGCGAGACCTGGACCAGGCGCAGCTGCTGGACCACCTGAGCTGCAAGCCCAACAGGTGAGCTGTCCCCGTCCATCCCGAGGCTTCCTGTTCACGGGCGTCACGAGCTTCTGGAGCGGAGGGTCTCGTACCCCGCTCATCTGCCCCGTGAACTGGGAGTGAAGTGGAGGGTCCGGTCCTGGCTTTGCTGCCTTGCCGGACCGAACTCCCGCACCTGTAAACCGATACCACGCACCCACGAGTCTTTCCTTCCTTGTGGGGCTGTTGTGGGAAAACGGGAGTTTTCTTCTATTGCCTTTACAACTTCGTCTCCTCCCTGGAAGTCCGGATGCCTCCGGAATTTGTTTTGGTGTGGGTCTGCGGTACAAGTCCAACTCTTCTCCCCCAAGTGGTCAGCCGTCTGTTCCGACACGGGGCTGAGTGCCGACGAGCATGCTGCTCTTCCTCCCCTGGCGTGACCCAGAGGGTGCGGCTCACGTGGAGGCCCGGGGGAAGAAACGGAGGCCGCCCCGCGAGAGCAGCGAGGGCGCTTTCGTCAGCGCTGGCTCCGGCCAGGGGACAGCCGCGCCCCGGGGTCTGGCACAGACGCAGAGGCAGGCCGAGGAGCCCAGAGCACTCCAGTGGGGAAAGGGGGTCTCGGGGTGTCCTGGTGGGGCGGTGGCCCGGGAAGCTGAGGCGGCCACCGAGGAGCGGGCATCTCACGTGCTTGGCTCAGGGAGCCGCAAGGGTGCGTGCAGGCTGAACTTCCTGAATTCCTGCAGAGCGGGGAGTGCCCTTCTCTTGCCTTTGTTTGTGAACATCTAGCAAAGTAAAGAATTCCCAGGGCGCGTTGCTCCGCCCAGCATCCCCCGCTGGTCCCGCGCCGCCCTCCGACAGCGCTGGGGTGGCCGGGCCGCGGGCCTCCCGTCGCGGGCGGGTGGCCGCCCCCCATCTGCCGCTCGGCAGGTCTCTCCGGCTCTCCCTCCGGGGTTGTTTTCATCGGCAGGCGCGCCTGGGTCTCGGTTCTCTCCTTACTTTTCTCCGGAACGGTGGGACCCTGTGCAGTTACATTGCTTCAGGAGAGTTTTCTTCCAGTACGTTGTTAGCATGCTCTCTGGTCCGCTGGCTGGGCGTCCTCGTTCAGGAAGGCCGACCGTGTGCGTGTCGGACATCTGTCGTCCACCTCCCGCCACGGTGGCCTCCCCCGTTAGCGTGTCTTGTTCTCTTTTCTGCATCGTTCCTCAGCCTGTCCTTCGTGATAACTTTGTTTTCTACCCCATTCGCTTCTTGTTGCTTCTGTTCCTCACTTTTATGATGCTGCTGTTTTCCTTAGTCTCTTCCCCTTCACTCTGTCAGCTTTCTTTCCTCCCCTTTTATCTCACCAGCTTTTCTTGGACTTCTTATAGCATAGAGTCTGCTCTCTCCACGTTATCTCGAGCACGTAGCTAAGGCTTTGTCTAAAACGTTCTTCAGCTTCCCTGAGTAAATCTTCTTCCGAAGGGTGTCCGACGTCCGTCCGTGTCTCTCTCTCTGTCACCTTTAGGGCCCTTTCTGGCGACGTCTCAGATCATCTGCGTCCTGAGACCGGTGAATCCACATTTCGCCATCGTGTCTCTTCGAACAGGCCCGCTGCTTGTCTCCGAGTGGCGAGGGCTGGGACGTCAGTGTCCTGTGGCTGCTGTGGTGACCGCAGGGAGGTTGGGGCGCGGCAGCCACATGAGGGCCCAGGCGGTGCTCCCCCGTCTGAGCCCCGGGGAGAAGCCGCCTGCTTTGTTTATGGCCGTCTGCGGGGCGCCGGGGCGCCGGGGCTGCCAGACCAGCGGAGTCTGTGCCACAGCGCACAGGGAGGAAGGGTCCAGAACGTTGACTTGGGGCAGGCCTGCCAGCGAGCACTTCCCTACTCACAACGGAGTAAAACTCCGTTGCTGAAGGCTCAGCAAACAATGCCAATTTGATGTATTTGACCCTCGGGCAGAGGACGAGCTGTGCACACGCAGACCTGATCTCACGCCGGCCGGTCCCCTCGCCCGCTGGCCTCTCCCCGTCACCCGGCGGGCGTGCATTCTCTCTCCTCCTTCCTCCTTCCTCCTCTCGGCTGGTTCCATTTTCCCAGCTCGGCTTTCGGGTACACATTTGTGTGATTAATTTGGAAGGTAATTTTGGTCATAAACCTTCAAGTGCAGATACAGGCTGAGGAAGAGAGCACTGCTCCTACGCGAGCCCACACTGAGCTGGGCGGGGGCCCAGCGTGGTCCAGGCCCCGGCCGCCGAGCACTGCAGCTGGGGGCCGCCGGACAGAGCGCCCGCCCGGAAGTCCATCGGGGACGGCGATGCTGGAATCTGTAACTCAGATGTGAAAACCGCTAGAAAGGCTCTTTTTTCAGGAGGATTCGATGAAATGAGATTAAAATAAATTTACATATATATCAATTTTATTATTAAAATATATTCACACCAGTAAATAGAATTATCGGGAAGGGTAAGCTACTCGGTGCATTGGACACAGAAATAGAACTCTTTGGCTTATCAGAAAACAGAGTTATTGTCTCCTTGTCAAATATAAATCTCTTCTGAGAGCTAATAAACGGATGGTGTTCAAACGTGGGGTTTCGCTTGGCTCCCGCCGCATAAACCCACAGCACATAACACTGAATCACTCCCGTGCAGCCGAATCGATCTCCTGGTTCGAGCATCACACACAGAGAGGGAAACAGACCAAGTAATTGATGTCGAAAAGAAGGAGAAAAACTTATTTGAGAACAAATGAAATGGGCTATAAAGTTTGTTCAAACATAATAATAATAGCAAAAAAAAAAAAAAGGAAGAGGAGGAAAGAAACAAAGACCTATCCACAGCCACATCCAGGAGCTGCCCCTCCCTGCCTGGCTGCAGAGCAACTCACTTCAGGCTGCGAGTCTGGAGCGCGGTGTTTTCTTGTCAAATTAACGTTTACTGTGGGGTGGGAGCGTAGGGTGCTGACTCATGTCGGGAAGCCGCAGTGGATCAGACAGACGGGGTTTGCTGCCTCGCTTCCCCTCAGGGCTGCAGGGAGGGGCGGGGCAGGCCAAGGCCTTGAACCCCCTCCCCCGCCGCTCCCAGCAGGGCCGGTTGGGCCAGGCCTGGGTCACATTCCCCTGCACAGGTCTAAGGTCGGAGCTGCTGCTGGGTCTCTCTGAAATCCCTGGCACAGGGGCACGGGGACCCTGGCTGAGCCAGCGGCCGGGGGACTCAGCAGAGTGGTGGCGGGAGTGTCTTGGTGCTGTTCCCTCTCTTTGTCACCCCCCCACCCCGGGGCCGAATGTGGGGCCTGGGAAGAGACCACCCAAAGACGGCAGCCGATGAGGTCTGTGTCCCCGCCTTCCTGTGTGCGAGCTGGGAATGGCTCAGGGCCCTGGCCTGACTTGCTTTCAGTTTTTATTGGTTATTGTTGTTTCTTAACCCAGATGGTGTGTGTCCCACATTCCTCGGAGCCCCGAGGGGGTTTGGTTGTCCCTGGGCAAGCAGTGACAGGCCCCTGCTCTGCACCCGGCTCCCTGTTGTCCAGGGGTGTGTTTGTTGGCTTTTGCTAAACACACGGCCCCTCCTCCAGCGAGCGGAGAGCAGGGCCCCACGGAGGCCCCACGGAGGCCCCATGGAGGCCCCACAGGGGCCCTGGGCTGGCCAGGCCTGGGCTGGGAGGCCCCTCTGCCTGCGGGCCTGGGAGCCGGTCAGGTTTCCTTCACACAAACCGCCCAGGCTGCTTCTGGCGCCGACAGAACGCCCCTCGATGCCCCGCCTGCTCCCAGGTGTCTCTGAGGCACTTCCTCCTTCCTGCCCTCTGGACCCTCGACCCTCACCTTCATCATCATCCTCATCCTCACAGCAGGCATCGTGGTGCTGCTGCCACAATGGAATAAATGCTTTATGTCTCATTCACTCCATTCAGCATCCCAGGATGCCAAGTCCCCGGCCTGGGCCCCAGGAAGAGCTCAGCCCCGCACCCAGCCCTTTGCCTCCCTACCTTGTGTCCTGTCCACCGTGACAGCAAGGAGCACTCGTCCCTGCTGGCCACCAGTGGAGCCGTGACCTCTGCCCTTCGCCGGGACAGCCCCCCGGGGCACAGGCCTCTGTGCCACCGGATGGGAAGTGCCACCCAGACTCTGTGCCGGGGGCCGCCCCCCACCCCCAGGCAGGCCGCCGCATTGCTCCTGCTCTCACACACTGAGTTACACCCCGCTCCCCCCCCCCCCCCCCCGGCGCCCCCCCCCCCCCCCCCCCCCCCCCCACGGATGCCGCCCGTCCGCCTGCTGCTGTGCTGGTCGCCGTGATTCCGAACGCCTGCTACGTGCACCGAGGCGCCGTGGCAAGTGCTGTCACCGGGGAGGGCGACCGTCAGACGGCGTTTCGCTGCATCGGCTCCTTGGGGGTCGGCGCGGATCACTCTCTGCCGCTCAAACACATTTTCCTCTGATTGTAGTCTGTTTGCTTTTCTTGCCTTTGGAAGACATTCAGAGTCCCTGGAGGTTGGAATTGGGGAGGGTGTCTCCTTATTCACCCGGCAGCACATGGCATAGGAAGGTGACCCTGAATTAGACAAAGACAAAAAAACCCGCTGGTTTGTCCAGGAGGACCCAGGGAGTCAGTCAGGCTGGAAAATGGGGCGCGGGGCCTGGAGCGAGGTGGGTCGGTTACTCCGCCGGATGCTGGCTGACCTCTCCGGGCGACCGCTGCCGTTAATCTACGCGGCGGGACGGTGCAGGTGAAGGGGAGGGCTGGCCCGGCTGGTAGTTCACGCGCCAGCGCGCCCACTTGACTTACACGCCGGCTGCTTTTCCCTTCCACGCGGCACCGTGCTTTCGGGGACACACAATGAAACCCGTGGAGAACGGCTTTGCCATCTCTAACGTGTCCCAAAGTGGGAAGGATGCTGTCACATCCTACGAGGACAGCGGGAAGACCCAAGAAAAATTAAAATGCAAATGAGAGGATGATTTCCTGCCCCTCCCTCCCTCCCTCCCTGCCTCATCATCCCTCCGTCCTCCCAGGAAGCGCTCCCATCTCCGCAGCTGATCCTTGCGTGGATTAGGGATAATAAACAGCCATTAATGGAGGCCTGAACTGGGAAATGGAGTTGGAGTCGGCAGCAGCACTCAGTGGCTGACGGAGGTTAATAACTCCATTACTCCGGCTCTGCGCCGAGCCGCCTGGCGAGCACAGTGTCAGCCTCATCTGCTCCTCATTAATTGAGCTAATAGAACCCGGCCGACCCCGCCGCGGGGCCGCCGGCGGAGAGTTTACTGGACGTGGGCTGGAATACATATCAGCGACCGAGAGTTCCGCGGAGCCTTTTGTGTGGGAAGGAAGCTCATCCGCGGAGGCCGGTGGGCCGCAGGGCCTTTCCGACGGTGGAGGGGGACGCGCTCGCAGCCGCCTGCCCAGGGCCCGGTCACTCTGCCTGCCGCAGCAGGACGGCGCAGCCAGGCCTCCAGACGGGTGTCCACGGGGCGAGGGCTTCAGCTTCCGGCCCCGCAGCTCCAAGGACGCAGCCGGAGCCTCAGCGAAGCGTCAAGGGTCCAGGGTAGAAACAGGAGTGTTGACATGTTGGGGGCGAGACAGAGCGACGGAGCCTGGTCCCTGTCCTTCAACACGTGGCAGCTTCCTCTCCTGGACCGTCCTTCCTGCCCCCAGAGGTCCCTGACCGCCCAACCCACGTCCGTGACAATTTTGCTTTACTGCTCGCTGGGCACGTGCTCTGGGGGCCGCTTCCCCTTCCTGAGCCTCAGTTTCCGTAACCGCCAGATGGGCTCATGGCCCCGCCCTCTTCCCTCACCCCTTGCTGGATCCCGTGCTGGTTGCTGGGGAAACGCGCCCAGGTGGCGCTGACGGATCGATGGTGCTCCGTGCGGCCCAGGCAATGTCGTCAGCAGATGCAACATCCAGACCTGGGTTCCCTGGAGCAGGTTCTCCCTGTGCCTCAGTTTCCTCAGCTGTAAACCAGGGCGGTGACGTTCCGGACACCGGCTGTGGGGACAGGCTGACATGACTCGGGGAAGCCCTCCGCGCAGAGCCTGCCGCCCCCAGGCCGCACGTCTGGGGAACTCGTTTATTCCCGGCATGGGGAACTCGGTACCTGCCCACGGAGCCCGAGCTTCTGAGAAGGAGGCCAGACCAGCGCCTCACCCAAACCTCCGTGGCCCGGCGCAAAGACACAACTGCTCCGCAGTGGGAGCCGCCCCGGGGCCCAACGAGCAGGGAGCTCATATGCTGCAGCCGCCTCGTGGTCGACGGGGGGCGAGAGCCCAGTCTGGGAAAGGGGCGAAATGCGCGTTGCCCGCCCCTGTGGTTTTACGTGACTCCGAGGCAGTTGCAACGACAGGACACGGCACCGCAGTGACACCCGGACAGGTGAGAGGTGGGACTCGGCGTTTCAGAGGAGAGGCACTGGCACGCGGGGCCGGGCGGGGAGTCGCACCCCGGCCAGGGGCAGCAGCAGGGGCAGCGGTGAGCCCGGCTCTGCGGGCTCTCTGTGCGTTGGCTCAGGGCAGTGATCCCGGGGCTCCAGGACTGTTGCCGGGCAGAGTGTGGGTGCTGGAGATGAACGTGGCTGGGGTGGGGCCTAAGCACAGGGCTGAGGAGGGCACGGAGAGTCTCTGGCCGTGACTTCCCACGGCCCAGTGTCCAGCAGGCTCCTGCGCTGTGGCTGCGCCCCTGCCTGCTGGCCCTGGGGGTCCCTTGTGTGCTTCCACACAGCAAAGAGGAGCTCTCACCAGCCAGGGGACCCGGGCTGCCTCCTGGGCTGTGGGGGCAGGCGAGGCAGGAGTTCCCAGGGGCGGCAGGGTCACGGCCCGGGGTGAGAAGGGTGCAGCACCCCAGCGCCTGGGCCCCAGGTTGTGGCCAGTCATGGCGGCGACAGTGACAGGCCCTCCACATGCAACTGCTGGAGCTGCGGCATTTTGATCCTTCAGCAAGTAAGAGCTGACGCGGAAAACGGACCATTTCCCCTCCTCTTGCTGCCTGCGGACTGGAGACATTTTACCAGCCATTTCCCATGTTTGCGCAAGACAGAGTCGGAGAGGATGATCCTGAGCCGGCATGGAAGGGCGGCGCCGCCTTTTCCCGGGTTAAAACTCAGTTGGGCCGAACGTCCCGGGTCGGTCCTCCGTAGGGCAGGCACTTGCGGAGTGGCGAGGTCAGCAGCGTGGGTCACCTCTGCTCTCCTGCTCTGCCACCTCGGGCGTCTTCCGGGTGCGAGAGCTCAGGGACCTCCCAGAGAGGAGGGCGCCAGCCCCCGCCAGCCAGGCTTAGCTCTGCTGGCCCAGGCGTGCAGCCGGGTCTGCGGACTCGCCCTGCGTGGGTCGGCGCCGTGGAAACTTCCAGGGAGCAGGAGAGGGGTCTGCGTGGGGGGAGCCGGGAGTCGCGTCTCTGGGGAGAGGCGGGCACACGTGCGTGCAGCCTGGGTTTGCACGGGATTTTCTCGGCGGATGGTTTGTTAGTGAAGGACCAACCCTGATGTTCTCGCTGTCACAGACTGGAGGTCGGTTCCCTTGTTAACCATTGAAAACCCTTCCTCCCAGGAGTTTTCTGAGAGCGCCTGGTCCCGTCGCAGGGCTGGCCGGCTTTCCTGCCCTCTCCGCAGGTCACGGGAAGGTTCTGGGTCTGTCTCCCACCCCCCACTCTTGGCACACCATTCAGGTAAACATGTCGTTTGGGGGGAAGTGGCACGTTCTCTCTACTTCCTCTAGTGTCTGGCAGACACCCAGCACAGTCCCCAAATCTCCCCATTCGGGCTCCCTTCTCCCCTGAGGACAGTAAGCTCTTCATCGGCGTCCAGTGCGGCCGGGCCCGAGCTGGCGGCGCGGGAGAGCTCGGACGAGGTAAACACACCTTCCCGCCGCGGTGATCAGGCGTCCAGAGCAACCTCCCTCCCTCCGGCGGGGACTGACAGGCGGCCTTTCCCAGAGCGGCGCCCAGGGCGGTTGGCATTTGAGTCCGGCTCTGATGGAGATGCCCTCATCTTTGGCAGGCGCCGCGCTCGGCCGGCAACGTAAATTCATTTCCCCGAGAAGGGCGAGAGGGCGCAGGTGCCAAGCTGACCGGGAGGAGTCCCGTTTGTTCTTCTTCGCCCCACGGGGACGCTGGGGCCCGTCGCTGCGCCCTTCAATCTCCCACCTTCCGCGGAGGCATCAATCAAGCGCTGACCTGCCGGACCCGGCGCTGTGCGTGCAGAGCTCAGGCCCCTGCCGGGCGGGCGGCAGGTGTCTGGGAGCTGGAAGCTCTCCTTCCTAAATACCACAGGAAGTCCTTAATAAGAGAAAACTTTCAGAGAAAGTCTCCCACAAGTGGAAGTTCAGCTTCACTTTCTCCGAGGTTGACAACCCCTGGGCAGTGCCTCCTTGCTGGCTTTGAGGTTTCCACAGAGCCCACACACCCCCACCCCAAAAGTGGGTCCAGGATACGCCCCACCCCTGAGCAGCAGCTGGGCAGAGCCTCCACCCGAGGCTCCCGTGTGGCCGCTGCTTTACCTTCTGGGCCTGGGTCTCGTGAAGCGCCTGGGCCCCAGATCCTAGGAAAGGGCTGTGTATGTCTACAGAAGACCAGCCAGGCCCGGAACTCCTCCTCCTCCAGGAAGCCTTCCCTGATGCTTCTCCTTACTCGGCACCTTCACAGGGCCTTACATGTTGCTCTTGTGACAGGCAGCAGCCTGCCAGGCCAGTGGTGGTACACCACCACTGTGCAAGCCAGGCTGTGGCCCCCTGGCTTTGCCCCTACAGGCGCTGTGGGGCGGGGCCGGCGTTACCGTCGCAGAGCCCCGGGGTCTCCCTGTGCACTACTGCTTGAGATCTGGGGACACAGAAGGAGACAAAGGCCGCAACACGTGCCATCACGTGGCTGATGCTGTGGTGGGGGTGCTCTCTGGGGGTCGGGAAGCAGGGTGACGGGGGGCAGGACCGACGGGCAGCGGGAAGGGAGTGTCACCGTGGGGCGTGTGCAGGTGGTCAGGGAAGGCCGCGATGACATGGGGACACGTGTGTGGAGGGGGGCATTGTGGGAAGCCCTGGGGACGGGCAGGCAGGCCTGGGAGCAGCAAGTGCCGAGCCCCTGGGGTGGGACGGGCTTGGCCAGTTTCCAGGGCGCATGGCAGCTGTTAACAGAGGGCGGGAGAGCCTGGGAGGTGATGCCCGAGGCCGGGGGCTCCAGGCCCTGGCGGGCTTGGGCTTTGCTCTGAGTCAGGTGGGAGCCATGGGGAGCATTGGAGCAGGTGAGCGATGGGTCTGACTTATGATTCAAACAGATGGCTCGGGTTACAGCGTGGAGAATGGACAAGGGTGGACACAGAGAGGCCAGGTGGGGGGGCCGTTGGCAATACCCCGGGGGGGGGGACTCTGGTGCCCTGGGCCATGGTAACAGCCTGCAGGTGGTGGGAAGTCCGCATTTCGAAGGTAGAACAGACAGGGTGTATGGGAAGGGTCAGTGTCAAGGAGAGCTCCCACCTTCGCTGGAGCTCGGGAGGCGAGGACCGGCCACCTGCCCGTGAGGCAGGGGCAGAAGGAGCAGGGCGGGGAGGGGCCCCCAGCTCTGTGTCGGGCAAAGGCTGAGGCAGTCGGCTGGGCCTCCACAGCAAAGGACCACGGGCTGGGCGGCTTCGGTGAGGGGAGCTTGTCATCTCACGTCCGGGGGCTGGACGTGCAGGAGGAGGGTGTCGGCAGGGCCGCTTTCTCCCGAGGGCTCTACTCTGCTCTCTGCCTGGCTGCCTCTTCGCCTGGTCTCTCCCCTGTGCCCACGCACCCCGGATCCCTCCGCGCCCAGATTCTCTCCTCTCGTAACACCCCCGCCAGATCCGCTCAGGGCCCACCCAAAGGCCCCGTTTCGACCGAAACACCTCTATAAAGGCCCCGCTCTCCAAACACCGCGCGCCTACGCTGTGAGGTTCCCGGGGCCAGGGCTTCCACACGCAGGTTTTGGAGGACACACTCGGCTCACAGCTGCTGATGCGGCACTCGCTACGGACGCCCGCGCAAACCCATACCGTAGCCTTGGGGGTGTCTCATCTGCCCTCGGGGCTGCCCGCGTCACAGCCGGGGCAGGAGCCCAGGCCTCCGCCGGCACTCCTCCAAGTCCCCCAGTGGGGCGTCCACTGCTCTCCCTGCCCCCTGTCCCCAGCCCCCGCCAGGCTTTTCTGTTCTCGTTCTGAGATTCAAGCCCATGAAGTCAAGCCCGGACGGCTCCGGCCGTCCCATGCAGCCTCCGAAGTGCACAGGTGGAAACAGAGGCCCCGAGACCGACGTCTCCTGCCGGTGAGCGGGGCCAGAGCCAGGCTCCTGGCTGCAGGCTGGCCGCTGCCGCACTTGTTCTGCTGGTCTCCCGTCCAGCACACGGGCAGGCAAGCAGCCACCCACCCTGCAGCCACACCCCACGCCTGAGGCCTTCCCTGTGTCCCCCTTCCCTTCCCTGGCCTGGCCCCAGACGGCGGGCTGTGGCCGCCCCCGTACCCGGCCCGGGTTCCGTTCTGTCCGCTGTGAGCAGCCCAGGGGGCGTCTCCCTCTCCTCTCAACAATAATTAGCCTTGTAAGACTAATGGGGAAGTCGTGTCTAATTACCCTGTTGAAGGCCCAATTATGCGATTAACATTCGTGGACTATAACCTAATGATGTGAAGAGCCGCTCATTTGCATAGCATTAAGTTAATTGAGCTGCACGCCGGGGCGGATGGGGTGGCAATGGCAGGATTCTCTTTCTGAGAGGATACTAACGACCGGAGAGGACAGTGCACCTGACGGCTTTATTAATTAACAGCGATCCGATTACCTGGCAGGGCCGGCGAGTGGCAGTGGGCCGGGAGGCTGGGCTCCGTAAGAATGAGAGGCAGCGCCCTGCGCTGCTGGCTCAGCTTCCCCGCACGCGGCTGTGGGCGGGCCAGCCTGCGGCCACCTTGAAGAACCATGGCAGAAGAAGTCTGTGAAATCTTCCCTGAGCCTTTCTGCCGCGCCTTCCTCGCATGCTGACTTCACTCATTTAGTCGCTCATTGGCATTCCCGTCGGTTGGTTCCGCCCGCACTGTCGAGTGTGCAGGGCTGGAGTCCCTGCCGGCTGGAGTCTTGGGAGAGGGCTCCGCTTGGCCACCGGCGCCCAGCGTCTCCCCGAGGTTTCGGTTCAGCACCATTGTGCACCGTGGCGCTGGAGAAGGTCAGCAGAGTTTCAGACTTTGAAGGACGCTTAGAGGTCGTCAGTTCAAAGCTCTCATTTTACCTACTCCCCCCAAAATTGGAGCACAGAGAGGCTGAGAGCCCAGGGGTCAAGGCCACCCAGCCTTAGGGTGGGGCAGGGGTCCTGGCCCTACCCTACACCCCCTGCCCCCACACAGCACCTCGATAACCCCGCGCACTGCGTTTGAGGACTCAGACACTGTCTTCGGGAGAAACTTGCCCGGCAGCCCCTCCCACGTGTTCCCGGGGCCCCCGCCCGTCTCCCTGCCCAGCACTGGCCGCCCGCCCTCCTCCCGGCCTGCCTCCGCTCCTGGAGGGCAGAGACAGCCCAGCGCTCGCAGCCGCCTGTGGATGGCTGAACCAACCAGAGGCCGTTGCAGGGTACGGCTGGGCTGAACCCTGACTGCTCTCCGATGGATTTCAAAAGACGGGGTTTTTTTTAAGCAACAAAATACGAACAGAATGTGTAGGTCCTTACGTGACTGACTTTTTCGCTTAGTCAAATATAACGGACGTACCGTTACATAAAGCTGGACCTCGTTAAATGCCCGTGCGATGTGTCACACTGCCGATGGCACAGCCCGGGTGCGCGGCGATGGGCCCGAGTGCCCGTCAGCAGAGTCGCTCCAAGTCCTCCTCTGTCACGCACGGCACGGCGGCAAGTGTGCACGCAAACACGCACGCCTTCACGTGTCGTTTTGGTCATCGTCTCAGGGAAAATCCATGGAAATGGAACTGCTGAGCCGAAGGGTGTGCACAATTAACAAGCTACTTTTCTTTCTCAGCTGAAAGCGGTCAGAGACTGAAGGAGCACAAATAAATATTCAGTGAAAAATAAGGCCCAAAGAAGAACAGCTGGAAACTACTGGTCCGAGCCTCTGACTCGGGTGAGAAAACCAGTGAACCCCAGGGACAGCAGGAAAGTGACAACCGGAGCAGAAATCAGGGGACAGGAAGCAAAGTGACGCAACGGCCAGAGCTGGCTCTTCGATAAAATTAACAAAATTGACGTGTGTCCGGCAAGGCTGAGCAATAAAAAGAAAGAGCGCACAGAAAAACAGTATTTGGGATAAAAATGCGCACATACCCATAGACAGAGTTTAAAAGGGTCAGAGGAACACTGTGAAGCACTTTCTGACACTAAATCCGGAAGCAGAGCCAAGAAGGAAAGTCAGAGAAGCAGCCTCTGCCAGCTCTGACGTCAGGGGAGAGAAAACGCGAGCAGCCCTACGGCGATCGGGCGGGCGAGCTCAGCGACTCACCGGAGCCGAGCTCCTGCCTGGGCGCCCCCAGCCGTGCGTGTGGTTGGGCGCATGCAACCGCCCGTGACCACGGCCCTGCCGCGGAGCCGCGCACACTCAGCGCCGGGCCGCCCGGTGACGGCAGGGAGGGAGCCGCAGGCACGCGCGACGCGTGCAGGAAGCTCAGAAGAAGAACGTTTGGGGGCGAAGTGAGTCATGAGGGGGCAGGTCCGGCAAGGCTGAGAGATGTGTGGGTGCTGGTACGCAGTTAAAAATTCTCACTCGTCGAATTCTCTTCCGACCCGAGTACAGGCAGAGGATAGGATTGGTTCGGGCCACCCAGAGTGTTTCAGTATTGGGGTGATGCATTGCTCCCATGGGGGGTCCACGGGGTTCGTTTTATATTCTCTATAAAATTCTTCTAGGAAAAAAGTCTTTCTTATTTGCCAATATATCTGTAACTCCCGAAGTAATGCCTGGCACATTGTAAGTTCTCAATAAATAGTTGTGGCCAGAATGATTATGTGATACATCGCTTACTTTTATATATCAAAATACATCATAGTAAAAAAAAAAAATGGTGAAAACATTAAGTTCTCGTCTTCCCCCAGACCTGTACTCCCTCCCCCAGAAGCAACCACGGGTCCTAACTCATGGTGTGTTCGTCTGCTGAATCTCTGCGGTTGACCGGGAGGCGTACGCACGCGCCTCCGTTTTCTGTCGGCGGAGACATACTGCGCAGCTGCGGGAAACGGGCGCCGGTGTGCGTCCTCGGCGACTCGGCGTTCCGTTGTGTCGTGTGTCTGGCACCGTTTCCCTGTAGCGCGGCCGCGCGCTCTCTCCCCTTTCCCGGCCCCACGGCGCCCCGGCCTGGGGCTCCGCGGTCAGGTTTACCCGGCTGCCTGCGGAAGGGCGTCAGGACGGTTTTCTTTCCTTCATTTGGCGACCAGTGCTGTGGCAAACGCCCGGAACGCGCGGCCCCCGCGTCCGTAAGGCCGTCGCTGCAGATCAAATCCCGGATGTGGGGCCGCTGAGTCGCAGCTGCGTTTTCGTTTCTGGTGGTTGCTCGCATTGTAGGCCGGAGGTGGAAACAGCTGGAACATCCAAGGGACAACAGCTTCGTTGAGGTCAGGGACACTGGACCGCAGGGTGGCGGGGGCACCTGTCCAGCTCCGGGTGCCCCCTGCAGGGTGAGGGCCCTGCAGCCGCCTGGGCCCGTGGCACAGTGCCGTCGAATTGCAGGCACACGCCCAGGCTATGGAAATGTTTGACGCATGGAACGCAACTTTCAGGGAGGGTATTTTTTTTCCTTAGGATCAAGGATGGATTTAAAATACGTCTAAATGTTTTTTTTTTAAGAGTGGTTTTACTGCCCACAGCGGTTACTTTGTGATTTGCAT
Source organism: Anoura caudifer (assembly GCA_004027475.1). NCBI lineage: Eukaryota > Metazoa > Chordata > Mammalia > Chiroptera > Phyllostomidae > Anoura > Anoura caudifer. The sequence continues at coordinate 238,387 of PVKU01001848.1, read as the reverse complement.
GTCGGGTATTTTAAGCAATGACAATTATTTCCATTTTTACTGCTTTGAGCCTCTAGCCACAACTAAAACCTGACAAGCTTATGGACATAAAGGCCCACCGTGAAAGGCAGCCGTCCTCAGGAGACCCAGGCTGCCTTCTCGAGAAGCTGGAAACCAGCACGCGCCGTCCTCCACGGAGAGCGGGGCGAGGGAGCCGGCCTGCGGTCGGTCGGGTGGGCCCTCGGCAGGTGGCCTCTGGGGAGGGTGGGCCTTGGAAGCTCTGGGCTGAGACCCCACGGGCCCCGGCGCCTGGTGGTAGAAGCTCGCCAGGACCCCCGTCCTTTGTGAGAGTGGATTTGCGGCCAGGACAGCGTGGAGCAGTGCACCCTCTGGAAGCAGGCCGTTCAGCTCCCCTGGGTACCGACCGCTGGCTGGCATTGCCGTGACATCTCCCAGAAGCAGCAGGTGCAGAGTAGACACGTGTGCTTCGGAGTCAGAGAGACCTGAGCGAGACTCGGTGCGCGCAGGTGCTGCGTGCGGGGCCCGTGAGCGGGACGGGCACAGTGGCCCAGCCTCTGGTAGGAGCCCCGCTCGAGGGGTAGAGGGTCGTTTGCAGGCTCTGCCCAGCTCTGAGGCCGGTGGAGGCCTGGGGGCTGACGAGAGGTCGGGAGGCGCGGCCTGCCAAGCAGAGGGAGCGGCGGCACCACCACCTCCTTCCGGTTGCTTTGCTCTCGGATCCGCAGTTTCTTTACTTGCAAAGTGGCGTGGACAGTGCGCATGGTGCAGAGCTGCTGCGAGGTTCACGGGGGCGGCCCAGGTAAGCGTGTCAGTGAGAGTGACTGTGCAGCGGCCGCCCGTCTGCCCTGGGTTGGTGCGCCGCGCCGCCCCACCGCCCCGCTTCACAGCGGACTGGACTGACCCACGGGCCCCAGGCACGGCCTCACCGCTCTGCGACCACGACGCTTCCGCCCACCGGAAGAAAGGACAATCTCTGTCTCGTCTGTCTTCGCCGCTTGCGGTGATTTGGCGGCACTCCTTCCCTGGAGCTGGGTCGGTTGGAGGGGCCTCGTCCGGGCAGGGAGCCCACTGCAGCTGGGCCCTGGGCTCCCGCCCCGCCAACCGCGCGCACCAGTGAGCGGTGGAAAGGAGCCTCCGACCTTCCCCTGCGGCTGCTCCTGGACGGAAATGTCCCTCACCGTGGCGGCCTTTGGACAGGTGCGTTCCATCGTCATCCGCTGGGTGCTGAGGCTAGTGCCGTGGCGTCCTGGAGACAGATGCAGCGCCAAACTGGGATTGGATGGGCCCGAAATTGTGCACTTAACTCACGGTTGGTACAGGACGCTCACAAAATCTCCGTCATGACGGAGAGGCCAGTAAACATTTGAGAACAAAAGAGCGGGGTGGGGCAGACAGCGGTTTGCAGTCAGGAGTGTGCAAAACACAGTCTATTCTTTTTTAAAAGATTTTATTTATATACTTTTAGAGAGAGGAGAAGGGAGGGAGAAACAGAGAGAGAGAAACATCAGTGTGTGGTTGCTTCTCGCACGCCCCCAAATGGAGACCTGGCCTGCAACCCAGGCCTGTGCCCTGACTGGGAATCGAACCCGTGACCCTTTGGTTTGCAGGCCAGCTCTCAATCCACTGAGCCACACCAGCCAGGGCCACAGTTCATTCTTGTATTGTTATTTGTTAATTACTGCACTGTTTCTCACACGAACAACTGTAAACCTGCTTTTGCCCCACCCTGTGTCTGGGGAGGAAATGGCTCCGTGAGACATTTGGTTGTGGAGTGGAGAAGCCAGCCAGCCAGAGGTCTCTAGGTGCCGACCCAGTGAGTTCGTCTACTGGGCCAGCAGTGACCCTGAGTGAGCCGGTCTGCGGGCGTGCGGACGGTAACTTGGTGAGTGCACACGTGGGGGGCAGTGTGGCCGCAGCAGCCGGGTCACTCCAGCCCCCAGCGACGGGCCCGTCAGGTGTCTGATCCGAGGGGCAGAGGTGCAGTGGCTGGGAAGGGACGGCCTGGGTGTCAGTGAGGCATGCAGGGGATGCGCAGGGGGCGGCGGCCAGCCAGGTGCTGACCGTGGCTGGACAGCCCTGACCTGCGGTGGCCCTGACGCTGGGTGGAGCAGCTGTGTGGGTGGGAGGGAGCCCCCACCCCACATGCCAGGTGTGGCAGCTGTGAGGGTCCAGGATGCACAGGTTCCAGTCCTGCTCTGCCACTCACTGGCCACGTGACCTCGAGCAGGCCACTTACCTACTCACCTGAGTGGGCGTGACGATGGATCCTGCCCCTGGGGGGGCGGGACGTAAGTTAGGCTGTGTGTTCCAGCGCCAGAAAAGCACGTTCTGAGCTCCAAACGGTGGGATGGCCCAGCCCCGCGGGCTTGGCCTGGAAAGTGTCGGAGTCACGGCGGCAGGGTGGGGCCGTTCTGGTGGGGAGGGGATTGGTTCAGGTTCAATTTGCACTTTGGAGCGTGGCCCCTGGCAGGTGACCCCCACCCTGCCCGTCCTCTGTCTGTGGCAAGACACGGACTTGACTTGTGGTTGGCAGGGAGGCAGGCGAAGGGCTTTTCACCTGGAGCAGACATTTGAGATGAGTCAGTAAGAGCCTGGATCGAAAGGGCTTCTGTGGTGTCTGCAAAGGCGGCCACAAGAGGGGCGGGGGTGGGGGGACCAAAACAACAAAGACTGACGAATAACCAACCCTCTCTTCTTGGAAATCTTTGAGAACTGGAGCCGATCGTGGGTCCGAGGCAGCCCGCCTGCAGAACTGGAGGGCTGGTGCGGGCCTGTTGGCCCCGGGGCTGCTGCGGGTGGGCTGCTGGGGCCCCAGCCGTGGGGTGGCCCTCCGCCAACAGTGGGGTCACCAGCGCTTTCAGCAGCTCTGTTGTGCCCCGTGGTGGTGTCGTGTGCACGCAGTGCAGGCTCGGGAGAGACACGGTGGCTGGTGACAGGGCCACAGTCCTGCCCTCCAGGGTCCCCTCGCCCCAGAGCTCAGCCTCCCAGGAGGGGGTCGAGGGTGCTCAACCACAGACTCTCCCCGGAGGAGGTCTGGGTGCAGGGCAGGGCGCCCCAGCCCCCTGACGCGTGGAAAGTAGTGAAGCCTGTTAAATATTTCAGACAACCAGGTTGTAGACCAGATATCCGCGGCAGTGTGGGCCGGCTCCTGTCAGCGGGAAGAAGGGAAGATGCTGATAAAAATATCAGCAAAGCCTGGCTAATCAGGTCAGCGGTAATGTTTTGGCCGCAAGGCCTTTTTCTGTAAGTGGCTGGAGAAAAATCGAATCAGACTGGGAGATGTTGGACCATTAGGTGAGACAGGCGTGGCTGGGGGAAGAGGGAGGAGGAATCGCTGCGTTTTTGCCCAAGTGTCACTTTGTGGAACAGCTGCAGGCAGGAGCCAGCAGGCTGTCTCTCCAAGAAAGCCTGACCTTTGGGGATGAAAAGGGGGCGGGGCTCTGGTCACTCCCATCCAATCGGGTGGGCCTGGGGACTCGTCTGGTTCCGCCATTTGCATGTTCTCGGGTATTCCAGGAAAACCTCGCTGTTCAGAGTTCAGAGTTGTTGCTGAGTCAGGAAAAGGGGCCGCGCTGGGCGCCCTCTCGTCTCGAAGCGCCCCTCGCCCTTGGGCTCGCACTGCCGAGCGGACTTCTCTCCCCCGAGGTCGGTCCCGTTTGTGCCTGCAGCCCCGCTGAGAGGCAGTGAAGTGCCGCTAGCCCTTTCTGCCCTGGGCTGGCCGACACGCAGCGTGTGCCTGTTCCAGGCAGAGCTCTGGGCCCGGGCGCTGCAGAAGCGCCAGAGCGTGCAGCGTGCTCAGCACCTCCCGTTTCCTGCCTCCCGCCCCCTCTGCCCGTTTGGGCCGTTTGCTGCAGGGGCTCTGGGGTCCCTGTCCTTGCTTCTTCCTTCCCCGGAGTCTGTGCGCAGCTGAGTGGATTACTGGGTAGCCTCACTCCTCGGCACCGTCTGAGCTGCCTGGGCTGCGGCTGGTTGTTTCACCCCAGGGGAGGCCCGTGGTCCCCACCATCACCCTGCGCCACTCTGGGGGGCCCAGGAACGAGCACTGGAGAGGCGGTCATGCCACAGCGACGGTGCCCTTTGCGTCCCAGCAGGGCAGGGGGGCATGCCACTCAGGGCCACCTGGGGGAGGGGACCGCCAGGCCTCCGGCAAGGGCACCAGCACGGAGCCACCAGCGGGAGCCCACGCCCAAGGGTGCATCCCGCCCGAGGACGAGCACACCTGCGGCAGGGTCCAGGGCGGCTTCAGCCCCTCCACGAACTCCGTCCGCCAGCCGCGCCGACTGTGCGCCTCTACAGACACATTCCGTGAGCACACGTCAGCGGGCCACTGCCCCAAGCCCTCCTAGGGGCACATTCTGGGCCACGCCACGGGGCCAGACAGAGGGGTCAGTGCTGCTGCCCACCAAGCTCTGGTCCTGCAAGGCCAAGACACCCACGGGGGGGCATCTTGGCAGCGGAGGGCAAGACGAAGGCCCAGGAGGAGCGGGGTGAAAGCTCGGTGGGGGGTGACTTTGGTAGATGGCTTCACCCCTCTGAACTTCGGACTTCTCCTCAGTCAAAGGGGGGAAGAATGACCTCAGCTCCTGTCTCGTGGGAATGCTGAGTGGCTCCCGAGGGAGAGAGCTCAGCTGGGAGCCCGGTCGGGCCGTTGCTACTCCAGGCACCGTCCCAGGTCCTGGATCCCCAGGGGAGGGGCGGGCAGTCACCCACAGCAAAGGAGACATGTCCACGAAGGAAAGTGCCCCGTGGTGTGGGGGAGAGTGAGGTGGCGGGTTCGACGACGCAGGAATGCATCTCTGGGAAGGGGCGATTCAGCTACGACTCCCATGAAGAGAAGGAGCCAGCCGTGGGGTGAAGGGAGGAGGAGGCACGCAGGCTGGGGCGGGAGGAAGCCAGGCGCATCCCGTCCTGGGGCAGCGCGTCTGCAGAGCAGAGCTGGTCGGGGGGTTGGGGAGGTTCCTGTCCGTGTGCATTTCCCACAGTTGATCACACCGGGAATCCACTCACTGAAGAAGAGGGAGAACGTGCGGTGGAGTAAATGCCTTGGGTATCCAGAGAGAACCGACCTCCGCAACATTTTTAGAGACACTCTGCACATCCCCTTCTTCCGCCTAATGTGTTCCCTGTGCTCTGTGTTCACACAGCGGGGAGCGGCTCATGCCCCCCTCTCCAACGTCCCGCAGGCTCCGGGCCACTGCAGAGCGGGGCCTCGAGGCTCGGCTGGTGGACGGCAGGTGTGGTCCCAACAGCCATCAGAGCCCAGCAGTCTTGAGTCGCAGCCCTGGGCCCCCGGCCAAGGACGGAGAGGCTTTATCTAGAAGCTCCAGTGTCACCTCCGGGGTGGGTTCACTGAAGGAGTTTAACCCAGGGACACAGCCAGATAAACAGTTTAACCCTGGGTTTCTCTGCAGCGGGCCATTGGGGGTGTTCTCTTGGCCCCCACATGCTGCTGGGCTGGCCCGGGCGAGGCCCCGGGGCCCGTGCCCCTCATCCCTCCACACGAAGTGCCTGCAGCTGCAGTCGGCCGGGTCCTCCTGAGCCCCCCACCCCTCCCCTAGGCTGGCGTCCTTCCTGCCACATTCCCTTCCCTGCTCACACGGAGGCAAGCGGTGCCGCGCCTGCTGCCCTATCAGACTGCGTCTTGGGCGTCTCTTCGGGCCAGCAGCCTCCGCCTGCGCCTTTCTCCTCAGCTCGGGGCGCCCAGCCCCTGCGCCGTGTGGTGGTGGGGGGCGCGCCCACGCCAGGAAGCTCGCCCGCGTGCCCCTGCACTTGCACAGGCACTTGCTGAGGGGGGACCCCTGAACCAAGACGCTCAGCCCCGTTTCCCCAGGTTCGCTCGCGCTGAGGGTGCTGGTGTGAACCTCACAACGCGGCCCAGGGCCGTGGTGACGGTCGTTTAGGGAGGTCGGTCACACGCCGTACACCCTTGGAAAACGGTGCTTTGGTTTCCCCTGAGCCCAGAACACACCGGATCCAGCGGGTGACCCACTCCAGTGCCACCTGTGCCCCCATCGGTGCGCAGGCAGACGGTCGAGGTGCAGCCACTTTCGCTTGCCTCGTCGGTCCTGCCCCGTCCTTGGAGGGCGCCATTGGCTGCTCTTCTCGCCTGAGGGTCCTGGACTCCTGCCACTGTCTCCTCCCGGGTCCAGTCAGAGCCAGCCCCTGCCAAAACCCCCGGGGGACTTCCTGGCTGCTTCCCCTGCCAGCCCAGCACCCACATGCGGGTAGGGGTGGGTGGGCCGGAGCACCCGAGCATCTGTAGAGGGGGTGGTGGGCTTAGCCCCCTCGGTGTGTGGCCACCCCGCCCCCGCCCCCACCGCAGAGGCAGAGAACCCGTGCGCCCTGTTCCCGGACTGTGGCCTCTGGCCACTTCCCAGCCCTCCGCACAGCTCTGGGTGCCGGAGGAGAGCCCAGGACATCCGTCCCAGGTGCCCCAGGGTTTGTCAGTTGCTGCGTGTTTAGCTCGTGTGAAACCCAGACTTAGGAGCCGCAGGGGAGAGTGGAAGCGTTCAGAGGCCTGGCCGGCTGTTGGACCGCTGAGAGTGCACGCGGGGCTCTGACCACGTGGGATGAAAGGGGAGGCTCTCCCTGGGCCCTGCAGAGCACACTGGGGTTGCTGCCACGACAGCGGCATCTCTCTGGGCCAGACACCTCGTTGCCCCAGCCAGGAAGTCGGCCACGTCCCCCCCCACAGCACCGGGGAAGCATGCCGTGTTCTGAGCCCCAGGATGCCATTCTTCTCGGGCAGGTTCGTCTGCTTTTCCCTGTGATTTCCTGCCTGGCACACCCATGTGCTGGGGACTGAGCTTCGAGTTGAAGTCTAAGTTTGCCACCGACTGCGTTTAATGAGGCCCCGAGTGGCCACTTTGTGCAGAGGGACAAAGTCAAGCCTGGAGGAGAACCTCAGCTCACAAAGCAGCCCAGGTGACGTGCCCTGAGGGAGCCCAGGCCTTGGGGGCGACGTGAGGACCGGGCGTGGTGGAGACCACACCGCGGGGGGGCTTTGGGGTTCCTCCCCCACCTGCCCCACAGAAAGGGGGTCGGGGTCCCCAGCGTTGCCACTGTCGTGAAGCCAGGGTCCAGAACTGTTGGTAAAACAAAAGCAAGTCGCATGCTGAGCCCTCCTAATCCCCTAATGGCGGGGACACCCGACGCCCCAGCTCTGGTTTCCGAGCCGCGGCCGCTACAGCCCTGTTTGGCCCGACTCCTCCGAGTTGCAGCCCAACACGGCCGTGCCGGCCGAGGCATTTGAGGACAATGAAATATGCATGTCTGCCGGTGACAGCCCCTTAAAGCGCAGCAATTAGCCGGGTAATCCGAGAGAGAAGGAGCCGGCCTCGCAGCCCGCGGCTCCCCATTAGTTAAATGCATTTTGTACGCCCTCATCCCATCAAATCAACTAACACTTCCTTTAATTGGTTCATGAATTATACAGCCGCCCCGCATTATAATTTAATCGCCTGTAAACATTCACAGGCCCTGCCGTAAAGCGCACCGCGCTCATTAATTCGTTAATTCCAGCAGATGGAAGGGGCGATCGGATGAACGGTGGCAGAACAGAGCGCCTTGGGCAACGGAAGAAGGAAAAAAAGGTGGGGGGCCGTTTAGGTTTTTAAGGGCTGTCAGAAACTCAGTCTGCGGCTGTCAGGGCCCGGACCGCCCCGTCCCCACCCCCGCCCTCCGCCGACTGCGGCAAGTGGCTGGCAGATTCGTGCGGACGCTTAAACATCAAGCCAGCGGGTAAACCGAGCCCAGTGTAAATTAATTCTTGTCTCACGGGCCCCCCTCTCTCTGTCCCCATGCATATTTCATGGCGGGCAGCATAAATATTAATTCTAATAGCTCTGCACACTGGTTATTATTTCTGTTTTATGACAAATATTCATAAAATATTCAGGACCCTTTTTTAGAATATTTACGCACTTGATTGTGAATTTTCCCAGATTCCCGGGGACACTGGAAACATATTGGGGTTCTCTTGATGGACTTTTCCCCCTTAATTAACACTGCCGGCTATCAATATTTAACCAGAGGTGCGTTTTTGGAGAAGTAGAACCTATTATTGGAGCGGGGGCCGAAGGATGTGTTTTCCTTCCCGCAGCCTGTGAAATGGAGGGACCGTTTCTGTCTGACGCCCGGGCGACGGCAGAGGGTGACCTGGCCTTTTTATTGGGAAAACGGTGTCCGTCCCTTCTGCCTGCGTCTGTTCTCCCAGCTGAGAGCTCCGGCAGCAGCCCAGCTCACCGTAATGAGACTCCGCGGAAGGTGCCGCGGAGGTATTTATGCAAGGATTCAACGTGCTTTTGGGGTGACTGAAGCGTGGGTTTAACTAGCGCGTTGGCCGATTCCTGAGGCAAGGCTGCGGCCGTTGGGATGAAGGGTCTTTTGGAACCCTTGTTATTTATCTTTGACCTGAGAGGTGCTGCGTACGGCGTCCTCAGGGAGGCGAACCGGAGGGAGGGGCTCCCAGCGGGAGGGCTCTGGGGGACCCTTAGGTGGAGGAGGGAGGGCACGGGTGAGATGGCAGCTTTGGTCTGAGGTGCGGGTGCATATGGGGTGTCGACCCCACCCCATCCCACCCCACCCCACTAGGTCTCCTTCCCTCTCCGACCACAGCAGGGAACGAAGCAGAATCCGGTTTCCCACAGGAAGGTAGCAGGCAGCCAGGGGGCGCCCTTGAGTCCGCCGGCTGGACGGGGTGTCCAGCCAGAGGCGCCACCTTACCTCTTCGGCGAGTTTTTCCGTCCCTGAGTGGGGCGCGATCACAGGACCTGGGCCACACGCTTGTGGTGAGATCAAGTGTCACGACACGCGTGTGTACTGCGCCCGGATCAGTGCCTGGCCCACAGCAAGCACGGAACGGTTGGCGGTGGTGGTGCTGACGGGCAGTGAGGGCCAAGGGTTAGGGTGGAAGCCGGGAGGCCCACGGCGGAAGCCCCGGCTGCGGGGAGGTTAGGCAGAAGCTTCTCTGTGGCCTCCGTAAAGGAGTGGAGTGGAGGGTTTGGAGGGAGACCCGGAAGGGGGTGCTTGGGCCACTGCCCCCAGGGCAGGTGTTCGCTGGGCGATCGCCCTGGGCGCGGACTGGCTTCGTGGAAGGAAGCCTCGTGGTGAAGTCAGCTGCCTCTCCCTCTGTTGCCTGTTTCCAGGACGGTGATGAGGGGATGCCCTTGACCCCTAGGTGGCCAAAGGCCCAGGTCTCCAACACCTGGGGTGGCTGGGCCGCCAGCGCAGGTGCCATTTCCTGCCTTGACCCCCATTCAGCGGGTCTTCGTGGAATGAGAAAGGCGGCGCTGATGCCCGCAGGCCTGACCCTGGGACTCCGGCCCACACTGCCCCCTGCACCCCGGGTTTCTGGTTTGTGCAGAGCAGGGGAACCCCTTCCTTCCTCCTGGCAGATTTCCAGAGGAGGGCGGGGTGAACGGCGAGGACCGGGAGCTGCTGCCTGCGTCGGAACCCTGCCTCAGCCACCGTCAGTCACGGCTCCCCAGGGAAACCCCAGCAATAGGACGCGCGCTGGGCATGTGGGGCCAGGGGGGGAATTGGCTTGTGGGGGGGGGCGGCGACGAGGACCGAGAGCTGTGGGGACGCTGGGCCAGCCGGGGCTTGGAGAGCTGCTGTGGTCCAGCCTGGTGGCCAGCAGGACCCAGGCAGAGCCCGTGACCGGGGCGCTCATACCCTGTTTTGCTCGCCCGCACGCCCCGCCCTCCGACGGAGGTGCGGCCCTTCCCGCCTTGGCAATTACAAGAAACGCTGCCACGGACGCTGGTGTGCGGATGTCTGCTCAAGCCCCTGCGGTCAGTGCCCGTGGGAATTGCTGGACGGCGTAGCGATCGTTTACGTTTTCGGGGGTTGCCACGCCCCCGTTTCCTGCCACAGCCGCACCACTTTACACTCCCAAGGGCTGCCTTTCTATGCACCCTCGCCAGCGCCTGTGGTTTGCTGCTGTTTCGGTCACAGCCACCGCATGGGGAAGAGGGGGTGTCTCACTGCGGTGCTTCGTACAGGGTTTGCAGGAACGAGGATCACTGCTGAGATCGGGGGTGACAGGGCAGCCCCTGCGCCTGGGCAGGACGGGATGCCAAGGTCAAAGTCAGTTACTATGTGTCATGTTTCTCAATGTGTCAGATCGACCCATGGGTCCAGAGAAAATTCCATTCTTGATTTATGTTGAATTTACTGCTGGGGCGGGGGGCAGCTTCAAGGCCTTGGAGGAGGGAGGCTTCCTCGGCTCCCCACACAGAGCCCCTGGCAGCATGGCCCGAGGGGGCAGGGGAGTGTGGGGTGGGGGTCCCTGCTGTCACTGGGCACCTGACAGCAATGCCCCGGGGGGAGAGAGGAGTCCTGGTTCGAGACTCAGTCTCCCTGGCTTGTACACAGAGCAGATTGGATCAGAGCAGTTGTTCTCAATCTTGGCTACCTGCCTTAGAAGCTCTTAAAGACCTTCACTCCCAGGCCTGCTCTTGGGCCGAGCGCATCAGCATCTCAGGGTGGGGCCCCAGCCTCCGCATTCTCAAGGCCTCGTGGCCACCTGGGGTTTACAGCAGCAGGTCCCCCCGCCCCTCCGCTGGCTCTGGGGAGGGGTGCCCAGAATCTGTACAGTAGCCTCCAGGTGATTCTCAAGTTCAGACGCACCTGGGCAGCACGGGCCCAGAGCTGCAGTCTCCGGCCTGGGTGCGCACACAGCCCGCGGTGGCTCTCGCTGACTGAGGACTCAGACTCCGCCTGTGGGCGCGGCGATGCTGCTGGTCCTGGGACCGCACCCCGAGCAGCCTGAGGGATCAGAGGCCTCTGCCAGCCCGAGACGCTCCACCCCAAAGGCAGGTGTCCTCCCACCCTGGGTGAGTTCCAGCCACCCCCCACCCACACACCGTCCACCCTCCCCTGGCTGAGTCGTCGTGAGCAAGCAGCAGAAGACAAAAAACGGGTGGGTGGGGGCGGCACACGGTGTGTCTGCCCCGAGCTGCGGGGCTGCGGGCTCCCCATTCCACCCACCGCCAGCAGCCCGGCCCGTGGCGCCTGAGCCTCCGGATCAGAAGCCAGCCCCCCAGGTGGGGACGCAGCACCTCTCCAGCGAGGCTTGTCCCAGCGACGCGTTTCAAGGACCAGTTTGGTGTCCTTGTGCTTCCGACCCTGCCCTCCTTTCAGGAGCCTCTCTTGAATAACGACAAGTGGTCTTGGTACAGTGGGTTAAAAATCTCCCTGTGTGGCTCGTTGTGAGGTGGCACCACTTACCGGGGACCCGGGACTGGCCCCCTTTCTGCCGGCACCTCAGCTGCCGGTGCGGAGACAGCATGTTTCGGTGTTGCTGGCGGACGGACCTCCCCAGCTGCAGGGATGGCACAGGGGCCCAGCGTGTCCGGAGTGGAAGGGACAAAGCACACTGGAACGCCTCTGCTCCCGACCCCCCACTGCTGGGGAAACTGTCGCGCCTGCTCTGTGGATGGCGGGTGGCTGGTCCCAGTGAGGGGCTTCCTGGTGACGACGGGGCAGAAGCAAACCTTAGCCCACAGCCTGGGCAAAAAGCAAGAGGGAGGAGGGACGCTGTGGGGGCGGCCGGCCTGTGAGGGAGGGTGCTGGGCTCAGGGGCCTCATTCTTTCCAAGCTCACGCACTTTCCAGAAGTGACCAGTGTCGGGACATAGTAGATGCCCTTTGGTAACAGCTGCAGAAGGCACAGCTAGGGTCAGTGTGAGCAAAAGAAGAGGTTTGTGTTTTCAGGTCAGGAGAACGGGGAGGGGTGTGTTGGCTTCAGGCACAGCTTGATCCAGGGCCCCAAAGTGTCTCTTGGTGTCTCTCCGTTCTTCTGAGGTGGGCTTCATGCTTAGGGAGGCTGTCTCTGAGTGCAGGCCCCAGGCAGCCCCAGGCTCCCATACCATCAAACCTAACAGCCCCCACAAGAGTGAAGTCCTTACTTCCTAGCAAGCCAGGGGGTGGGCAGCCTCTCATGGGCCTGGCTTGGATCAGCCTGCCTCCCGATTCTGTGGCCAGGAGCCGGCACGCAGATGGGCCACATCTGGGCCTCCCTCTGGCCCAGCCCTACCGCCCTGGGTGAACTGAGGGGAGCAGCGGGTGTGGGGACAGTGGATGGCATCTGGGGCAGCCCTGCCTGCACCTCCTCTAGGTCTGCTGTGGCCACGCCCTTCACCCCCAGACCAGTGCCAACCATGTCTAGGAAGCGGCACCCTTTGAGAATCCGGTGAGCGGCATGAACCCAGCCCCCCAGAAAACACATGCTGTCCCTGATCTGTACCTGTTTCTGGGGGTGGGGGTCGGGGCCAGCAGGGCGCCTGGTTCAGACTCCGGCCAGGTGCTGCCCGACGCGGAGCACTCGGCTCCCCCAGTAGCTGCCGACCTAGCACCTGTGTCAGCATCCGCCAGCCCGGGCGCCCCAGGGGACTCTGGGAACGCGTCTCCGGTCCCCCTGGCCCTGGTGTTCTGGCCGAGTTCTCAGCTCTACCCTTAGCTGAGTTTTGGGCTGGGACGGAAAAGTTGGGCGGTCGGCAGGGAGTGGGAGTGGACCCCCAGAATGGCACGCCACGCCTCCTTTCCGCCATCCCTCGCTGTCCTGGGCCCTCGCTGGCCGTGGGGATGCTGGTGGGGTCAGTCACCGCTCTGGCCCCAGCTGGTGGTACCCAGGCCCGGGAGGCCAGCCCACGGCCCAGTGAGGACCTGTGTCCAGTTGGACCCACCAGGGCTTGGCCCCTTAGCCCACTGGACACGTCTGGGGCGACCGCGAGGGGCTCCTTCGTTTGCTGAGTCGAGGAGGCAGCACGCCCTCCCCGGAAGGCCGCGCGCGCAGTGGGGCAGAGGGAAGCGTCTCACTGACGTGTGTTTTTCTCATGCTCCGGGGGGATTTCTTACCTGGCTCATTTACCCGAAAGTGAAATGAACGAGGCTGTGGGTGCGGGGGTGTTTGTCTGTCTGGGTGATGCGATTTCCCCCCTGGGGCCAGGCGTGGCGCCGTGGAGGAGGAGGTGAGGAAGCTGAGGGCACTCCCCCTCCGTACCCTGGAAGGGGGCGCTGTGGTCGGGGAGCTGTGTGGCTGGGCCCCAGGAGGCGCCCCTCAGCCCCACACAGCTGAGCCCGCACGCGGTTCGTGTCCTCAGACCTTCGGCGCCGGTCAGCTGCCATCGCCCCGCTTCACAACGGAGGGGACTGAGTCGCAGGGGGGTCGTGTGAGCAGCCCGGCTCACGCAGCAGGTCCACGAGGAGGGGAGATTCCACCCACCTGTGTGACTCCAGAGGCCACGCTGACCTCCCAAAAGGACCGGTAGCCTGCTCGCCCGCAGCTCACCTGAACGATGGCCCCCGGAGGCCCCCACAGGAGTGATGGGGGCTGGGGCTGCCATGAATCGGGGGTGCAGACGGCTCCCACAGCAGGGAGGCCTCACCTGTGTCCTTCCCCGGGGACTTCTGAGAGCTGCACACCTGGAGCCGGAACCGGCAGCTCCCGGCGCCCCACCCACTCGCGGGGGCTGATGCCCACCCTGGACTCGGGGGCTGGGGCCTCCCGGCTGACCATGTGCTTGTTTGTCCCTGCAGGGTGTTCTTCCTGAACGTGCCACTAGATTCTATCATTGAGCGGCTGACCCTGAGAAGAACTGACCCTGTCACCGGGGAAAGGTCAGTGCCAGGCCCCCCGGGGACCGCCTTTCTCCATGTGGCTGACCAGTGCCTCGGCCGGGCTGCTCCAGGGACAGCCCGGTGACTGCTCACAGAAGACTCTAGAAAGGGTGTCCCTCCAACTAGCTCCCCTGGGCAGTGTCTGTCAACCCTCTTTGCCTGGACAAGGACCCAGGAGGCAAACGTCTGAGCCTCCGCAGCAGTGGTCGCGAGGTCCGTCTGCACTGTCCTGGCGTCAGTGCCAGCTCCAGCCTGTGCGGGGGCCACACCGGAAGGTGCCGCTGGTGCGTGTCCCTGGGCCTCTGCTGCCCCAGCCACACTGTGCACACCCCATGGGAGCCTCTGGCCTTCCCACGGGTACAGAGGGTTGATTCCGAGATTTCTTCTGCAGCCCGACCAAGTCCCGTCGCTGTGTGCGCGGTCAGCGCCGTGCGCGCGGTCAACGTGGGGTAAAGTCCCTGCAGCCACGAAGGGGTAAAAGCCCCCACGCCCCACCCCCGCCCCGCCCCCAGGCCCCGGGACCTCTCCGGCAGCCGAGGGAGGAGGGGCGGCAGGCAGGGAAGAGCAGGCCTGATCTCCTCTCTCATCATGGCCGCTGGGCTGGCGGACAGCCTTCTGCCGTGAAGGATGATGGCCTCCTGGGGCCTCTCCAAACAGTGGCCGTCTATGGCACTTCCTGTCCCCTCGGCTCCCAATTGTTGTTATGATGTCCCTGCCATTTCACTGCAGGCTCCGTAAACATCGGCGTCTGTCTTGCTTGTCACTGTGACAGCAGATAAAATGCCAGACAGAGCAGATGCCTAATGCACGGGCTTTGGAAGGAAGGGGAGAGGCAGGCGTGGGAGGAAGGGGGGAGTCCGGACGCCGCCCGCTGTTCCACTCTGTCCGGCCTGCTTGCGGCCCTCGCCCCTGGGCACGGGCTGTGGGGGGTGGTGGTGGCAGCCGACTCTGGCCCCAGCAGGACAGAGGACCCCTTTCTCCCCTGCTGTCTGGGCTGGACCGTGGGTCACCTGCTTCCCCTGCTCTCTCCCAGGTACCACCTCATGTACAAGCCGCCTCCAACCATGGAAATCCAGGCCCGTCTCCTGCAGAACCCCAAGGATGCTGAAGATCGGGTCAAGCTCAAAACGGACCTGTTCTACAGGAATTCTGCCGAGCTGAAGAGGTTCTACAAGCAGGCCATCGCCGTCAACGGGGACCAGGACCCGTACACGGTCTTCGAGCACATAGAGAGCGGGATCATCCATCCCCTGCCCAATAAAGTCCTCTGATGCGTGCAGGCCAAGGAGCATCCAGGGAAACAAAGTTAACCCCACCCCCGCCCCCGACCCCCGCCTTCCGGAACCTCAGCCAAGCCAATAAAGAGTGCAAGGCACAGTCTCACGTGTCCTGAGGGGAGGTGGCCTTGTCTGGGGGTCTGGGAGCGCAGGTGCGGTGAGGCCCAGGGCAGCTGTGGCGAGCGGGTGGGAGCGGGACTCGCCGCGTGCCCCTGGAAGTCCCAGGCCCGAGCCTCTCCTTCTCCACAGCGAGAATGGGGGCGTCCCCGGGACCCGCCTCCCAGGCTGCCCAGGGGGCCGGTGTGCAGCCGCAGGCGAGGCTCTCGAGGCTCTCGGCACGGAGCCTGGTGCGCAACCACCTCTCAGATGTGGCTTCAGAAGCCCGGTGTCCCCAGGGCACCGTGGTCCAGCAGAGCTCTCTGGGGTGAGGGCACGTGCCCTCTGCCCTGTCGGGGACGGCCAGCAGCAGCTGCAGGTGCGACCGAGGGGACGGTTCTTCATTTTCAGTAATTCCAGTGTCAGTGGCCCCAGGTGGCTAGTGGCTGCCCTGGTGGGCAGGCAGTTCTAGACGCAGCTGTTTCCCAAGACTTTCTAGAACCCCGGACAGGGCGGGGCATCGGGCCCCCCCCCGCCCCCCCACCGCTCCTCTGGGGCCTGCAGGGCCCGCAGCGCCCGGGATGGGGCATGACGGGACAGGGGCACCTCGGGCCAACAGAGCTCCCGATCCTCTTTCGTGAGCCCCTCCCCACGCCACCCACTCAGGAAGCTGGTTGGGTGGTCCCTCCATTGACGGAAGAGGATACCAGCTGCAGAGGGCTCTTACTCACGGGAGGGGGCCGCTACCCTGAGAGCCCCCGAGAGCAGGCTCCTGCCCGATCAGCCTGCTCAGCCTGCTCAGGCCCCAGGAGGCCCCAGGAGGGGTCCCGGCCACGGGCCAGGTTGCAGACGCCGCCTGCTCTGCTCTGTACCCAGCACCCACTACTGGACGGGACAGCCCGAAAGGCAGCCGGCCCAGCCCGGTCAGGGGTCACCGGCCGTACCACCCGCCCTTGTCGTTTTGGATACCAGAGGACAGACCTCACTTTGCTGGACTGTCAGTGAAACTGTGTCTGGATGTAAGTCCTTAGGCAAAGCTCAGACATCACAAAGCGGTCCTTCCCTAGTTAACACACGCTTGCTTTGTGGACCACCTCCTCTGGGTGGGTGGGGCGGCCCGCACCATCAGCTCCCTGCCCCCTGCTGCCCCACCCACCCTGAGAGCGGGGTGCCCGAGCCCACCCACTCGGGGCAGCACTGTGTGAGGTGGGGGTGTGCCCTGCCCAGAACAGGGGCTGTGGAATGCAGCAGCCTGGGTCCCTGCTGGTGTGTGACCTTGGGCAAGTGACAACCCCTCGGGATCCTGGTCACAAGAGAGCACAGTGGCCCTCACTGGCAGGAAGGACACAGCCCTGCTCTCAGACTCCCTGTGATGCCAGTGTGGTGCCTGCCGTCCCGCAGTCCAGGTTGGGGTGAGTTCGTCACCGCAGCCTCTGTGGACCCTGGCGTCCGGGGTCCTCGGGCCAGGTGTTGGTTGGGCTCCGGCCGCTGTGGTGCTGGGACAGCGTGAGCCTCATTGAGACGGACCAGACAGGCTCCAGTTCGTGTAGGTCGCAGCTTGGACATGTGGACGTGCCATAAGCCAATGGCACCTGTCCCTCAGTGGCTTTGTGCGCGCAGGTGGGCACCCGGCTGGGGCCGCAGGGCGTTGGGCCCTTCTCATGGGCGCCCTAGCAGCTCTCGGCCTAATTGGGCAGCGGCCTAATTGGATGGGGGTTGGCGTCATTACCCTTCACGTCCAAGCATGGGCACGTGCCTGCGGCCTGGGGCTTGTGGCCCGCAGAGCCCAGTCCAGTGGCGGGGGGTTAAGGTCTTGTTCGCATCCAGGTCGGCAGCTGTGCTTGAGGTTCACTGAGGTCGGACTCACTTGCAGAACAAAGGGTTCTGTGTGGTCGTGCAAGTCTGTCCTCAGTTCCTTTTCAACCCCTTCTGTCCATGCAAACTCCCCTCGTGCGGGTGCGGCGCACCGCCCTGGCTCCTGTCGGACTCAGCAGGTGCCCTCCCTGCCTCCTCCCCTGGCGGCAGGAAACCCAGGCAGTGGAGTAGGGGCTCCTTCGGGGGCTCCCCACCCGCACCGCAGCCTCCGCAGGTGTTTCTCCTGAGGGACCCTGCCTGCCATGGAAGGGAGCAGGTTGCACCTGGGAAGGACCCCAGCTGCCCAATCAGCGCTCTCAGCCAGGAGTTTGGAAAGAGAACTGGGGGCAGCTGGCCCCTTTCTGCTGGCCACCTGCAGGAATGTGTGGGCCTGAGGCAGCAACGCCCACCTCACCCATTCAAGTATTTATGGAGTGCCCACTCGGCCCGGCACCGGATGCCACGGAGAAGAACAGGGCAAAACCGCTGCCCTCCTGAAGCTGGCTTCCATTTTACACAGTGACAGAAATGAGAGGCGAAGAGAGGCCATCTGATTTCCGGTCTTCCCTGAAGATCCGGCCCCTGAGTCTCTGGAAACAGCCCTCTGTCCTCCCAGCATGCACCTCTTTGCCCAGGGCAGCAGGCGGGGCCTGGGGTTGCCTCGCCAGTTCTCTGTTGCTGTGAAGGTCCTGCCGGCCCTGCCTAAACCGTCAACACAGCCTGCAGAAGGGGCAGGCGGGAGGGGATTTAAACGAGGCCGGACTCAGGGGAGAGCCCCGCCCAACCCGTGCACGCCCGTCCCGGAGGTGAAGGCGACCAGGGAGCTGAGTTTTGAGGCACTGTAGTGGAGTTCAGGGGCAAGGGACATGCTTCCATTTAAAACACAGAAATACTGCATTAGAAACAGTTTATTAAAATGTTACTTATTTAAAAGTCCAAACAACACAGCAGAAACCGTTCTCATAGAAACGACACTCTCAGCCTGGCCACAGTAGAACCCACCCGTCATTTACCGGAAATACCCAGTTAACCGCGTGGTGGGGTGGGGGCACGGATGGGTGATGGGCGGGCTGGTGGGCCAGTGGGCGGGAGCGAAGCTGCGGCTGCTGCCCTAGGACCCGCCCTGTTTCACTGCGGTGAGAATACGACGTGGTGTGCAGAACAGGCATGTTCTCTACAGGCTCATTCCCGGGCCAGT
Organism: Anoura caudifer; assembly: GCA_004027475.1. Lineage (NCBI taxonomy): Eukaryota > Metazoa > Chordata > Mammalia > Chiroptera > Phyllostomidae > Anoura > Anoura caudifer. The sequence goes on along the minus strand of PVKU01001848.1, from coordinate 220,343 downwards.
CCCTGTGGTCCCGACGTGCCAGGGGCCCTACCATACCGGGCCCGGCGGAAGCGAGGCCTGCTTGAGCGCGGCTGCTGGGGTTCCTGAAATGCCGTGTGCTTGAGTCGACGTTGTTGCTATTACTGCGGATGAGTTTGTGAAGAAGCGGGGGCGTTATTTGTGCTGGACCCTGTACGTTAAACGTACCTATTCAACTATATAATGAGCTCAGTTTGACGATACTTTGTTTCGGGGTTTTGCATCTATGTTTGTTGGTAAAATTGGCTTTGTCTTATTTGGGTTCCCATCAAAGCAGATCCGAGACAAGGATGCGGCTTCCAGCAGTTCACTGGGGAGGCGACCCCAGGAGGCCCCCATGTGGGAAGGGGGACGGTGGGACAGGGAAGGGAGGCAGGAAGCCCATAAAATCTAGGTCACGGGCAGGACACAGCCGTGGGTGCCTGGGGGCAATCCCACCGGGACCCTCCAGGAAAGGTGCAGACCGCCCCTCCCAGCCATCCCCTCCCAGGCACTGAGCTCCCCTCATTTCCCATTCCCCACTGTTTTGGGGGTGCCCCAAGAAAAGGTGACTCCCCAACCCTGCTGCCATCTTGCTACCAAGCAAGTTCCTGGGATGCCAGAGGAAGCCCTCGGGCAGAGGAGAAGAGAGAGGCAAACGCTCAGCATCGAGAGACGCTGTCAGACGCTGGGCTGGGCCAGGGGGTAGGGGAAGAGGTGGGACCCTTTGTGTGGCAGCCCACCCCTTAGGCTGCGCCTGGCGAGTCAGCTCTGCCGATGGCTCAGGTGGTGGTGAGCCCTCTCTGAAACAAGGGAGGACCAGGAGACCCGGCCCGGAGCTCGCTTGCCACAGGCTCCCTCGCGATGAAAATGGGCCTGTGTTACCATCGCCCACGTCTAGGCGATCCGTCAGAAACCGGAGCCGCTCGCGATGCAGGGTCAGGGAGCGCCGCCAGCATCATCGCGACCTACGGCGCTGCCTGCTGGCCGGCCAGGGCGAGGGGCCCCACCACCGTTTTAGGTCCAGTGGGCTTCTCTGTGCTCCTCCGAAGCATTTCCCACCCCGGGGACCCAGAACCTCAGTCCCCGTTTCAAACTGTGGCAACTGGGGCACCGGTTCTCAGTGGTTCGTGGCGGGTGAGGCGGGGGGGGGGGGGGCAGTCCGTCTCCTGCTGCTGGTTTCAGACTCATGGGTTTCGGTGACTCGGTTCCACAGCAAGGTGGTTGTTTATAATGGCTGTTGCCTCCTGGATCTACATACGACAGCAGCCAGCTCTGGTTGTGTGGTCACCTAATGTCCCGTGGCTGGGCCCTCGGGCTTCACCAGAGCCCAGTGAGAGGGACGCGCCGCGTTCAGACAGCAGGCAGCGCTCTGCGGCAGAGGCCTGGCCATGCTCCGGGACCCCCAGGTGCTGTCCCGTAGCCATGCGGTGCTCTCCGGTGACTCCACGTGGCGTCCTCATCCCCACAGACATGTCTAGCTCCCCTGGATCTGCTGGGTCACATGCTCAAGTCACAGTGAGGCTTGTATGGTAGCCTGGAGCTGCTGTGGACCCCACGCAGAGCTGGCAGCCCGAGTTTCTCAGAAAGCGAGCCAGAGCGGGCTTCTGGAGCAGGCTGCCTCAAATCCCGAGAGGCCCCACGGGCCGTCTCCTCTCCTCGCGGCAGGAGGCACACGGTGCAATGACTTACTCCTTCCATCAGAGGGACAGGCACGGCTCGCGGGGGCCGTGGGCTCCACGCGCTTCCCTGATAGCGCGGGGCCCAGGATCCTCGTGTGTCTCTCGCTCCTCCCGGCAAGCCCACGCCCGGTGGCTGCCACTTCCTGTTTCCCCAGCCTGTTCCGACGTGGTGCCCGCATAACGGAGGAGCGTGAATGTCTGCGATGACAAGTGCCTTCGGACCGCGCGGGAAGGAAAGGCTCCCTAGCGTTTTGGGAGGCGGCACGGAGGTGGGGGGTGCGCTCCGGGCATCCGGGACAAGGCGGGCCGTCGGGCCGCATCCCCGGGCTCCTTCATACGCGGGCGGCAGACGCCGTGTCGGCAGTGGCTACTGTGCACCGGGCTGCTGACATTCTGTTCTTCCTGATTTCACCAGTCCCTCCTGCGCTGCCCCAGGGCGCACCTAACTGTGCGATTAGCCGCGCCCTTCGCCATCCCTCAGCGAGGTGACATGCAGTCCAGTCCCCCACGCGAGGGAACAGAGCCCGGGACGGTGAAGGTGAACTCGAGCCTTTCCTAGCGGACTGCAAACTACGAGGGGCCCTCTTCTCTGAGGGGCGCGGGAACAAGGCCTTTGCCCCATCGGTGCAAAGGCGTCTGTCTCGGAGGCCTGTCTGTCCCGGCGAGGACGCCACTCCTGGCAGAGCTGAGGCTGCTGCGGCGATGGGGTTGCGCCCAGAGGAGCCCGAGGCCCTCTGAGGTGGCCATCTGGCTGGGTGGGGCCCGCCTGATGCTCCAGACACAGGGGACAGAGGCCAGCACGGCCACAACCGTCGCCCCTGAGGGTAACATGAACCTCCCTAACTGCACCCAAGGCGCAGCAGGGCTTCCGACCCGCACCTCGGGGGCTCCCGCTGCTCCTGCGGACCGCCCTCCACCGCGCCATTGGTGCCGGGAGGCCTCGTTCCCCATCTCTATTGGCCTGAAAATGTCCGCGGCACCCTCCAAGGGCGCCCTGCTGAGCTCAGAACCCTGGGTCGCACTTCCCTGCAGCGCCGGGAGGGCGCCTTCCATCGCCGGCTCGCGCCCATCGCCAGTCAGCCGCCGCGTCTTACGAGCGCTGCCTTTAAGGGACTCCACCTTCCCCTTTGCTCTCAGTCTTCCTGCACCGACTTCCAGCAGGCTCAGGAGGACACGTTCGGGTGTAGTTTTCACCCCGCGTGGTGTCTGTGCGGCTTTCACCGACTTCCAGCAGGCTCAGGAGGACGCGTTCGGGTGTAGTTTTCACCCGCGTGGTGTCTGTGCGGCTTTTCTGGTTGTCCCCAGCAGGAGTGCTGGTCCGAGGGCCACGGCTGCCGCTGCTGCGAGGTCACTGCGGGCAGAGCTCGGTCTCACTGCTCACCAGGCACCGCTGAACGGACGTTAGCAACACGGGGTCACGCCCCCCACTGAGGCTCTCCCCTTGCCTTCCTCACACGCTTTCCGGAACAAACCGGAGACTGAACCGATTCCGACGCAGCTGCGGGCAGCCCCTCCTCTCCGGCACACAGCTCCTCCGCCGCTCACCCCTGGGCGGGACGCGCCCCTGCTGCTTCGCCGCAGCCCGCGGGAACGGGCAACATGCACGCACGATACGCAAGTGAGGCTGTTGATTGTTTACTTCAAATAAACGATCGGCCAGGATAACACCACTAGTGGCCCTGCGCACGGAACGCAGCGTGTCCAGGGCTACCCCGCATCTACAAAACCGCCGCGAGGCGCAGCACCGGGCACGGCACAGCGGCTTCCTTAGACTCTGAGGACTGGGACCAGACGAGCAACCGAGGGGAGCCCAGAGAGGGTGTGAAACAGCCGAAAAACGGTCTCCCGTTAAAGGGGGGGTTGGCCCCCACTCACTGGTGAGGAGGCAGAGGGCTGTGACCCCTTCCTTCGCCGTAACTACAGCGAGGCTGCCGCACAGGCTGGCCACACCCTGACAGACGGCCCCCACGGCGGGCATTTCATTTTCTCTGCAATCCCCCGCCCCCCACTTCAAACCTTCCCAGAAGCCCCTGCCCTAACATCAGCTCAGGACCCTGGTGTCTTGTCTTCAGGAGGAGGAGGGCAAATGGTGGTGCTGACGATGCGGCGTGGTCTGGTTCAACCCGCGCGGCTCAGCTCACACCCGGATGACCCTCTCTGGGTGGGGGCTCCTTGCCCTTGTGAATGCGCTGGACACCGTGGGCCGGGCTTCATCCGCAGGCGCAGGAGGTTCTCGTTCTGCACACCACGAGCACCTGCTCTGCGCAGGGCACTTGGCGTCAGGTGCTGCGGGCAGTACCGAGCGGAACAGACGGCCCTGCCCCTGAGGAGCGTACAGTCCAGTGGTGAGCACCGTGCGCACCTGAGCAGGTGGGGGAAGCAGCCGGCCTCTCGGGGTGGGGCTTCAAAGCCAAATCTGTTATTCTTAAATGGATCACTTAAACACAAAAGCTTAATACAGCAGCAAATCAGAGGGCAAAAATTTAACAGCCATCTCACTCTTGTAAGCTTAAGTTTCTGGATGCCTGTTCTTTTTATTTCAAAAAATGTTGCGTGTAAACATACAAAAATTCAAAGCCGAGCACAGAGATCAGCACGGGCACTGGGTGAACATAAAATACATATCAGTACGCACAACACAGGCGTGTTTTCTACACAGACTTGGTTTTATACAAACAACTTGGATATTCACTGTCCTTTCATACATTGAAGTACAAATCTGAGTCTTGAAACAGACGGAACTGGTTTCTGCATTGACTTCTGCGTTAGTACCAAAACCAAAACACCACACCCTAAAGCCTGCTCGCCGAGGGGAACGCCCACGAAGTCAAAGACGCCTCAGGGCCACCGCGGCCTCTCGCCTCGCCCACTGCGACCCCCACAGGCTCCTCCCCAGGAAGGCCGCAGCGCCTCGTGACGGCGAGGTGAGCAGCTCTGCACCTCAGAAACACGCAGGACACCCGAGTTCTGAAATCCACCTCCCCTCACCCACTCTGTTTTCCCACCGGGTCACCCGCACCTCTGCTGTCAGCGTACGAGTCTCCCCTGTTCCTCTGCCCGCGCCTCCTGAGCCCGGAACAACCAGACGAGCACCAGGTTGGTGACCCCCGTAATCCTGCTCCAAATGCACGGGCAGCCAGGGGCCTTGGACCACCCAGCAAGCCTCCCCACTAGAGCGTGGTCATGGCTCAGAGACAAGGCAGGCTAAGAAGAGCTGAGCCCCGACTGGAGTAAAGGCTGGGGGAGAAAGAGTCACACCCCAAAAGGTACACTTCAGAGGCCATCTCTGCAGTCATTGCCCCGGTGAAACCCGCTGACTTTGCACCAGGTTTTCAAACAGCCTTATCTTAGGACGACCTGGATCCTGCGCACTGCCCGACACTCACCTCTGCCTGGGAAAGCAGCTCACCCCACTGCTTGCTCAGGGTGCCCTGCGCTTTCGATCGCTGGGAGCAACTCTACACTCTGTCAAGCTGACTTCAAATCCGTTCAATTCGACTCAATTCACGGATGCTCAAGTTTCACACGGTCCACAGTCTGCCTGGATGGCGGGTGTCGCGTTAGCAGACATGAAGATCTCAACGCCGAAAACCTCTTCCCGCTTCGAGATGGAACAGCTGGAGTCCGACAACGCTGGGACCCGAAACTGGTCCGAAACTCTGCCTGCAGCGGCCAGGGGACACCTCCTCTGATGGCTGAAGTGACAGCAGCCCACGCCGCCTCCACCTGTGGGGGCGGGTCAGCCCCTGCAGACACCCTGCAGGCCACGGCACCGCTGGCGCCACGGACACGCTCGCAACAGGTCACCGGGCAGGCGGGCCGCAAGGCCGGCCCACAAGGGGCCAACCGCAAAGAGGTCCACTGTCTGTCTGCGGCTGTGCTGCGCAATCTCAAAAAAGGAAAAAGGGCAGAACATGCCGTTCACCGAACAATTCAGGCCTCCTGACTTTGAGTGCAGCCCGTTTGGATTAGCTTTAACCAGAATTTTTGCTTGTCGAGAAGTATGTCGCTTTTCGGGGGAGAGGCAAGGAGCTAAAAATCCAGCGTGCTCCAGCCCAGTGATTTTCAGCCAGTGCACTGCACGAAGTTTTAAAACATGCAGCCCCTGACTGTTTGCTCCGGGGCACTGGCCCCTTTTCCCTCGGAGGGTCACACTGCGGAAATAAAATGCAACCGCAAACGCGACAGCCGCCTTCCACTGTCACTGAGCCAAAGTTAAAACCACACCTGCTCTTTTTGTCTGACCAACAAGAACGTTTTTGGTGTGCTTCAAAACTTGACAATTAGTTCATGAGGCAGAGAAGGCCGAAAACCGCTGCTCCAGCCCCGAGTCTTTACTGAATAAAGACTCAACGTCATGTTTCAAAGGGCAGCAGCACCGCATTCCCGACCGGACCAGGGCAGCCGCCGACTCTGAGCAGAACGCCCCGGGGGAACGGAGCATTCACACCCAGTGGTGTACACGGCGCGGACTGCCCGACGTGGCCCAGCCGTTCCTGGCACGTGTGCGGGCACGTGAAGCGGCTACGGGCTAAACACGACTGTGACCACACAGCATCTGACCCGTGCACGCAGCATCTTAGTGCTGACTGGTCTGCCTCAAAAGCCCACTTAACACGCCTGACCCTGAAGTCTGGATGAATGCTGCTCCCGAAACCCCCACCCAAGTGAGGAAGACAGAGACTCCAGCAAACGCATACGTAAGGGTTAGAGACGAAACAAAATCCTGAACACGAGACATTTCCAAGCAGAGCATCTGGCAGGGCCCCCCAGGGCTCGCCCTCCACCACACGCACGGGAGGAGGAGCAAGCGCATGGTGCTGTCACACTCACCAAGGACGCGTAACACGGTGGGAACCCCCGCCCAGCCAAGGCAGAACGGATGGCAGGGGCCGCGACTCGGCCTCGCCCGGCGCACATTCCATCCCCCTTTCCTGAAATGCGTGCCCCTCCAGTCTGGACAAGTGCCAGTCCCCTGGCTGCTGTCGGCAAAAACCCAAGAACACTGTAATTCCAGAATGGCTATGGTTTATTTTAAGTTTTAAGACAAATTAACACTGAACGTCTCGGACTCGGAACAGCCCACAGACAGATACCTGTGCTGTTGCCGTCAAGGGCCTCTGTGGGCAGAAGACGCCCGGCTCTGCCCGCACTTGCAGCACCAGGGCGCAGGCACCTGTGCGTCCGAGCTGCCGTCCACCTGGAAGGCTCTAGGTAGACTCTGCACACTCCTGTACGGGACGTAAATGGAACGCCTGCGAAAGTCAGCATGAAAACCACTCCCAGTTTTAACACTGAAAGGAGAAAATATTCTTTCACGTCTATGTACAAATACCTCCCGCAGGTCATCACAGTTCAGCCTGAAGCGGGGCCGTGACCCGGGCGAACGGGACACTGACTCCCTTACACGCACTGAGGCGCCGAGGCAGGAAGTTGGAGCACCTGGGGGATTGTGAAAAGTCAGTCACAACGATTAACTTACAAGAGTCACCTGGCCTTTTGACACATGAAAACCAATTTTAGTCTTGGCTTCAACCTCTTAAAAATACAAAGTTTTAGGAAAGCACTCTCAAACAAGAATTGGCAGGGTGGGTTCTGCAGCTATCCACAGAGGACAGAAGAGCAGGCCCACAGGCTCAGACGCTTTAACAGCCGCAGGTACACCGACCCCCGCGTCCCGGGCGACGTAAGCTCTCTGGAGCCCCAAGGAGTTTCCAGACCAAGGCTGGGGTTAAACCCTGAGCCCCCAAGGCCTTTACCCCAAATCTCTAGAAGTCATTCTGTCCCTAGAAACGAGAGGGCGTTTGTTCAAACTGGTTCGTTCGAACACTTGAAGAGTAAGTGTCCTCGTTGGGTAGGGAGTGGGGGGCTGGCTTTCATCTCGGAACGGCTTAGCGCCCTGCGTCCAGTCGCACACGGAGGGCCGCCAGTCCTGGAGACGGAGGGTGCACGGTGGGACGGGCCCGGGGCTCTGGACAGTCTCGAGGAGGGCCTCCCCCAGCGCCGTCTCTCCAGCCGGGGAGTGCGGTCGAGCAGGTCACACACCCTGCCCGCTCCCCACCACCGACACTCAGAAGACAGGAGAGTCGCAGAAAGGGCAGGGGCTTTGCAGTAACCTCTTGATCCAGTCGGGATCTGCAAAAGGAAGAGGAGAGGGACTGAGCGCCGGCTCCGGAAAAGGCAGTTGGGCGGGGTGAGCTGTGAACGGGCCGCAGCATCAGGAGACGGGCCTCTGGCCCACCTCTGTGTCTCCGGACAAAGTGCCCGCTGGACACTCCAAGGCGGGCCGAGCGAGCCCTGCGGCCTCCAGAGCTACGTGTGCGGCGACACGCCACCCCTCTGTGATGGACAGGAGCACAGGGCAGTGAAGGAGTGTTTCACAGAGCTGAACCTACCCAAGTGAAAGGGCTACCTTTCTTCAGAGAAATGAATGTCTCACTCATACGTTCTTAGTGTTAAAATACTTGTAACGTTACAGGAACAGTGATTTAAAAATGCATCACACGGAGAGAGAGAAACGTGGGGCCACACCCTCTCCCCGTGAGAAGCCCCTGGTCTGTGAATTGGCCCCCCCGCCCCCCGGAGCCATAGCTGCTCCCCCTTCCCCAAAGCAGCGTGTGGCTCAGCTCACAGTCAGCGGCCAGGGTGTTTGTTTCTTAAACTTGTTTCAGTCTTTTCCTGATTTTCTGCCTGAACAGTATACTAATTTTTAGTGAGTGTTTATGAATTCCCCCAAATTTGTTTCAAAATAACCCAGCAGGAGGAGGGAGGACAGGGCCCACAGCTGGAATGTGCAAGGCCGCGGGCCAGCACTTTCCGCAGCGGAGTGTTACCGCAGCGAGCGAAGGGTGTGCGAGGGTGTACCGCTCTCCCCCCCATTTCTGCGTGTGACGGCACTGGCCACCGCACGAAGTCAGAACAGGACACAGCTGCCAACACACCCACCCCTCCCAATCGGAGCTCCGGCCAGCTCGGGGGTGTCGTTTTCGGGGGGTGTTTTCCGTTTACTGCAGGGACCACAGAGTGCCCGCCCCCAAAACGTGTATGTGACTGTGTCTGGTGAGCTCATGCGGTTAGAGAGCGAAGTTAGTGAGCCTCAGGCTCCCAGTCTGACGTTCCCGAGGCTATTTACATCACTAATTCCCTGCCCGCATCTGTAACCTTATTTCCAAGTAGTTATCTCAGGATGCTGGCTTCGTCACTGGGGCCGCCAGAAAAGACTACAGACCGACCGGAATAAAGCCCATCATGGCTGCCAGACGGACCCGACGCGCACGGCCTGCGGCCACTTGGCAGCTCCGTCTTTGTGCGCGTGACCACTGGCGTAGTTCCCACTCGGGCGTGCTCTAGGCGTGTCGGGCGGAACCACCCAGGGCGTTTCAGAATGGACGAACTGCAGTGACAGCACAACAAACTGACAGAGTGCGATGCAGCCTGGACCAGGACCTGTGCCCGTCACCCTTTTTAACCACTTGTGTCTCCCTGATGCTGCTGTGGAGAGCGGCACGAGCTGACTGCAGCGGCCAGCGGCCCCGCCTCACCCTCACTGGGCCGGGGAGCATCACTCACCCTCGGGAGCCGGGTGGCGGGCGATGCTGTCATGGAGCAAACACCGTCTGTAGATCAAACTCTGGCAGGACTGGTAGGTTAAAAAGCACCTGAAAGAAAGAGGACAGATGGTCTCGCCAGTTCCACCAGCACCTAGAGAGCGCACAGTGTGGAAGGTAACGCCCCACAGCTACCCTTAAAGCAGATGTTAACCAAGCAAAGGGTGAAAACTGCCCGCAGACGCATGATGACGCTGCCTCCCTGGAGCCGGCTGGACCACGCTGGACGGCGCGGAATAAGGGGCAAGCGTCTGCGACAGGACACCAGGAGGGAGAGAACGAAGCTTCCAACACAGGCAGCGAGCGATGCGCAGCCTCACTGCCTGTTTTGCCTGCTGCAGCCTGGGCAAGAGTTCGGTCTGCTCATACCTTATTGCGTCGGAAACGTTTAGCGTGTTTAAAAAATCGACCTCGTACTATACTGAAAATTGTTCTTGCTAGTGGTTTTTAACATCAGGTCCCAGCCCTGCACTTACGGGCCTGACAGTACAGCGGGGAGACCCGGAGGATGTAGGAGACAAAACTGAGGCTGTAAACAAAGCAGGAACGGAAGGAATGTTTGCAGGCTGCTCCCCACCCAGTGACTGTTCCCTGGGCATCTCCCAGGGCTGGCCAGGTCAGGGAAGGCGGGATGCAAGGAGACGGGAAAGAGTGCATTTGGGTTCCGCAGGGGCGCTCCCCCTGCAGCCACGGAGCAGGAAAATACCAAGCGGAAAGAGGTTGGAGGGAGAGGTTCCGCAAAGGTCCTTGGCGTGCTGGAAGGACGACTCCGTCCGAGTGGGCGCTTCCACGCTCACACGGAGGAAGGACATGGAGGTTTTCTGGCACTAACCGCCGTCAGCGAAAGCGAGAGACTATGAGGTGTGGTGGTCAAGCCTGTGAACTCTGCATGGAGCCGGAGTGCCTGGCTCTACCTGCCACCCAGCACCTGTGTGACTCCGAGCGCGCTGTCCAACATCCCCAGGTGCCAGTCTCTTCATCTGCAAACATGGGGACAACTGCAGGGTCGCTGGGCAGGGTCGTGGTGAGGACCAGTGCCTGCCACAGTGATGGGGCTTGAGAGGTGTCAGCGGTTGGTGATGTTACAAGCCAAGTGCTACTCAAGCTTGTACAGAGAAGTGGGTCCAAAGTCGGACATCCAGATGACAGGGACGTCTGAAAATGAAGGGCCAGAGGCAGGGAGGAAGCCAGGAAGCGCTGCGTGCAGGAAGCTGGGTGATGAAAGCGCGTGGAAGATGAGGAGAAGGGAGTGACCGACTGTGCCCCAAAATGAGCACATGCGGAGGTTCCCCTTGGAGTGAGACTGAGGGCCGAGCGAGGAGAACTTCCACCTTTCATTGTGAGGCGAAACAGGAAGTACAAAAGCCCTTCTATATTCCACTAAGTTCAAGAGGTGTTAATTACTTTTGTAACGATTTCACTTTAAAAAAGATTTTATTTATTTATTTTTAGAGAGGGGAAGGGAGGGAAAAAAGAGAGGGAGAGAACCAAAAATGTGTGGTTGCCTCTTGCACACCCCCAATTGGGGGCCTGACCTGCAATCCAGGCATGTGCCCTGACTGGGAATCGAACCTGTGATCCTTTCGTGCTCAATCCACTGAGCCACACCAGTCAAGGCTGTAATAGTACTTTAAAAAACGTAATGCTACTTCAAAAGAATACAGTATTCCCCAAATAAAGCAATTCCTCTCTGTCAAGCAGTAAAAAACTGTCGTTAAAGGGTCGTGTTGCTTTAGCCAGCTCTGGTAACAGCAGCTTTTCCCCAACCTCACGCCTGGGCCACATCCGTTTCGGAAGAACACTTTAGTGCTCTGAGCTACACGGAACTGGAAACGTCGCGAGAGCAGGATCTGGCGGCAAACGGCTTACCGGAGCCAAATGTGGCCGTTGGAGCAGACTGCCTGTTTGCGATCCGTGAACGGCAAGATCTCTTTACACAGGCTGCAGTGCTCGGGGAAAGTCTGCTTGTTCATCTTCTTTGAGATGTGGCCAATCAGCACCTGGCGAGACAAAGCAGTGGGCGGTGTTTAGAGCCCAGGGCTTGGGGACGCAGAGGAAAACTGTGCAGCTCTATACACGAGACGGGAGGCCCGAATTCCCATCACGCTGTCTGGGAGGTAGGGAGGCCACCCTCTCCACTGTGTCAGCTGGCTGAGTGAAGTCGGCTCGTTCAGGAGCCTGCGACCACAGGGTGAGCTGTAACCACTGAGGGAGCCTGTTCTCGAAACCACAGTCTGGTTCCTTGCCTTGTTTCTGTTGCTTCTGAAACAAGGACTTCAGAGTTCTGTTAGCAAAGTTTTTAGCTGTTACTTACAATATTCTAATTTTAAGAAGGAAATGCATAATCTCTACGGGCCAGATACTGTACTGCATAAAATACTAGCTTGGTAGAATTGTACGTCTATTCTTCAAGAAAGGCTTACAAAGTAAAAAAGATAATCAGTGTTAAAAGAGTAATCCCCCCCCCCATAGCCCCACAACCCCTAAGCGATCCAGCCTAGCAGCCCGCAGCGTGCAATCTGCTGACCCAGCTGCGGAGGCAGGGTGGGCAGGACCCACTGCGAGAGTGGGAGCGGGGAGAGGTCCGTGGGGCTGGTGCGAGGCTGTGTCCCAGTTTCAGCCTCCCCCTCCCTGCTCTGGTCTTCGGGTTACGCTGCTTTAACAAGGGAAGCCTAAAAAACACTGACCTACCCACTTCGTTGGAAAAGACTTCGGAGGCTCTCATCGCCGGTCCGGGAAAAACCAGCCCCCGGAGCCATCTCGTCTCACTGGCAGATGATGCCCCATGAACTTTTTAATCTGTTCACACCAGATCTCTCGGGGAAGGACCCCCTGAACCTGCCATTCGCTAATGCTAGTTCACCGGAAAGTTGAAAGGTGTCTTCACAGCTCAGAAGGTATCTTATCTACTTACCCTGTACATGAGGAGTTACAGATTTAAAGCCCATTAACTTCCGGGTCTTTTCTGACCTTCAGAGTTCTAATTATGGTCCCTTATAGCAAGGACAAACCCCCCAACCCCCACTTCTAGAGATGCCAAACATCCCGGCAGGGACAAAACCGGCTCAGCATTCTTCCGGTGGCGGTGTGGGCTCCGAGGCTGCACCAGGAGGGACGGCTTCCACCTGCTCTCGAGCACCTCGCACACACCCCACTGTGTGCTGGCTTAACGCCCGCCTTCTCAACGGGGGACATTCCTTCAGAGGGCAGAGTAGTTCTCGGGAGACAGAAGTTCTCCCGTGTGAGCGACACACATGCATGCAGCACGCAGACAGACACAGTGTATCTAAGGCATGACACTTCACGGGCAACGACTACCGGAAAAATGTCTGAAACTGCTGGGGTGGTGGCCAATGAGGAAAAAGGCTGAGAAATGCCGGTCCCATCAGGCCAGCGCGCCGGCGGAGACGCTCAGGATTTATACCTGCCACCAAGCCAGCGTATGTGGTTTGAAAAGACTCATTTATGCGCGCAGTGGGATGTCTAAGCCATGAAATGCATGCTCACAACCAAACTCGGGGCTGCCGGTGGGCAGAGATACAACCACGTCTCCTTTCAGCCGGCTGCCAGAGCCATGTCACCAGGCTGAAAGTGGCTGCCGCTTTCAGTGAAAGCAGCTGGACAGCCGCTCTGTGCCAGCGAGTTCAGCCCTGTCACCTCACCGCACACATGAACCAGTTACCAGAGTTCGGTGGCACATCGCTGATGTGACAGAAGGTGTAAATTCACTCACACCGAACAGCTACGGTTGCGTTGGCCGCCGGCATCTTTTACCTGACAGTCTAAGGGAAAAGGGGCCCGTGCCCTGGTGGGCAGGTGGGCGGTGCACGTTGGAAAGACCCTCGCGGCGCCCCAGCGCGCACAACGCTGAGAATCACTGCTCTAACCCGGCGCCAGCCAACTTCCATGGCACGTGTCTAAGATGGCTGTGCTGACACCGCACGGAGCGTAGGACTCCTGCGAGGCCCTTAAGAAACAATGACAACCGGAGTCCTCCTGCGCACAACCAGACCACGGCGAAACAACGCTGGAAAGCTGACTTTCCAAAACAAAGCTTCATGAACGGCACATCTTAACTACCCTTGAGACGGCTGCAAACACCCCGTAAGGAGGAACCTCACGGGTACACGTGCGCACGCCCGTACCCACACACAGCACAAGTGGCTGCGAACGGATCAACATCGGGGATGGCGATACTTGTGCAACGAGTGCTGTCAGTAAGGCTTGCGGCCCTGCGAGCGCCTGTCCACCGCGAACAAAAGCAGCAGCGCCGCCGTGGTTCCGATCGTCTTAGCGGACAGCGCGCTCCTCGTGCCACGAGCTCTCCAGGCTGGACCGCGCGCAGCCGGGCTGCGTCAGGGACGGCTCTCCGCTCGCGGACCCGCTGGAGGACCGCGTGCCGGGAACCTTGGAGAGGAGAGCGGAGCCCACCGTGCTGCCCCACGCTGCGAGCCCTGATGCTGTCGGGGAACTTGAATTCTGTGGAATACGTTTTGCGTAACACCGCACGATTGTTATGATAACAAAATAAAGAGGATTCCCAGTTTTTGTAAAAACAACATGAGTGACGTGTTTATTTGTATGCCCTTCTTAACTAAACCAGGACATCCTCAAGTTCTTTCAAATGGAAATATCCCCCCCAAGCAAAAACCTTTCACCAACAGCGAGGGACAGGCACACGGGGGCCACACTTCCACGTCTGTGACTGCCCAGTCACCTACGACTTTCCCAGGGGCAGCCTTGGATCTTATCCTCAGCCTGAAAATCTCTTCTTGCGAACTCTGCGTATCACGTACAGCACGAAGGGAAGAACTGAACTAGGAGTTTGCGTGACACGAACATGTGCCTATTTATCCCCCAGCACCTTGTGCCCATCCACTGACTAAAACACTTCAAAGCAAAAACCGAGCTTCGGAAATTCAACGTGGGTCGCAAAGACAGCAGACCTCGGTCCCAGCGGCCGGTCCGCCAACACCTACCCGTGCCGTCCGGTCGTCGTACTCCTCGTCAGACATTAAGAAGTTGCAGAGGCCCCTGGTGGGGATGCTGGTGTTCTCTGTGATCCAGGTGTGCAGGTACACTTCTCCCAGCACCCGCTTCATGTGCTCCCGGGTCAGGTGCATCTCCACCGCCTCGATCTTCCCTTGGATCTCAAGGAGCTTCTCCTCCATTGGCTCACGGCCTCCGACATCTCCAGACTGCGTGAGGGAGTCATCTGCCGGGTCCTCTGAGTCCCCTTCTTTGATCCTCTCCTGAAGGCCTTGCTTTGTCACTTGTTTGGAGGAAGTGCCTTCCTCTTGCTGTTCGTCCTCGGCATTGCCTGTCGCAGGGGAGTCGCCCAGTAGGATTTTTGAGTCTTCGTGGCTGGGTTTCCACAAGGCTTCTGAAGGGGTTTTCTGCATTGACTGATACAAAATCCTCAGGAGGAAAAGTTTGAAACGCCAAAAATAGGTGGCCCCGCTGCTTTCGATCTTTTTCTCCAAAGCTTCTTGTAAAAACTGCGGGATATGTTTATCTTTTAGAATCTTCCAGCGTACCACGTCTATTAAATCTACCTGCTTGAAGAGATTCTGAACTGAGGACTCCAGGAGCTGAGCAGCCGCCTCCTCGAAGGTTTTGAGAGTGACAAACTGGACCTGGTAGTTTTTGGTCACGGGATGGAGGCCGTTGACCATGCCCTCGGTGGTAATGATGGCCAGATACGCACCGCAGGGGCTCACCGCGATCCCGTGTGTCCGCACAGAGCCAAGCACGTCGGAGAGTCTAATCAGCTGGTGCTCGAACTTCAGCGCGACGTCGGTGAAAATGGGGATCAGCTGCCTCACCTTGCCGTCGCTGGAACAGGTGTACACTGTTCCATTCTGCTTGTCCGCAGTCATGGAGACGATCGGCAGTGAGTGAAGGCCTGTGACGTGGGAGTTGTGCACGTTCAGACCTGCTTTGGAGATCAGCAGGAGGCACCAAAACACATAGGGCCCTCTGGCAGCCACCACCAGGCTGCAGCTGCATTTCTGGTAAGGGTGGTAGAGCGGGACGCACTTGATGCTGTGCACCGGCAGCTGGTCCGTTTCCTTCCACAAGACGACGGGCTGCCTCAGAGTGAAGTAGCCTTTCACTGCCTTCAGGTTGACAGGGAGGATTTTCACGGGCCCGAAGGCACTCCCCACAATAAGGCCGCTCATCTTCCGATTGCTGTGCTCGTACTCCCACCAAAACAAGACGCTGGGAGAGCTGATGCCCGACTCAATCGTGCTGCAGGAGGAGATGGACTCCTTCCCCACGAACGGGAGCTGGAACTGCCACACGGCGATGTTGCCGTTTTCGAAGAGGACTGCCAGGAGCACGCTGCCCACGTCCCGGCACTCGTTGTTGTGCTTGACCTGCTGGGTGGTGCAGATGCCGGACCACTCCATCCTGACCGGCGTCTGCATGCTGTGTCTCCGCTGGAACTCCGCAAAATCCGCCAGGCTCCCTGCTGGGGCCTCGTTCTTGGAGAGCCTGTAACTGGCCTCGTAGAGACGCTCCCCGTAGATCTCCGTCAGGTCCACCAGCTGGACCCACTGGAGTCTGCTGAGGTTGGCCTGGATGGTCAGGCGGTTGTCCATGGTCAGTGCTGCCAAAAGGCACCTGCCGTTGGCATCACAGCCCACAGGGGACCAGCTGGTGTACTTGAATCCCCTCAGTGGCGGCAAAGCCTTCCCCTCGGGGTTGAACACCCGGTCCAACATGAAAGTCTGGCTGATGGTGGGGTCCGTGGAGGTGGCAAACCTCTGCTTACACTCAGCAACTTCCGCTTTGGAGCCGACCTGAAACAAGAGACATAAAAACTATCAGGTAAGTATCTCACTCTGAAATATATTACTTGGGGTGTGTTAACCGAGTTATGTTAACATATACAGTAATTCTGTGTCAATGAAGTTTGGTATGATATGAATTTAAAAGATCCAAAGCTAAATAAGCATATATTCAGAAAAGGATGATTTTTAAAAAGGATCAAAATAAACATCAGTTATTTATAGCCTGGTTCCCACCTTCTTCGAGTTCATATAAGCAATAAGGATGAGAGAAATGTACTTGATTCTTTAAAAAAAAAAAATTATGTTATTACAGTTGCCCCATTTTTTCTCTCCATTATTCCCCTCCACCCTGCACCCCCCCCCCCCACCAGCACTGCCTCCCTCCTTAGTTCATGTCCATGGATTGTACATACAAGTTCTTTGGCTTCTCCACGTCCTATACTGTTCTTAATCTCCTGTCTATTTTGTACCTACTATTTATACTTCTTATTCCCTGTACCTTTTCTCCCATTCCCCACCCTCCCTGCTGATAACCCTCCATGTGATCTTTATTTCTGTGAATCTGTTCTTGTTCTAGTTGCTTGCTTAGTTCATATATTTTTTAAAGGTTTGGTTGTTGATAGTTTTGAGTTTGTCGTCATTTTACTGTTCGTGCTTTTTATCTTCCTCCTTTTCTTAGGTAAGTCCCTTTAACATTTCATATAAGGCCTTGGTGATGATGAACTCCTTGAACCTGACCTCATCTGGGAAGCACTTTATCTGCCCTTCCATTCTAAATGAAAGCTTTGCTGGATAGAGCAATCTTGGATGTAGGTCCTTGACTTTCATGACTTGGAATACTTCTTTCCAGCCCCTTCTTGCCTGGAAGGTTTCTTTTTTGAGAAATCAGCTGATGGTCTTATGGGCACTCCTTTGCAGGTGACTGTCACCTTTTCTCTTGCTGCTTTTAAGATTCTCTTCATATCTTTAATTTTGGGTAATGTGATTATAATGTGCCTTGGGTGTGTGCTTCCTTGGGCCCAATTTCTTTGGGGCTCTGAGCTTCCTGGAAGTCTATTTCCTTTGCCAGATTGGAGAAGTTCACCTTTGTTATGTTTTCAAATAACTTATCCACTTGTTGCTCTTCCTCTTCTCCTTTTGGCAACCCTATGATTTGGATGCTGGAATGTTTAAAGTTGCCCTGGAGGTTCCTAAGCCGCTCCTCATTTTTTAGGATTCTTGTTTCTGCATTCTGTTCTGATTGAATGTTTATTTCTTCCTTCTGGTCCAAACCGTTGATTTCAGTCCTGGTTTTCTTCCCGTCACTGTAGGTTTGCAGTACATTTCCCTTTATTTCACTTTTCATAGCCTTCGCTTCTTCTATGTTGTGACCATACTCAACCATTTCTGTGAGCATCCTGATTACCAGTGTTTGGAACTCTGCATCTGATGGGCTGGCTCTCTCTTCATCACTTAATTGTATTTTTTCTGGAGCTTTGATCTGTTTTTTTTTTTCACTTGAGCCATATTTTTTGGTCATGGTGCATCTGTTATACAGTGAGGGGCGGAGCCTTAGGTGCTCACCAGGGCGTGACAACCCACGTCGCCGAGCTGTGGTGCTGTGTATGGTCAACAGAGCACTTAGCTGAACCACTCACACAGCAATAAAGGTGTTAAAATTCATGAAAATACATGTATCTTTGGTACAATTAGATATTTGGATTTTTACAGTATCTTTGCAATACGAATGGAAACTTCAAATTTTCTTGCTGATATTTCACTTATAAATGATGCTGAAAGCCAACTCACACAGCTTTCCACAATTTATGCAGGATTAATGTCCCCACCAACCACCGGCTGTTCCCTGAACACTCCCACCCCGGCCTTCCCTGGCTCCCGGGCCCAGAACGCTCTTTCTCCCTAGTGAAACCCCCCGTCCTACCAGGCCTTCCCAGCTCATTCTAGCTTGCAGTCACCTCTCCGTCCTCCGAGTTAGAACATCAGCAGTGCCTAAGTGTATGATGGCATCTCTTTAAAAAGATTTTAAAGGGATGTTAAAAATGGAGGAAGAGCCAAAGATCCAAAAGACAGTGGTCCGCAGCCGCTAGAAATAGCCAGGAAGACTAAAGCGGGGGAAAAGGCAGAGGTTAAATAAAATATGGTTTCTGTCATGTCAGAAGCGTGAAGAAAGGACTTGACTCACTGTGTAAGAGAAATGGTTAACAGAGAAAGTAAGTAGAATCTTTCCATTCTGTTAGCATCAATTTTCTTTTACATAGAGGCTGATTTTCAAACTGGAAAGGGTAGAAAGACATGATTAAAGAGAAATTCAAGCATGAGACGTATATAGATGTAATAAAAGTCACTTCAAATGAGTTTAAGTCCCTATGCCTGGAGGAATTACACTCCAGGACACAGAAAAAACTTGGAGGATGTTGAACTCAGAACCACTAACTGCATTCCTTGACAAAGCTCAGGTAACTGGGAACGTGTTAAAACTGCAGTGCAAAAGGCAGAGAGAAAACAAAAAATCTACAGACTGTTAAGCCTCATAGGAAGCAAAATTCCTCAATGTCCTAAGAAATGAATGGTGTGTGCAGTCAGCAGTGACCATTAGAAACCAGCACAGGATAACCGGAAAAATGTAATCTTTTTCCTGCTGAAACTGCTAGATGACCTCACAAATAATCACATGAAGTGAACGGCAGATATAAAGTTGTCCAAGAAATGAATCAGCTAACTTTCCCCCAAGCCTGTTGCGCGGGACACCACTCCCTCAATGGTCCTGAGAGAGACCCTGCGCAACCCATCACGCCCCTTGAAGAGCACGGGGGCAGGTTACAGGTCTCGGCCGGGGAGCTGCGGCAGAGACAGTACACCCCGTCATCCAAACTGGAAAGGAAAAGCAAAGAGCCCTTATGGGGGAGGGGCCTGGTCTGCGAGTGGTGTCTCAATGCATGTTGATTTTTAAAAGGCACTTAATCTTTTGGATACACTTAACGCTGTGCTGGAGAAACAGTGTAAACTGGGAATTTCAAGGACAGGGGCACCTTTTTAGCCTGTTAATAAACTAATGCTAACAGAAGCCCAGAGCTTCGTACGGTACGGGGAGGTAAAATTGAAAACGACACAATGAAGCCCAGTGTAACCGAGAGTCTGGCGCCAGACGCTCCAGGTTCAAACCCCGGCCGCTCTCACAGCAGCTCTGGGCCCCTGCACGAACCGCCTGAACGTCTGGCCGCAGGCTCCTCATTTGCAGAGAGCACAGCACTGCACACCTCGCAGAGTGGGGCGGGGGAAGCTCGTCAGCAACACGGAAAGCATTCGCTAGTAAGCGCTCAGCAGTGTCGGCCACGAGGGCGACAGCAATGCCGCCACCGCCGCCGCCTCCCTGAGGAGTGAGCGAGCGAGCGAGCGCAAAGGGGACCTGGCGAAAGTGTGCACAGTGAAGGGGAAAGGGGTCCGCCAGACGAAGGGCAGGCATAAAACTGTTCGACTCCTGCAAATTGGAACAGGTAAACGTAACACAAATAAAAGCTCCTACAGAACTAAAAGTGAACTTACAGACCTGTAACCCAAGCAGCTGCACAGGGTGAAACAGAGGAAGCTCACGCAGCCTTGGTCCCTCTCATGGTAGAAAGAAGTCTTTTTCCTTGTTTTTAACTTAATCTTTTAAAAAAAATTATTTATCTATTTTTAGAGAAGGGGAAGAGAGGGAGAGAAACATCAGTGTGTGGATGCCTCTTGTGCACCTTTCACCAGGGACCAGGCCTGCAACCCAGGCATGTGCCTTGACTGGGACTCGAACAGGTGACCCTTTGGTTCTCGGGCTGGTTCACAATCCACTGAGCCACACCAGCCAGGGCTATTTAATCTTTATTACATTTTTCCCATTAACGTTTTGTCCCCTCTTACCCCACCCCAGCAATCACCAGGTAGGAAGAGCTCCTGACAGGGTGAGAGCAGCGTGGACCCCGACCAGCAGGGGAACCCCTCCGTTTTGTGTAGCAGTGTCCCGCCCATTAGCTTGAACGACCCTACTCCACCTCTCCCAGCTCTCCACATCACAAAACTGGTTAAAAAAACTGAAACGAGCACTCAGATGTCCAAGGAACATACCGCTAAAGAGTCCGGCTCCCAAAGGCCTGCCCCGGGCAACCATTTACCTGTGTGATACCCCTTTCCCAGTTGGCCGCTATTACTACGAATCCCGACACACTTTGTAAGCACCTAACAAGTAAAAACTTGCATGACGCTATTAGACAGTAAGCTTTTTGAGGGCAGGAACAGGATTCCAAAGACAGGCCCCAGCTATGAACTGAACGTAGCAGACGGAGGTAATACTCCCAAGCGCTCCTAGGATGGATGCTCGGTACCAGTAGTCGTACACACACGGTATTACTGTACTGCGTGCAGCTACAGCCTTCTCTAAATCGGCAGCCCAGTGGGAAAGACTGTAACACTCTCAAATCACTACTTCATTGCTTTTCAGATTTACATGTCCTCCTAATGCTGAGAGTAGTTAACTTGAAAATGGTGGGTATATGAACTATCATATAACTGCATTTTATTTTTCTGAAAGAAATTCATAGTCTAAATAACACAATCACAGGGCAAAAGCTTCAGGGACACTGCAGCTGGCCTCCTAGCCATGCCGCACACACAAACACCACGACCCGGGGACAGGATGCCCACTTTTGTGGTCGGACCGAGTAAGCCGGACAGACAGTGCCGAGTAGGTTTGCAGCCCCGGGTGGCGCTCAGGCGAGGCCGTCAGCGCCCTGACCTGGATGTTCTCACAGTCCCGCCTTTCGCCGCAGTTGTACTCCAGGAGTCTCTCTTAGAGCAGCGGGGCCCATTCGGCTGCACCCAGCAGGCGGTCCCTGCCTCCTGAGACTGCTCACCGCATCCCAGACTACTGCGGGAGGGGAAAATGACTGACTTCAGGCAAACTACCTACCAATTGTCAGTGGGAATAAAGGTTTCCCGACGCTGGTCAGGGCGCGGGATCAACGATGAAGTCAAATGCCTGCAACCGCGGCTGCGACCCAAACTCTCATCCTTCACACCCGCATGGATGCACTTTTTACCTTAGTGTGCTGACTGCTTAGCTTTACCGTGCGGATTCGTGCATGTTTACGTACGACGTACGCCAATGCCCACAAAACATCTAAACGAGGTAGGTTTCATTATCCCCTCTTACACACGGGCCTACCTTGTTACCTTGTGCCGAAGCCCCATCTCTTAACCTGTTTTACGCGGACCCCAACATTCACCTCCTTGCCTGCCGTCCGGCCAGATTCATTGTTCTGGGCTGAGCCAGGTCAAGCCACGCTCGTGAAAGGTGAACAGCACCTCGGGGCTTCCTAGATTGGAACCAGCCTCCTGGGACTGACCTTCGGTGTCACCGAGCCGACCTCACCCTCCTTCCTCTGACTCCCTAGAGGGGCCCGGGCACGCCTCCCACTGTACCTTCTGTATGTCTACACACACCTCACTGTACCTTCTGTATGCGTGCACCCGAGATGGGCACCTCATTCCCACCATCGCCCCTCTTCCTTCAGGACTGCTGTAGATGCTCCAGCAGACAACCCTCCCTGCTACGGGCCCCGCCCCTCCCCCCACTATTGCTCCTTAGAGTCTCTCTGCCAATGTGTAAAATCTCTGCTGCACTGACACACACACACACACACACACACACACACACACACACACGGGCGCGCGCACACACATTTAAACTCTTCTCTAGCTGATGTACACGTGCACACCCTTAGAAACAGTGAGTTCCTTTTCAGCAGAGGACATACCTTTTAAAACCCCGTTCTGCCTCCCTCCATCAGTGTTTCTCAAGCTCAGAGCATCACCCGCACCTGTCCACCTGATTTGTACCATCTGGACCAACGTGTTCATATGGTCTCCGAAAGAACCGCAGAGGGCTCCTCATACAAGTTTTCCAGCGATTGACTCCAGCACCAAGTTGTCCCTTTAACACTTGCATCACGTGTGCTGGAAAGTGGTGTGGGCTTCCTGCACCTGACAAGGCTGTGAGAGTCGGGGCTTTTTAAGCTAGTTCTCACATAAACACGTCCTCTGTACGCAGATATGTAACTTTGCAGCGCTTATCACTACTTGATACATTTGTCTTTGTTTGCGACTTGCTAAAGACTGCAAGCTCCGTGAGGGCAGGGACTTTGTTCCTTATGCTGCTTTATCTCCAGAACCCAAGCCGACGCTTGGCTGAGACACAGCCTTCAAATCTGCTGAATGAGTGAATACACACTTTCACGGATTACATATACACATAGGCCCCTAAAGGAAACAGCGAAAGCCCTTATTATATCGCACTTCTAAACCACAAAAATGAACCACGTGACTTACTACCTTAAAGAAATGAATTCGGCCCTGACAGTGGATTGGCCACAGGCCTGTGATCCAAAGGGTGGCCGGTTCGATTCCCAGTCCGGACACATGCCTGGGTTGCGGGCCAGGTCCCTCCCTAGTAGGGGTGTCTGAAAGGCAATCACACATTGATGTTTCTCTCTCTTTCTCTTTCCCTTCCCTCTAAAAATAAGTATGTAAAATCTTCTTTAAAAGTGAACTTTAAAGTATTAACAAATAAAACGTAGAAACCCTAGAGTTCTGAAGGCAAGCTTAGTTTGTACGAAGCTTAAAACACTAAATCTAATGAACTCTGGACTCGAAGTTTAAGAACTGTATTTACTGCTAAATTTATTTTTTCATCCCACAGCCCGAAGGTTTTCAGTTGTTAAAGACAAACTGGAGTACAAACTCCAAGACCCAGTATTTGCGCCCAGGGTGAGAGCCATGCATAACAAAGTCGCTGTAACGGTCACGACGACGGAAAGGACCAACTTTTCCTCTCCAAAGAAAAAGAGGAGCCCGAGGAAGGCACCTCACCGCGAACAAAGGCAGCCGGGGCCCCGGGGAGTCGGCCCAGACAATGGGAGCCGCGGCGGAGGCGAGTCGGGGGCTGGGTCACAGGGGGTGGAGTCTCGGAATAAACACCGCGGAGAGCGAATCTGCGCCAGACGCATTCGAGAGGGAGCCGGGGCTCCGAGGGGACCTCCCGGGACGCGTGTGTGCCGGGAGGGGGGTGCGTGACCCGGCACGCTGGGTACAAGTAGCCGCAAGGTTTTGTGCTCGTTCTGTCAGCTACGGCGACCCTGCCGCCTCGCTCTGAGCGCTGGGTGCGAGGGGGAACTCCCCGGACTAGGCGCGGGCCGGGACTCCCCGGGGACCGGTGACGCAGCTGAGGGAGGGCCCGGGACGGCTTACTTTGAGGAGGCAGCTGTTGAGAGGGGCGGGCACTGAGGTGCGGTGGATAACCAGGTCCTGGCCCGGGTTGTGCACGTCGCAGATGAGCTCCAGGACAGCGATGCTGCGGGCCGTGGACACGGATACGCGGTGGTCTTCCGACCAGGTCAGCGGCTCCAGGCCGCTCACAGGATACTGCAGCCTCACAGCTGGCTCCCGCCGAGTCACCAGGAGGCGGAACGCGTCGCTGGGCCCGGGGGTCGCGTCCGCCGTCTGCTCCTTCCTGCCCGCCTCGCCCCCCTGCCCCTCGGGCGGCGCCGGCCCGTCGGCCGCGGGCCCCAGCCGGGCCTTGTCGGCCGCGTTCATCTCCCGTTAGGTGCTGCGGCCGGACCCCCGGGCGCGCCAATACCGCGTCGCCGTTCCGTTGCCGCCTCCCGCGCCGCCGCCACCAGCCCCCAGCGCCCTCCGCGGCAGTTTTCTCCCCTCAGGCCCAAAGCGCCGCCGAGCCAGGAAGGACCCCGCCGTTGCTAGGCGACCCAGACCTGCCAGGTGGCCAAGGCACTGCCTGTCTAAAAAACACGCCACCTCGGCGGGCGGGGTTGAAACGCCCGGGTTCGGTCGCGGGGGAGGGGGGGATGGGCAGGGAGCCTGGAGGACCCCTTCTCCGGGTGACCAAGCCCCAGGCCCTTTTAGTGACTTCTCCAGGGAGGGGGCTCTTAACTGCTGAGGGAATGGTATCCGCGGGCAAATGACGGAAATGTCGGTTAGGTGGCGCACTCGTGGCGCCTGCTGTTACTCAGAAAAATCGAAAGAAGTTTACAAGCATGAACTCTGGTGTTGCGTGTCACTTGGCATCCGCTGCCACAGGCCACGCCACGAGGGATGCCAAACAGTCACCCCGCCCCGTGGCTCCCGTCAACAGAGGGGCAGGCCCTGTGCTCACGCGTCCTGCGAGACCCGGAAGGGGCACGGCGGCAGGACCGGGCGGGGCAGCTACGCGGGGTCCTCGCGCGCGTCCCACGTGGCCAGAGCAGAGCTGTAGTCGAGGTTCGCGAGGTGCAGACGCGCCCTGCTTGCCAGCGTGTGGCCGCGCCTCCTCGCCGGCCATGGCAGCCACCGACGGAGTGCTCCTGCAGCTTTCTGCCGCCCCTGGGACGTCCTCCAGACCCCGCACGGCCCAGGCGAGGCGGGTGAGTTCTGGGCGCCTGCGGGTCCATCGGCACCGGGCGGGGCCCAGCCCGCGCGCGGCAAGCCGACCCCTGCCGCTTTGCCTCACGGGTTTGGAATTATCTACGGAGTTTGAGGGGTGGGGGCGGGGGGGTCAGACTTTCGGCAGCTTGTGGAGCTGTCGCTCAGCAGCACGTGTTGCTCGCGAAGATCAGAACCCCACTCCGCGGGGATGATCTTGGAGGGGCGAGAGCTAGCTGGGGCTGCTAGTTGGAGGACTTGGAAGGAAGAGATTGGGCGGGCGCCCATAGAAGTTAGAAGTGACGCGTAGGCCTGATTCTTAGCGCTGTCACCACCCACATCTTTCAGCCACCGTTTTCTCGACTTTGAGGGTTGATGGTTTCAGGAATGAGGACTAGATTGTAGAAGTTTGTTCTGAGAACCTTCAAAAATGCACAGATTTCATCCACGCGCAATGGAGGAGCAAAAGAAAGTAAGACCCAACAATGCGATTCTCTTACTAGGGAGGGGCAAGAAGCCTTAAACTTAGCCCTAGCCAGAGCTGCAAACTGGTTTCCGGGATGATAGCCTTATCTCCTGGAAAAGGGGAGGGCTAAAGGGCAGAAAATCTGGTGTAAAATCACGTTACCTCAAACACCAGGAAGGGTGCAATCTCTTGCCTAGGAAGTTTGTGTGTGCGCGTGTGTGTGCGTGTGCGTGTGTGTGTGTGTGTGTTTTTGCCTTGAAAAAGCAACGGATAATTCCATCGAAAAGTGAATTGCCAAAGTTCATGTAGCCAGTCTGTTCCAACTGAAATTCCTTGAGTTCTTAAAAACTATCACCCAGTGTCTGGAGTCGTTTTGGCGATTTGTATTTGCATTTTATTTTATTTTATTTGTTCGTGTAGTTCGTTATTTTGACAAGCTTTAGGATTTAGAGGCTTGGGCGGAAGTTTTCAGCCAGCCAGCCGTGGGGCCCCATTCCTGTGGGAGGGGGAGGGAACGTGCGGAAGAGCCACTGCGAGCCCGGGGTTTGCTCAGGACGGGCCTGGGAAGCGTCGCCGCCCTGGCGCCGTGCTAGCTCTGTGACCTGGAGGAGGTCGCCTCACTTCTGGCCCTTACATGGGCCCTAACGTGAGAACAGTACTTTCTACTCCGCATGTGTTTATTGTGACGATTAAAAGAGATAATAAACATAAAGACTGTGTATATTCTGGCTTAGGCACTCACTAAATGCTAATAAAAAAATAAGTACCGTATTTGCTGTGTATAATGCACTCCCATGTATAATGTGCACCCACGTTTTTGGCCCAAACTTTCAGGAAAAGAATCTTTGGTTTTAATTTTTTAATTCAATTTTTATTTATATTTAGATCCTTGTTTTTTGTATTATAAAGGAATTTTAGCATTTGCTTTTGGACATTTTATGAACTTATTTCAGCATTTATTTTTGACCGTAATTAAAAACATTTATACAGATACAGAATTAGCATTATACATGTATAATGCGCACCCTTATTTTTTCCTCAAAAATTTGGGCAAAAAATGTGTGCATTATCCATGGCAAAATATGGTGCGTTCCTCTTGGCTGCATTTTGTGTGATAGAATTGCAGCATTGGGGTCCGGTGGGCTGTTTGGGCCGTGTTTCTTAGCTGGTGACGGGACCGAACTGCTGTGTGGAAGGGTGTTAATTAACGAGGTGAGGACACATGTCTGTTGTGGCCTCGTCTGCATCTGCACTTCCATTTGTGCCTCGAATGAGGATTGCGAATGTGCTGAACTTGGATGGGTGGCCAGTGTGCTGGATTTCAAAAGACTTCGATGGCCTAAGTTACATCAACACTGTGCAGAATATGTTCTTGTTATTAAGTTAATGCAAATTTGTGTGGAAAACTTGGGAAGTTTTTTTTTTTTTTTAATACACTCTTGTCCTGGCTGGTGTAGCTCAGTGTATTGAGCGTGGACCTGCAAACCAAAGGATAGCGGTTCGATTCCCAGTCAGGGCACATGCCGGGGTTGCAGGCCAGTTCCCAGCAGGGGGCGCACAAGAGGCAACCACACATTGATATTTCTCTCCCTTTCTCCTTCCCTCCCCCTCTAAAGGTAAATAAATAAAATCCTAAAAAAAAATTGAGTTACATTAAAAAAATACACTCTTAACTCTGGTTAACATTTTGGAGCATGTCCGTTTAGAAAACAACTCATAACAAAAAAAGGGACCCAACTAGTCATGATGTTTTCTAACCTAACGGGATACAACTAATAAAAGGCATTACAGCGTTATCGTCAGGGCTGTGGCCTCGACGGGGCAAAGCCTGGGCCCCTTGGCAATCTGGGGGTGGCGCGCTCTCGTCCCACCAGTGGCGTCCTCTGAAAAGTACGGTGACACCGGCAGCTGTATTGATAAATGAGACCATTCGTGCAAGCACGTAGCAGGCTACTTACGCACACCGAGCCTAGGAGCTACTCAGTATGTTCACTGACATCAAAGACATAGTATCCTGACTTCTAGGGCTCTCTGGGTCCCAGAGGTCACTGCCGTGACCCCTCATTTTACAAGGTGGACACGGAGTCTCAGAAATGACTTGCCTAGTGTGCAGCCATTTTCCAGTGGATTGAGGTCTGTCCTTGCTCCTCTGTGCTCCGACGCCAGCTCCCGAAGCCTTCCTGTGCCCTTGCCGCAGGCCGGGGCGATCTTCCTTGCTGCATTCTCTCGTGTCCCTTTGTGCACACCTCTTCTACGGGGTAGGCAGCAGTTTGGGTTCCTGATCTGACCCTTTCCCTCTGCCACGAGCCTGCGGCTCCCTCAGGGGCTTGGCTAACCTTCCAGCTTGTACCGTCAGGACCCAGCCGCCTGGCCGCTGCTGAGTGGTCGGTGTTTGAAATTACCATACAGTGGAACCTCGGTTCTCCAACTTAATTCGTTCTGGAAGGCTGTTCATGAAGCGATTTGTTTGAAAACAAAACTGAATCTCCTTTGTTTGTCCCCTGACAGACACGTGACTGATCTCACAGGTATCAGCACGAAAGGGTTGGTGGGTCAAGATCTGAAGTTTGTTCGACAGCGGGGACGTTTTTAGTGTGAACAGCGTGGTGGAGAACCGAGTTGTTAGAGAGGGAGACGTGTGAGAACCGAGGGTGGGCTGCGTGTGGGTGGGGGAAGCTGACAAGCAGGAGGAAAGCGTTCCCACTGTGGAAAGGAATGTAACCCCATGGTGTGTGGACTGACAGTGCCTGTCAGTTCACCTGACAAGTATTTATCGAGCACTTAACTTTGTGCCAGACGTGGGCCAATGCAGGGGATGGCCCGGGGGAGAGAGGAAGGCAGGGAGGCTCTTCCGAGGGCCCAGGCAGCCTAGATCTGGAGGAGCAGGACGAGGTGGCCAGCCAGAGAGGGGTAGCAGACGTGGTGTGGGAACAGCGTGTGCGGAGGCCCTGAGGAAGGAGGGAGCGTGTATAGGCTAGGGGCCACAGACGACCAGGGCAGCAGAGGGTCCGGCTGAGACCCGTGAGGTGGGAAGAGCCGGATTCTAGAGGGCTTTGTAGGTCAGGTCTCAGATTTTCGATTTGAGGCTGGTGGCCACACGAAGCCTGTTTCATACTATGCTCGACTCTGAACAGTCGCTTTTAGAGAGACGTCGTCACAGAGTAAAGGATGAGCCAATGGTAAGAGCCAGAGGTCTGTGTCCCGGCTGGAGTGTTGGGCCCAGAGGGGAAGGAGGAGGGGGTGGTGCAGTGTGAAGCAGAGTCGCGCACGGAGGAGGGAGGCTTGTTCAGCGGGGCTGCAGAAGGCAGACCTCGGGCTTGCAGATAGAGGTTCAAGGTGGCAGATCCTGCCTGAACGCCTGAAGCAGTTTCTACACCTCTAGGGTTTGGTCAGCCTTGGGGGACGGAGAACAGGAAGAGGAGGTGCGTGGGCAGCGACTGCAGGCTGCCTGTGTGGGAGCCTGTGCGGGGTGGGCGGGGCCTCTGGGCCTGTCTGCTCTCAGCCTCCGTGGTTCTTGGGCGAAATCTGCACAGTTCACTCCGCCTTGCAAATGAGTCCACAGACCTGAAATTCGACCTCATCTCTTGCTTTAATCTGAACATTCATGAACTTGGAACTTTGTGAAAATGTAAAAAGAAGTAGGTCAATACTTAGGATTCATATTAAGTATTGGAGGTTGTGTTTATTGGACTCCTTAGATGCAGAAGACCTCATGGCTGCCGGGAACAAAGAACTGTTGTTCCCCCAGGTCAGTCCGAAGCTGGCCGTCAGGGCTGGAACAGGACAGGGTGTGAGCGAGAGTTACTGTTTCAGGCTAAGAGGAAGAGAACAAACATATTCCCAGAGAAACCCAAACTCCAGAATAACAAGCGCTGGCTGCTCACAGGATGTTTTTCTTTTCCGGTGTAAATTGGAAGAGGGGGCCAAAGAAAATAGAGGAGTTGGATGTCTCTCCTCCTGGGGGGAGTTTTGACAGCGTGTGCTTACCCACACTCCTGTTCTGGAGATAAGGGACAGCAGGCGGGAAAACACCTGGCGCTGCAGCCTGCAGTCAGCCGTCAGGTGGGGGATCGAAAGGCCTCAGGGCTGGAAATAACGGCAGTAGAAGTGATGGATGGAGCGGGTTCTTGTTTGGAATGGAAACGGCGAGCAGGGATCATCTCCACGCCGTCTGAATCCAGGGAGCAGCTTGAGGGGAGGATGACGGATCCAGGCGCGCTGGGGTGGGCAGTGCTGAAGGTTTCTGCTTCCTGGGCTTGAGCTGGGACTGGGCATCCCACGCAGGTCCTGCCCCGCATGCGGTCACCCACTGGCTCTGTTCAGGGGGAGGACAGGTTCTTTGTCCCGCCCCCATTCTCATGTAAATGTTCCTGGCAGTACACGCTGACTTAGCGCACACGCTGACTTAGCGCACACACGTCACAGGTTGACCTCTCTCTTCTGTTAAGAGAGACTCGTTTGTTAATATTCGGCCCCAGAATGTTTTTCCCTGTGCGGCCCCGCCCTCATCTTGGTGGGGTTACAGTTAAGATGGATGGTGAGGTCTAGCAGATGAGCGAGCTGGGCTTTAGTGGGAGTTTTGGTTTTTCTTCTTTCGATGTTGGAGGGAGAAAAGCTGAGTCGAAGAGTCTGCTTGCGGACCGACCGTACACTGTCGCTTGACCTGCGGGGCGTGACGCTCCGGCGGGGAGGGCGCAGTTTGCGGGTACTCGGGCTTCACTCCGAGGTCCGCCTTCATGGACTGACGTGTCTCTCTCTGCTCTTTCCTTTGGGGACCCGCACAGCAGGCACAGGCCACCAAAAGAAAGCGCCAGGCCTCCAGGCAGGCCCCCCCGGCGAAGCGGAGGAGCGCGACGTCCTCTCTCCCGGCCAAGAAAACCGCTGCGAGAGAAACGCCGAGGGCTTTGAAGGGGAAGGCGAAGGCAAAGAAGGTGTTTTCTCCGAAGAAGTCTTCAGCCGGCATGAGGGATAGAAACCAGGAGCAGAAGCCGGGCGTGAAGACTTCGTCGTTGTTTAAAAACAACCCTGAGATCCCCCAGCTCCGCAGGTATGCCCAGGTGCAGGCGTGCTTCGGGAGTGAGAGGAGCTAAGTGTACTCTGCCTTTTTCTGGGTGTGTTGCAACTGATGACAGGTTTTGTTCATCATTTGCAGACCGCTAGTCAAGCAGGTGCAAGAAAACGTGTTTTCTTCAGAAGCTTTCCACGAGCTGGACCTCCACCCGCATCTAGTGAGTAAACCTGTCCGCGGTGCGCGCCGTCGAGGGCCGTGCGCGCTCACCCGTCCGGGGGTCTGAAGGGGCAGTTCTAGGGAGAAAAACCCAGGCATGGCTGTTTCTGCTCCCGTTTACCCGCCCGAGCCCGGGTCGATGAGACGCTGTCCTGGGACGATCCTGCTGAGCTCACGGCACCGTTCAGTGTCCCCGCTGCCACCCCCGCCCCTCACCTACTTCAGTTCAGGACTGGGGTCCGCTTAGGGGGCTTTCGGCCAGCCATGTCATTGCTGGCACATGTGCCAGGAAGGCTCTTCTGGTGGCAGGTGTCATGGTGACTGCAGGAGAAGACTGAGCTGCTTCTTGCTATAAAGGGACGTCTGTAGGGACAAAGAGTTGAAGGAAAAAGATTGTTTTAGCATGTATTTTCTGCAAACAAATGAACACTTTTCTTTAACCACGAGTGAGTTTCCGGGCCTATTTGCGAGTAAGAAGAGGAAAGTACATGCTCCGTGAGGGGTTTCCTTTGCTCGAGTGGTCGCGGCTGCCCTCCCCCTTCGGGGCCGGCTGCACGAGCCTCGCGCTGAGCAGGGCTGCTCAGCCTTGGTGCCGAGGACATTTTGGGATGGTCACTCGTAGGATGTCGAGCAGCATCCCGAGCCCCGACGCACTTGATGCCAGTAGCTTGCCCTCCCGCACCGTGACGGCTGGAAGTTGTCCCCAGGCTGCTGTGCCGGGGCAGAGCCGCCCCAGCGGGGAGTTGTTGGGTCCGGGCGATCAGCACGCTCCCGTGGGGGGGGGTTGGCACCGGATGCGTTCATTCCAGGAAAGCGATGCCGGACAGCACTTACATTCCCCGTCTTCTCTTTCAGATTTCCACCCTCAACGCGGTCCTGAACATGTCTCAGATGACCAGGTAAGAGGTTCAGGCCAGTCCTGATTCTTTTTAGGACCGAAGTGGGTAAAAGCAGGTGAGGTCTGAATTGCCGGTGGCGGACCGAGCCAAGCTGTGGGTTGACGGGAGAGAGCAGTGCCAGATGATGGCCTGCGGAGGGCTTCATGCGCCCTCCACCGCTCGCTCCCCCACCCCCTTCACGTGGGCAGGCGGGGCCCGCGAAGCGCCACTCTTGGCGGCCGGCTGTATGAGGTCTCCGCACGGAGGTCGGCCCTCCTGGGACCTCACTGTTGGCGTGCTTCCCGGGAAGGCTCCGTTACAGACACGGGACCCACCGTGCTGTTTCTTGGTGGTGAGGGTCAGCGGTAAGACAGGAGTGAATGCTGGGAAGCAAAAACAAGAACACCGAAGAATAGAGTAAGCGCCCCCACCGCGTTTTTCAGTTTTGTCACCCGGACTTCAGTGACTTCTGTCCCTCCTTTGTTAGTTTTTGCATGCACATGTGGACACATGCCTGAGCATGTCCCTGCCATGACCCTTGGTTTTCTGGAGAGCGAGCCTCAGTTCCTGGCTCTCTCGGGGGCTCCCAGCCTCCTGTTACTCTTCTGCTTGGGAGTCCTCCCGGAACGTCAGCGCGGCGTTTCCTGTCCCCTCTTAGAGGGCAGGAGAGAGCGTCACGTGCTTGCGCCATAGTTCCAGGTTGTCGTCATCCTGTCCGTCTTTGCTGATAATTAGCCTGGTGGAGTAGCCAGTCTCTGGCTTACCTCCACGTTTTCAGCTAAGTCCCTGGACTTTAACTGAGGTTTTATTCTTCTGGTCGTCAGAAGTTTCTCAGCCTCACTTGCGTGCTTAGGCAGCTTCTGAGGGGGCAGTTGGTAGACCAAAGCCTGGGGCCGTTGCCCTCTGTGTGCCCCGTGTCTGCCGCCCGTACACGCCCGTGCGTGCCGTGTTACAGATAACCCTGTGTGTGTTCTCTCCCACGCGCGGCCCCAGCGTTCAGAAGCAAAGCATCCCTGCGTTGCTGGAAGGCAGAGACGCTCTCGTGAGGTCCCAGACGGGCTCAGGTCAGTTGTCACTGAGTGTCTGCGTCCCGAGCGCAGGGCCGTGCCTCAGGCCGCGCAGTAAGGTGGCTGTTCGGGGGAGGAGAGGCCATGCTTGCTTTTGCTGAGAGTCCTGACCTAGTTCACACAGAGACAGGAAGGGGGCCCGGGCAGGAACCACCTGGAAGAAGTCAGGTTCTGTTCTCCTTCCTTGGAACCCGTCTCAGGGCTCTGCCAAGTCCCGTCGTCCATGGCAATGAGCGTTTTCCGGGCGCTAACCGCAGCTCTGACACGAGCACACACCGCTCGGACGCCCGTTGTCCGCTCCAACGTGGGACCCCGAACAGCCTGCCGTGCTCTTCTGGCCCTTGTGCGCCCCCTGGCCTCGCAGAGCCACCTACACCCCGCCCCGGCACTCCCCCCTCAGCCTCCACGCACAGGTGGGCGGGGCCGGTCTGGGGTTCAGACAGCTCCTCCCCGCAGAGGTCAGGACCCTTCGGAGCCCTCCTCCGAAGAGGAGGGCTCGTTGCTCTGGTGACAGCCCCCAGGTGGCCCTGATAGAGGGAGGCGTGGCTGAAGCTGCTGGTCTTGTGGAGGTGGGGCTGAGTGGCAGGAGTGTGGGTGGCGGAGTGTGGCAAACAGGTGAGCTCCATTTCGCCCGTCCTGGGCGTGTGCCTGCTCCTCCCTTCCCCGGATCGAGGGCCACCCGCAGGGAGCAGGGCTGCTTGCCCTCACTGTCATCCACAGGGCCTCTGCTTTTACTTACTTTTGTACTTTTTTAAAAGGTAAAACTCTTGCCTATTGCATCCCGGTGGTCCAGTCCCTTCAGGCAATGAAAACAAAAATACAGGTGAGTGTCAATGTGTGTTTCCGCTGTTGTTCATAGCGCGTGGGAGACCGTCCACCTGAAGCCCAGCGGTGGCCCTGGCACTGAAGGAAGCCATTGCGACGGAGCGATTCCTGCTCCCCTTTTTCATTCATCCGTTACCCAGGCGCACTGCTTCTGCAGGTGGGCCCGGTGCGCAGCCGGAGGAGCGAGTTTCATCGCCGTCACAGTGGGCCTGACAGGGGCATTTGTCGGGCGTGCCCCGGCTGTCCGCCTTGGCGCTGGATGCTTTGCCTGCGTGCTCTTCTTGAATCTGTAACCGCCTCGGTGCCGCAGAGTTGGCAGCACCACTGTTACCCCAGCCTTTCCCGAAAAGTGGGGGTCGGGGAAGTGCGGCAGCCTAGCCAGACCCGGTGGTGAGCATGGGGCGCTGCGGCCCCTCGTGAAGTGCAGACGTGGGACTAAGCGCCCAGCCCGTGAGTTTGACAGCGGGGCCGGCTGGCAGGAGCATCTCTAGAACTTACCTTTAGTTGTGAAACGTGTGGTTAGCCCCTGGGCTCCTTGCGTCCCTGGGAGGCCAGTTGCCCGCCACACTCCGTTGCATAGGTGTCATCTGTGAGCCCGGCCCAGAGTCCCCGGATGCATCCTGGTTGGTCTCCGGAGGCAGCAGCGAGGTCAGAACAGGGAGTGAGGAGGGCTCCCAAACAGATGAGAAGAGCTCATGGGCTCCCTTGGTCTCAGTTCGGACAAACAGGATCAGACATGTATCGAGCCTACCTGGTATTTGAGTGCCAAAATAAATAATGGGAGTGTTGGATTAGAGCCATAAACTAAAACAAACATCCATGAGTCCAAACTGATAAGTAGAAGTTATTGAGTACATACGTGGGGGGGGGGCCCTTTCTCACGGCAGAACTCCAAAGGGCGGACGTAGAACGAGTGATGGAAGGAGGGCGTCAGCGTTTGACGACGCGAACACGTGGGGGCGGGGGCCGCAGACACGAGCCGTCGCAGGCCGGGCCGAGGGCGCAGCCATGTGGTGATGTGGCGTGTTGGCATGGTTCCAGAGGTCTCCCCACGAGGCACTTCCTCATCACACAGGGAAGCAGCGGGAAGCCAGGCTGCCCCGCCCCGCCCCACCCCACCCAGGCGGTCAGGGTCAGCCCCACCAGAGCAGGTGTCCTCCCGTGTCCCCTGCAAGTCTCTCGGAGGACGCGGCCCCACCTGGGTGGTTTTCCTGCCCAAAGGGCCCAGCCCGAGTTCAGTCACGAGCAAACAGCAGGCGCACCAAACCAAGGGGCACTCTACGTAGCAACTGGCTAGTGCTCTTCAAAGCTGTCGAGGTCGCAAAGGACAAGGCGATGCCAAGGGACTTCCCAGGTGAAGAGACG
Source organism: Anoura caudifer (assembly GCA_004027475.1). NCBI lineage: Eukaryota > Metazoa > Chordata > Mammalia > Chiroptera > Phyllostomidae > Anoura > Anoura caudifer. The sequence continues at coordinate 185,990 of PVKU01001848.1, read as the reverse complement.
GGACGGGTGACTGCAGTGCAGCACACGGCCCTGCGCCGGGGCCTGGTCCGGGGCGAGGGCCTGAGGCCTGCGGGCTGATGGTCGGGCTCGTCCCTGTCCTGGGATTTCGCGAACCAGTGCCGTGTGAGGAAGCTGGGGGAAGCACTGAAGGCGGTTCTTTGTACCGTTTGTAAAAATTTTTTTTGTATGTCTGAATTATTTCAGAACGAGTAAGTTCAAATTTTATTTAAACTCCATGTAAGTAATTTTAAGTTAATGAGACAAATCCTACACAACGATCAGACGATAGAAGCTTTTTGAGCCAAACCGAAGTGTTTCTTCCAGGTACGTGTGAACCTGCGTTCTCACCCTGTAAACCGAGAAAGGCAGGTGACGCCAGCTTCGTTAGTGATGTAATCGCTGCGTGTGTGTGTGTATGTGAAAAGGTGGGAAAGATTCTTGGCAAACCATTAATGCTGGGTTTCTCTGAGGTGGGCCTGTGAGAATTATATTTCCTGCAGGGGACTGACTTTCTCTCCCCACGGGGCCCTCACAGGGCTTCTTCAGCCATGCATTTGGAACTCAGAGGAGAAACAGATGATCCCAAGCGGGGGGTGGGGGGGGCGTGCTCGCCCACTTAGAGACTCCAGAAGTTGCTAGTAGGTTCTAGTTCATTCGGGTCGGAGAGCTGGGTGGGTCCTGCAGTCCTAGCCCACCTGCCCCGCAGTGTAGCCGGCGACCTGAGGGCAGGAGGGGTGCAATCCCACTCCGAAGGGAGCCCGAGTGTGATGTGAGGCAAACCCTCTCGGCCCTCTGCGCCTTTCTCCTGCGGGGCGGAGGAAGCCAGTGGGCCCCTGTGGAGGGTCGTGAAGCGCGTCTAGCAACTGGTAGGCCCGCTCGGTGTCAGCTGTCACCGTCCGCGCCGCGCTCACGTGGCCAGTGTGGAGGACAGCGATTTGATTCACTGATAGAGCCGGTAACAAGCCCGATCGTTGTTTTCATGTGCTCAAGTGTCTTTTCACATCAGTAGCAGCTCACGCCACTCGAGAGTGAAACACTCCGTGGAAAGAGCTTCCCAAGCCCTGATTTAACTCACTCATTTCAAGTGGTCGTCGGTAGAGGCCTGTGGAGTTCACTGTCGAGCGGCTTGGCCTGCAAAAGCCACGCGTGGAGGCCCCCAGCAGAGTCACCGGGGGTGGAAGGGGTGGGCCGCGCTGCTGCGTTCCCGCTCTTCCAGCTGCTTTGGCTCTGCCTTCTTTGGAGGTCACGTGCATCCCCTCCGCCCGCTGCTGCGCTGCGAGGAATGGATTTTTCTTCCTGTCTGGGTGGCAGCACCTTTTGAAATGCCAGGGTCTCCTAACACCGCGCTGCGGCACACCGCCGCCGGCGTGCAACATGTTTGCGGCTCCTCGCCACGCTGGTGGTGAGCGCAGATGGCTCTGGTTTGAATTCCAGGTCCTTTTCTCCTTGCGGGCGAAGATCTCTGATGCAGAACATGGAACCGGGCTTGTGATGGGGTTTGCTGCGGGGTCGGCCTCGCCCCCCCCCCCCCCCACGGTGTTGTGATCCGCCCACTGTCTGCGAGCACTTGGGCCGGGAAGGCACCGTTGATTTCAGGGCCTTTGTCGGATACATTCTTCTTGTACTATTACTAGTTATCCTACTACTGTTATTTTTAGATGCGGTGCACATGGTAAAAATTTAAACAGAGCCAAAGAATACATGGCGAAGAGCACGTCCTTCCACTCCCCGCACCTGCCCCGGGTTCAGCATTTCTGCCGAGATGCAGTGGTCCTTGTCGCCAGTCTCTTGTCTGTCCTCCCAGGGGTGTTCTGTGCACAGGAAGCAAATATGAATATGTATAGGTCCTCTTGCTCCTTTAATTGAAGTTTTTATTTCTTTGATACACGAACGATCCCTGCTAACGTGTGATGCCATGGGCCCTGCTTTTGTTCACCTGACATGTCTTGAGGACAGTTGCTCATAGTAAGCTCCTCGTCACGCTCCCCTGGGTTTAAAGGGCTGCCTGGCCCAACGGCTGTGGCTCAGTGGGCTGGGCGTGGTCCCACAGAGCAAAAGGTTGCCAGTGTGATCCCTGGTCAGGGTGCATGTCAGGGTTTCGGGTTCAATCCCCACCAGGGCACGTACAAGAAGCCACTGGTTGGTGTTTCCCCCTCACATCGATGTTACCGTCCCTCTTCTCCCTCCCTTCCCCTCTCTCTAAACGTAAGCACGCAAAGTCTAATTTAAAACGTGAGTAGAGAGGGCTCCTAGCATCCCGCCGTGCGTAGGTGCAGCGCCTCACCGAGCCTTCCTGCATTGGCGGGGCCTGCAATTTGCTCAGCATTTTGCTGCAAGCCGGGCTGTTGCAAACGTTCTGTGTCCTGGAAGGCGCAGTTGCTTTGTGCACACACGGGCGCGTCTTGTGGAGGAGGTCCTGCGGGTGGGGTTCGCGTTTTCATTTGGTGGACGGTGCCCACGCTGCCCTTTCCAGGCGTTGGAGCAGTGTGCCCTCTCACCAGCGGTGTGCGGGCGTTCCTGTTTGCCCCCGTCTCGCTCACCCGATGGGGAGAACGCTGAATTACGGCACCCGCTTGACTCCCTCTGAGGAGGAAGGGCGCACGTCTTCCCCTTGGGTGAAGCTGCAGTTGGGTTCTTCACAAACCGGCTGCTTCTGTCGTCCACACCCCACCCCCCCCAGCTGTCAGTGGTGCAGGCCCTCCCTCTGCACGGGGCGGGGACGCTGGCGCTTCCTTCTGCGTGTGGCGACGTTTTCCCTGTTGTCATTTAACTCTCAGTTTTGTTTCCTCCGCAGTCCAGAACTTTTACGTAATACAGTGTATTGTTGCTTTATTGTTTCTGAGTTTTATGTCATCTGTAAAAAGGCCAACCTAATTCCAACTTCATTTTTTTCTAAAATGACCTTTCAGTAAGCCATTTTTCCCTGATATAAAATGCTCCTTACCTTATTTCCTAAACTTTTCACTGAATTTGATTCTGTGCTAGACTATATTTGCTGTTGTAATCTCTGAGTGTCAGTATCAATTTTTAAAAACTATCGATTTAAATTGTTTTGGCATCTGATGTTTTTCAGGAGTGTCTTATTCTAACACATTTTTTTCCATATGAACTTTGAAGTCAGCTTGTGTAACTACATATTATTTTACATGCGTATGTATGCACATACTCATTTTGTTAAAATTGCATTACAAAAAAATTGCATCGCGTTTGGATTGGTTAGGGAGAATTAGTTTATATGTAATATTATCCAAGAACAGGAAACAGCTGTCCACTTACTCAAGTTTTATTTTATACTCCTCAGAGTTATTTTAAAATTTTCATTATGTGGATTTTGTACATTTTCGTATTTTTAGGTTTTATAAGTTTTTTTAAAACATTTTATTTATTTATCTTTAGAGGGGAAGGGAAGGAGAGAGGGAGAGGGAGAGAGAAACATCAATGTGCGGTTGCCTCTCATGCATCCCTTGCCGGGAACTGGCCTGCAACCCAGGCATGTGCCCCGGGTGGGAATTGAACTGTGATCCTTTGGTTCACAGGCCTGCGCTCAATCCACTGAGCTACACCAGCCAGGGCAGGTTATATAAGTTTTTTAAATTTATTCCTACCTATTGTTTTAAAGATTGATTTATTTATTTTTAGAGAGAAGGTAAGAAAGGGAGAGAGACATCAATTGGTTGCCTTTTGCAAACTGCCTTCCAGGGACCTGGCCTGCAACCCAGGCATGTGCCCTGGCCAGGAATCAAACCAGCCACCCTTTGGTTCCCAGGTGCTCAGTCCACTGAGCCACACCAGCCAGGGCTATTCTTACCCTTTTTGTTACTGTTCTAAGTGTGATTTTTTTCCTTTGTATTTTCTCACTTTCTATGTTACGGAAAGCAGTTGGGTTTTATATATTAATTTTGCATTCAGTTAGTTAATTGTCTTTTTTGTACTAGACCTTCAAGTGATTTTTTAAAGAATTTTTTTAGGGTAAAATATCTTCTAGTGATGACAGTTTGACCTCCTGTTTTTCAGACTTACACGCATTCCTTTCTCCTGTCTGATTGCGTGGGCCAGAACCTCTGAACGGTGTCCTTGTCCCTTTCCTTGGGCGAGACTGCTTGTGACATTGCACAGAGGGCCACCCTCGAGTCCTGCCGCCCAGACTCTCGTGACCTCCGTTCACGGTGTTTCTTCCCTTCTCTGCCCACAGCGCAGCGACGGCCCCTATGCCCTGGTGCTCGTGCCGACGAGAGAGGTAAGCAGCCTGCGCTCGGGCTGGGCCGTGGGCGGGTGTTTCCAGGGACCTCCTGCTGAGTCTGTTAAGTGGCGTGACTGTTCTCTCTCCCACACAAACCGAGGTGCCCTTGCCTTTGCCGGGGAACCACCCTTCTGACTCCTGACGGGAAGATGGCAAGTGCCCTTTCAGAGTCGTGGGTCAGGTTCCGTTACCTAAAAGCGAACCGCACTGCAGATGTCTGTCCTTCTAGAAGAAATTTAAATCATGTTTTTGCACTTTCCCCCCAACTTAATTCAAAAATAAAAGCAGTTGAGTCTGAAAATGAACTTTCTTTAAAAAGAAGCTCCTGTATCAAAAAATGTTCCTAAAAGATAAGCTCCTTGGTGTTTTTCTCTCTTGGTAGGAACCTCTTATCGGGTGTATTTTATTTGCCTACAGAGGCAGTTTCAGACCCGAGTCTCTGTTTTCCTCCCTCAGACACTAGCTTCCCTGCCGCGCCCTGCCTGCCTGCTCAGTCCGGCGACGAGGCTGGCAAAGCGATTCGGACTTTTACAGCAGCCAGGCAGCCCCCCCCCCCCGCCCCCACGTGTCCTCCTGCGTCCACGTGGCCTTGTGGAGCGGGTTTTTGATGGCGGCTACCGGTTGAGCCCATATTTCTCTCGTTTCCTCTGGGCTCACTGGTTTCTTTCCTTTTGTAAGTGGAGGAATGGCCCCCGCTCAGTCGGCAGCAGCTGCCCCCCCCCCCCCCCCCCCCCCCCC
>PVKU01001848.1:0-180912 GCA_004027475.1 Anoura caudifer | reverse complement strand
CTGAGCCAGCAGGGGGAGCACAGCGCACGATTTTGGGGTCCGTCCGAGAAACGGATGCGACTGGTCTGCCCATGTTCCGCGCACACTGATGGGCCTCACACCGGGAGGTTTGTCCCGTCGGTTCCATGACGGGATTTTTTTTTTTTTCTTAAGTCTTAACTTGAGGTCCAAGTTTGGATCCTAATCACTTTACACGGTTGAAGTTTAACAAAAAAGGAAGAAGAGGTCTTGCTCATTCTAACTCTCTAATATTTGCAGCTGGCTCTACAAAGCTTCGACACTTTCCAGAAACTGCTCAAGGTAAGGCATGCCAGGAGTTCCCTGACTTTTTGAAGAAAGAGAAATACACTATAGTCTTTTCTTTATCTTCAAAGAGCTAGGAATTATTCTAATTTCCCTTTCGCCCTGGATGTCTCTGTTCTTCCCAAGGATAGTTCGTAGGCTTTTACTGACACAAACCTTAGTAACTATCTGTTTTTAGTTTAGAAGACTGCTGGTGTTTGCTGGTGCTGAAAGTTTTATCTACTTGTTGCCGTCACTAGCCAGTCCCACGCAGGTGTTGGCTGTCAGGGGGTCTCGGGTAAAGCGGCCGACAGCACTGCAGGCAGTGTTTATCAAGGGGGGAGAGGCTGCGGAGCTGAAGCCGGCCAGCCACCGGGCGAGCTCGAGAGCTGGTCTCTCCCTTCTGTCATCGGGGTGGGGAGTGGGGAGGGTGGTGCTCATTCGTGTTAACCAAGAACAAAGAGGCAGCAGACTTCAGAAACGCGCATTCGACTCGGGTCCCGTGGTCAAAGGCAGAGAAGCCGCTCAGATCGTTTCAAAAGCTTTCATTTCTGCCTCCGTGTTGGAAGGTGGTCACACGGCCATAATGCAGGTTCTTGCTGCTCGTGGCCTGGGGGTGGCCATGCCTGAGAGTCCCATCTGCATGGTGATGCCTCGTGCAGTGGAGGCCCAAGGCACACCCCCACCCCCAGCTTCTGCGAGGACAGGCGCGGAGGCTGTCTGCGCGCGGCACAGGGGCTCGCGCTGACGCCGGTCTGATGTCTCTCCAGCCGTTTACCTGGATCGTGCCTGGAGTGCTCATGGGCGGAGAGAAGAGGAAGTCCGAGAAGGCCAGGTACGGGGAGGTCTGTCTGTCCTGCCCTCCTGTGCGACCCGACCTGGTCCCTCTAAACCTGGAGCGAGCCCTGCCTCAGATGGGCCTTCCTCGTCCCGGGTGCAGGGCAGAGAGAGGCGGCAGGGATGGGCCCCTCTAGCCAGAGCTGTTTCTACAATGCGGGTGAACCTGCAGGGGCCTCCTTTCTGATGTGCGCATGACCTTCTTAACTCCTCCCCATCCCCCCGCAGGCCCCCTTGTTTGGTGTGTGTCCCCTCAGCGGCTCCCTTTTGGGAACATTCGCAGTTTGGGGGTTTGTTGGTTTTTCATAAAAACAAGAGCATAAGCTCACATGATGCTTCGCGCCTTCTGACACCGCAGGACATGGATTCCTGATTCTGTGATGGGGCTGGTGATGGGTGTCGGGAGAAAATGCTCGTGACAAGTCAATTCCCAATGGTCTGCACTCTCTTTAAAAATGTTTTTTAAAGCCCTGGCTGGCATAGCTCAGTAGATCAAGCTCAGGCCTGCGAAGCAAAGGATGGCGGTTCAATTCCCAGTCAGGGCACATGCCTGGGTTTTTTATAGCGCATTTTTTATTGCGCTATAGAGTGATGCTTAGGAGTAACCTGCAGCCATGCGTGTAGTTCCTTAATAAGAAGTAAATCTTAAAGTTGGGACCTGGATTCAGCTGTGAATAACAAGGACCGCAAACAGCGGCATCCCCGGTGATGGGGAAGTTTTCTTTTTCTTCCAAGTTAGGCCTGGCGGCAGCCCATCCAGGGCTGGCATGTGTCCCGGTGCCAGGACCCAGGCTCCCTCTGTCCCTTCGTGCCGCTCAGCGAGGCTTCTGTTCTCAAGGTTACCGTGTAGTGCAGACCCGGCCGAGACACCTCGTCTCCTGCAGCGGGAGCGAAGACCACCATGCGTCCTCCCCGCGGAGGCGCTTGTGGGGTTTCCCTGGTCTCTGTCCTGTTTTAGGACGTAGGCTTGTGGTCACACTTAACTGCAAGGGAAGCTAGAAAATTTGCTCAGCTAAAAACCAGAGGCTTTTATTACCGCGGAATAATGGGATAAAGGATATTTGGGGGTCATCGATGAGACTTAATCGTGCCTAGCCTGCGGGGCAGTGCGGGGCCCGTGCATCGTGCCTAGCCTGCGGGGCAGTGCGGGGCCCGTGCATGGAAGTCACAACAAGGATTCGGTGTAAGGGAAGGCATCCCGGGGTAGCTGATGCAGGTCGGAGGCGCTCCGTCCTGGAAGCCCCCGGAAGCAGGCTGGTGAGCATGGAGCTGCAAACACTGGGGGGTCTGCAGGCCCAGTAACAGGCCGCGGCTACACGGTAAACATTCTTTCCAAAGTGGCCTTGCGATTTTAGCACAACCGCAGATCTTAACAGGTCTGTTCTGTAGAAGAGGGAGTCTCCAGAGGAAAAGTAAAACTTTGCACTTTTGTGTCCACCTGTCGTTACGTTTGTCCTGATTTCAAGCTGCGGCACGTGGGTGCTGGGCACGCTCTGTCCCCTCTGCCTTCCCCCCGTTTCTGTCGGTGCAGCCCAGTTTGACTTGCTTCTATTCATGGTATGTGATTTTTAAACAGACTCCGCAAAGGGATAAACATCCTCATCTCCACTCCTGGACGCCTGGTGGATCATATAAAATCCACAAAGAACGTTCATTTCAGTCGGGTCCAGTGGCTGGTTCTGGATGAAGCCGACAGGTGAGGCGGGTCTGGAACCATGAAAGTCGGAAGGAAGGGGCTACTTGTGTCCTCGTTGCAACTCCAGAGCCCCTTAGTTACCTTCAGTCTTCACGTAGATTGAAATTTCTTCTCTGGACACCACAGAATCTTGGACCTGGGTTTCGAGAAAGACATCACAGTGATACTCAACGCAGTCAATGCCGAGAGCCAGAAGCGGCAGAACGTCTTGCTGTCGGCAACTCTCACCGAAGGTGAGCGGGAAAGTCCTCTGTTCCGACTGAGGAGGGTGGTGGACACGGCTGCAGGGGGCCCGAGTCCCCATCTGGGCAAGGGGAGGCGCCTTGGCGGCTGGCCTGCGGTCCTGCAGCAGCCTCTCCCTTGGCCTCTTAGACTCCGCTGCGGGCCCCGGGAGAGGGCCAGGGTGGGTCCCAGATCCAGAGCCGCCAGGAAGGACGGTGCTGCTGGCACTCGTGCCAGGGCGGGAGGAGGAGGAAGGCTGCCTGCCGCTCACCGGTGCTTTGGTGAGGTTCTCACCGCTGGTGTGACCCACGCAGAGCCGAGCTCTTGTCCTGACAGCGGCGCCACCCCACCCACCTGCTGCGTTTAGTGTGGTCTCCCTTTCCCCCAGGCGATGTTGAGCCCACACATCCATGTGTTCTTTAAGCTCATTGCTGCTGCTTCTCATCCTCATGAGACGGGACACAGACAGGAACACCGGAGCTTGGAGAAGTGGCAGCCCCGCCCAAGCCGCAGCGTGGCTTTTGTGCCTGTGTCTGGCTTACAGTGCTGTCTCTGTGGTCACTCGCACAGATCGGGTGCCGTTCAGGAGGCGGATGGGCAGTTTTAGGTGTCTCTGAAGAACATTAATTTTGAGACGTAATCCACCTTTTAAAGGGGTTCTGTGCTCGCAAAGTTCAGGACGCAACACGTGTTGCCTCCTCCTGGAGGTCCATGGCGCACCCGCACAGCAGAGGTCCTGGGTGGGCCTGGCCAGCCCTGCGAGAGGCTCATGGAGCCTTTTTATCAGGGTCTTCCTTGACCCCAGAACCCCTTCTGGGGGTGACGGGCACTTGTCTGTTGGTGTCCCTTCTGAGGCTCTCCCACAGGTGCAAGCAGGCTGTTGGGCTGTTGGGTGCAACCAGTGGGTCTGCCCCACCAGCCCGTCAGGCAGGTCCTGGCTCTTGGAGATCCCTGGCAGGGCTTCCCCAGGGTGCCGGGACGTGTGGTGCGTCCGGGTGTGCTGTGGGACCTGTGCCATGGCGTGTGCCTGCCACCTGTTTGCCTTCTTCACTGTTTCCAAGGTGTGACACGGCTCGCTGACATCAGCTTGCACAACCCGGTCAGTATTTCTGTCCTGGATGAGAGCCACGATCCGTCTAGCCTGGAGGACCACGCATTTCTGGATGCGTGTGCCCCACAACCTGGGGACGAGCTGGACGGCTTTGCCATTCCGGAGGGTCTCGACCAGTACGTGACCTTGGTTCCCAGCAAACTGAGGCTGGTCTGCCTGGCCGCCTTCCTCCTGCAGAAGTGCAAGGTAGGCCAGGGGCTCGAGCCGGCCCCCTTTCGGGGAGAAGGACCCGTGTTGTCTGCATCAGGCGTTGCCGCAATGAGCTGAGAAGCACGTGCGCAGTTTTCCAACTGCTTGCGAGCAGGGATGGTGGTTCGTGTTCGTCGGTGGTCCTGCAGTTGTGCAGAAGATCGGGGTCACTGACAGCCGCTATGTTCACCTTGAAATCAGCCTGAAGTGCCTTTCCTGGGGCTGGTGTTGGGAGTATCGCAGGTGGCAGGAACGTGCTGGAGTGAGGTGGAGCTAGGGGCCTGGGTCCACGTTTCTGAGAGAGGCCTGGCGCTGGTGTACTGAACCGCTAGTTTCACGTCACTTTCTCTGGTACACGGGGTCGGGGGTGCCGGAAGGGACTGGGGCGCTGTGCGGGGGTCCGAGCCAGGCTGCGCGTGCGCAGGTCGGCAGCAGGTGAGGAGCGGGGCCGACAGACGGCCTATTCTGAAGCCTGCTCGTCTCATTCCTTGTGGGGTCCCGGTCAAGGTCACGTTGTCATTGCCCTTGCCTGCAGCCTTGGCAGCGTGGGGTGTCGGTGTCCTTTCTGAAAATAATTCAAAGCTGCCTGTCACCTGTTTCCAAACTGGGGCCAGCGTGACTAGGTAGTTTAGAGGAAGGCTTGTTTTGGTGTCGCCTAGGGAAAACATGGGGTGGTTTCTCCTCTCTGTGTCGCTGCAGTTTGAAACAGACCAGAAGGTGATCGTCTTCTTTTCGAGCTGCGAGCTGGTGGAGTTCCACTACCACCTCTTCCTGCAGACCCTGCTGAGTAGCCCCGAGGCCCCGGCTCCGGGGCAGATGCCATCTGGCTGCTCACGGTTCAGATTCCTGCGTCTTCATGGCAGCATGGACCAGGAGGTGAGCACCCCGGACCCCACCAACCGGCACACGTCCCCCAGGAGCGCACGCGGCCGCCCTGCTGCGAGGTGCGGGGAGCTGGCCTGCTGTCCCGCCCACCCGGCCCTGGAGCCAGGCTGGTCCACCTGCGGGCTCCCAGGCCCGCTCGGCCCGCCTCTGCCTCAGCCAGCTGTTGAGGCGACGGAGCGCCACTAAGTAGCTGGCACCAGGGAAGGGTTTTGCCTTTTTAGTGCCCAGTGTGTAATTAGGGCTTGATGTCTTCAAATTAAGAGCATTAATGGAGCTAAACTGCGGCTCCCATATGGCGCTGCTGCGCGACTGCTGTCGCTGTCAGCAAGACGCAGCGGCCGCGCTCTGCGCTTATGCTCGGCCGCGCGGGCCCCGTGTTTCCGTTCGGGGAGGACGGAGTGTGCCCCTGACTTGAGGTTGTCCGCTGCCTTGAGACCATCATCAAGGGAGGCGGGCCGGCCGAGAGCAGAGCCATCTTGTCCTGGAGGCGCGTCGCCAGGCAGCGCGGGGGCGGACGGAGTGAGGAAGGAAAGCCAGGCGTGGGGACGGGCGCTGAGGAGAGCCGGCTCGGAGACCGGCCCCTTCTCGGGGCGCCCAGGACAGCAGAGGGCGTCCGAGCCAGGCCCCTTCTGGTTTTGCTCGTTTGTTTTAATGCTTCAGGAAATGGAGGTTCGGAATTTGCTCAAGGTCATTCAAGGACGCAGCTTCTTATTTGCCGCAGGAACATGTAGAATTTCCTGAACGTTCCAGCCTTTGTGAATTTTTATAAGCTCTTGGTTTTTACCTTCCGTGTCCCTGATTCAGGCGGGTTTGTTCATTTCATAAAGCACTGCCATTTATGGTGTTTCTTCTCCTTTTTTAAAATTAGTTCCCTAATCCTCTGGGTCTGTTTTCACCAGGGGCTCTCTGAAGGGTAGTCTGGGGGGCGGAGAAGCTGGATGTGCATGCCGCAGGGGCTGGGAATTCGAACGGAGCGGAGCAGGGTCTGTAGTGAATTAGTTCAGCTCTCATCACAGCAGGACACTAGTCTCCAGGGGGTTTGCAGCTGCGAGTCACGGGTTTTGGGGGGGCAGACTGCCGTGTTCCAGGCCTGGCTGCGTGGCCGCCGGGGAGCATTTAACCTCCCCGTGTCTCGGTTTCTCTGTCTCTGAAATGGAGCCGATAGCAGCGCTGTCTGTTTTGGTTGCGGTGATTCATTGAGTTAATGCAGACAAAGTGCTTCCGCGCAGGCTGGCCCATGTAAGTCCTCGGCAAGTGTCAGGTGCCATTGTCGTTGTGAGGTCTCCCTTAGGGATGGTTCAGGTTTTCAGTTCAATAATTGTCATGCTTTTGCTTACGTCGTCGTTTCGTTTATTAAGCGGCCCTCACAGCCTCCCCCTGAGCTGAGTGGAAGGTGGGAGGGAGGATCTGTGTTTCATTCGGTGAACACCGAGGTTGCGTTGTGTCCCCGAGGGAACCAGAGCAGTCGGTCCCTTCACGTACTCCTGGCCTCTCGTCCTGCCGCCGTCCCCCGGGACCTGCGGTCTCCCCGCGTGCTTGATAGCGCCATGATCAGAGAGAAGCTCTGGTTTGCTGCATGGTGGTTGTGGTGGAAGAGTTGGGTTTTGTCCTCACCCCAGATCCGGAGACGTCACAGACAGGCTGTAAGATGTGTCCCCAGCTTTCCGGGACTTTTCTGACATTACAGCGCAGCCATTGAAAATGTCCCTTACGAAGCCACGTAGCAAACTGGACAGGGGCAGTCGCCCTTGTGAGGGCCAGAGCACAGGCTCTGGAGCGCAGCCCCCGGCTCCGACGCCGGCCCAGCCCTTTGCTGGGTGTGCCCCTCCCTCGGGCAGGTTGCCCGGCCTCCTCGCTGGCTCGGAGGGCGACTGGGCATCAGGCGGGTGCACGTGTGTGAAGTGGCGGGGAGGCCAGTGTCCGGTCGGTGTGTGGCAGTGCTCAGTACGCTGTGGCTGTCGTCCCCTATCCGCAGGTGTCCCTGCAGTCCCGGGTGTGTGAGAGCACATGCGTGTGAAGGGCCGGCTGTGCCGGAGTGCAGGCAGAGACTGACCTGTGTTTTTCTCCAGATTCCTAGTAATGTGGTTATTTGTCGTTGCTGCTGACAGATGGACATGGCCAGGCCTGAGCTGCTTGCCACCTTGTGAGGTAAACATGCTCGCGGGTGCACTTCGTAAGTTTATGCAGAAAGCCGTTCAGTGTGCACACCTTTTGGTGCAGCAAGTCTGCCCTTAGGAATTTTCCCGAAGGGAACCATTCCGTCCACGTGAGTCCCCTGCAGTGGGTGGGGTCTGTCCCAGCACTGCTTGTAGCAGTTCACCGCGGGCTTAACCGCGGCCGCCGCCTCGCCCCCAGTGGTGGGGCCCTGGCCGCGGAAACGGCAGCGCACCGTCCAGCTGGACGCTGACGTGTTGTCACGAGAGGGACGTGGTCTGGTTATTTCTCGTGTCCTGGAGAGGTGTTCACGTTCCGCTGAGACACGTGCATGTGTGTGTGCGTGTACACGCAAAGTGACAAGAGCGTGTTGATAGTGTGAGTAGCGTGGCCCATTTTCCAGGAGCCCCTCCTGGTGGTTCGGCCCAGGAAGGGCCCAGAGACGAAGGGCTGCCGGTGACGGTGGTCTCCTTCCAGCCGTGGGGTACTACGTTTTCTTCCTTCAACTTAAACACGGTTTTTCTACTGTTAAAATATATGGGGCTTATAACTTTTTAATCTTTTTACAAAATCAGTCGAACAAAATTGCCCGGCAGGAAGGGTGGTTCTTTGGTCGGTCCGCATGGGTCCTCCCTGCTCCCGGGGAGGCTGTGTCCGAAGGAGGCGCCCAGCCCGGTGCTCTGCTGCCCCACCATCGTCCAGAAGTCCAGCCCTGGACGAACAGGGCCTCGTGAGGTGTGAATGCTCACGGCCGCCTCTTTCTCGGCAAAGCTTCTCCGTTCTGCGCCTCGGCGTGTAGTTCCAGCGGGAGGATCGGGGGAGGTAGGGGCTCGGCGCCGCCGCGCTGCGGTCGGCCTCGGGGCTGTAAGGTTTCCTCTTGTTTTTCAGGAAAGAATGGCGGTGTTCCGCGAGTTCTCTCACTCCGGCACGGGCGTCCTTTTCTGCACGGTACGTATCGCTCTGGGCTCCAGGCGGAGCTGAAGCATTTCTGTGAGAATTTGCCTCGAGGCCAGCCCCGCAGAGAGCGGGAACACCTCTTGGTGTTGCTGGCCCCTTTGCACTTCTGCTTTGTCACCTGACTTTGTCACAGGTAGCCAGCCGGCTGCCACCGCGTAGAAGACGCAGCGATTTGCTCACTAATAGTGACAGCTGTTGGTCTGAAAACGTGTGAATCTTGGTGATTTCTAGCCACCAAAAACTTGTAAATTACAGCTATCGGGAGTAATTAGAGCTGAGAAAGTCTTTCCACAGTGAAGCCGCTCTCCTCACCCCTGCTCACCTTTCCGTGAGGAGCAGGTGCACTTGGGCCCGTTTGTCCACTCTTGTCTGAAGCTGTCACTTGCCCTCCAGATCTCCAGCCCGTTCCCTCGGCCCCAGCCTTGGCAGTCTGGGGGGCTGCCTCCTCCAGCACGTGTCTCGCGCGCTGTCGAGACGGAGCACCGTGCCTTCGATGGCCCGTTCTCCGGGGGTTCCCTTCACTGTCGCTGCTGCCTGCTCCCGAGATTAAAATGCCTTCTGGGTCTGTGCCATCTTGGGCAACGCAGCTTAATCCCAACTGGTGACTGGAGAGATCCCTGTCTGCACGGTAAAGAAGTGGCGCTGTGAACCGAGCGACCTGGCAACCAGGTGCTGGGCAGAAACGGAGGTTCAGCTCCTAGAACACCTGGCGAGGCCTCTTTAATGCAGCTACTGCCAGGGAACCCCAGCTCCGTGTTCGGTTTAAAGGCCACTGAGGGTGTCTTCTCCTTCCAGTTGGAGTGCACGGGTGAGCACTCCTGCTTTCTCATGTGTGGGCACGCGTAAGGCGGCCTGCCGGCCACCGGTTGCCGCAGTGTGCTGGGGCTCACGTGCGCGGCAAACAGTGGCAGTGCCTGCCGTGCCTGCTCGGAGCCCTCCCCTTTATGAAGCCTGTTCCGAGGCACGTGCTTGCGTTTGCTCTGAAACCACCTCGTGAAGATGAGTCCAAGTTATCTGTTTGACAAAGAAATTTGTCGAAATTCCTTATCACGGAACCAGGCCCCTTCCCACCTCCTCTGTCCCTGCTTCCCCACTGTTTCCTCTCCCTGCAGCCAAGCAGCACCTCTCAGCTCCTTCAGTGAGTCGTTCTTCCTTTTTCTGGGTTCTCCACCCTGACTGACGCACCCCTACTTAGGTCTCAGTTAAAGCTCGTGTGTTTAGGAAATGGATCCCTAGAGCCCCAGACCCCCCCATCCTCACCCCTCCCCACCCCCATCAGGTGCTCCCAGTGCACCCTGCAGCTCCGGCCACGCCCATCACACCTGGGCTCAGTGTCCGCCCACCGGGTCGTGAGCTCGTGCAGACAGGGACTGCGTCTCATTGGCCATCCTGCCCCAGTGCGGGGGCAGACGTGCCGCAGGCATCCTGTGTCTGTGGGTAGCACGCGTGGGCGGGCAGGGCCAGAGGACTCGATGTGGAGGCCCACCCACGCGTGCCTTTCTCTAAAGACAGAGGGAGCTGGGAGTCACCTTCCGCGCGTGTGGTGGTGGTGCTATCTGGGGAGTGAGGGTTCCGGGGAGCATGTGGTCTATGTGGGCACAGAAGGCAGTGGGAACCTCGGTGCTGGGATTTAGGTCAGGGTCAGAGCAAAATGTTTCGTCTTTGACACTCAAGATGTTGGATTCGTGCCCAGTGAGAAGTTGTCACGCT
This sequence comes from Anoura caudifer, assembly GCA_004027475.1. Taxonomy (NCBI): domain Eukaryota; kingdom Metazoa; phylum Chordata; class Mammalia; order Chiroptera; family Phyllostomidae; genus Anoura; species Anoura caudifer. Next base: position 170,869 of record PVKU01001848.1, on the reverse strand, counting down.
TCTTGATTTGCAAATGCCGCCCTGTTTTACAGACACGATGTGCTCAGGTCCCCAAGAAAGCTCCGGGTCTTTGAAGTTCCGTGGTTTTGGTTTTTTTTTTTTTTTTTAAGTAGTTTTTCAAGGAAGAAAAGACCCTTCTTTCTGAAATGTGATTCTCAGTGGAGTCAAAACACAGTGTGACTTTCCTGATGTCTGGCTGCAGGCAGGTGGCTCCAGCCGGACGCAGCACCCAGGCAAAGCCCAGCCCAGCCGCCCTCCGTGCCTGCCAGCCCCAGGTGCCCCGTGGAACGCAGACTCTCACTCGCCCATAGTCCGGTTTCTCTAAAGTCTCTGGGCACGTGTGCGTTTGCCAAGGCCACTCTGGGGGGACGGTCCTCTCCGGTGCCATCTTGCCCTTCCTCCGCAGTGAGGATTGCTGGACAGGTGCCTGGTGGGGTTGCTGCTTTTGTTTCCGAGGCAGGATTCGAGCACAGGCTCCCGGGGTTAGGGAGGCTCCTCACTCCCTGCCCCATCCCTTTGACTGCGGCCACGTTCGTCTGCTTTAGCCTGACACCCTGGCGTCTGAGATGGCGCGGAGCCTGAGACGCGCTGTGCCGGGTCGTGCCTGGGTGGGGGTGGGCATCATCATTCCGCGTCCTTCTCAGCAGCCTGTTGCTTGCCAGGTTCCCTGAACGCTCTCCAGGAGCCTCCTTAGTGTTAATGAGGAACGCAGGCCACGTCAGGACAAGGCAGATGGAGGACTGGCTTCTTCGGATAAAGAGGGGTCATGTTGTCAGTCATTGCCTGGAGATTTCTCCTTCCTGGTCCCGTCCCTTTGCCATTGTGACCTGTCATCCCAGGGCCCTTCAACGAGGCCGGAGGACGGGACAGGTGGAATGTTGAGCATCACGTGTCACCACACCGAAGCCCGCAACTATGCTGTCCGCGTTGCTGCTGGAGAAACCCCTGCCTGCACGCTTTCTGCACCCCAGCCTCCTCCCTGCTCCTCTGTGATGAGGAACAGGGAAGGGTGTGTGTGTGTTTTCATCTTGATTAGAAGCATGAAAACAAGGATCTTTTAATTCCGTGCCCCAGAATCTGTCAGGATCTGGTTCCTGGCTGTGTAGACTGGGTTCTCAAAGGACACGTGACCGTGGTGACTCGGAGTCTCGCCACAGGGAGGAGGACAGGAGAGCTACCCGCTCATTTAAAACGTGGTTTGTGTCCTCTGGAAAATTAGATCTAAGAAGAAGCCGAGTTAAGGAGGGAGCCGTGATTAGCAGGAAGGAGTCATTGGAAAGTTGGAAGTCCGCTTTCCCAAATGGAATTAAGAAATCAGAGGTGTCACAGATGAGATGCTGAATTATTGACATTGTTTTCTCCGGTTGATGGTGAAGAGCTCAGCATCAACTCCAGAGGAAGGGGACCTGGCGGTGAGCACCGCAGTCCCGTTGCTGAGCTGCGAAAGAGGGAGGCGGCCGGCAGCCTGGAGAGCGGCGTTTCCAAGCTGCCTCTGGCCTGCGTGTGAGACGCTCCCTGGTGTCCCTGGGTGCCCGGAGCAGGGGCCTCCCCCACCCGGCTGGTCGCCCGGGGATGGAGCACCCGTCCAGCACCTGCGTTCTTTTTCGGACACTACCGAGGTCACGTGCGCTGCTTGCCTCTGCCGTTTTTTCCCCCTTGAGGTACGCGGTTCCGTCCGCGGTTCCTAATTTTCGCTCCTCCTGGGCGTTTGCGCCGTGCCAGGAGGCTCGGAGACAAAGGCGAGCGGCCGCAGGAGCCGCGAGAGTGTCGGTTCACAGCCCAGAGCACATGGAGGCTTCTTGGTTTTCTCTGGGGCCTGTTGTTCAGGTAGAGTTTCTCTTTTCCACTTTATTTCATCGTGTTAATGGCAAGATCACTGGGAGACTGTTGGCTGTTTGCTCAGTTACGCTAACTCATGTTGCCAGTTTTTTGGCGGCTCCAGCCAAGATCTCTCGCCGCTGACAGCTTCTGCACTCTCTCCTTCCTCCTCTGTTTACGCAGCCCAATCTGTCACCCGGACAACAGGGGCCGTACCCCGCTGATGGCTCTCCACACAAGGCAATAATGACTTTTGGCAGGCTGGGAACGCGGCAGCGGCGAATTTGCTGTGTCCCCTCCTCAGAGAGCCGGCAGGGCCCCTCTCCCTGTTCGTAAAAGCACTTTGTGAGGTTCTTGGGTAAATAAATGAGTCATTTTAATCCACCTGACAGGCTGGCACCTGAGCCAGCTGCCTTCCATCTGTACCCCTCCGTCTCGCGGAGGCGGCCCGTCGCCAGGCCGGGCCTTCAGGGCCGTGCTGCTGCTCCTCTCTCAGAACCGGCCTCAGCGGCTCTTCTCCGATTCGGTGAAGGAGCGGAGCGAGGCTGGGTCTGAGCTCCGAGAGCGGGCAGAACCCAGGCCTGCGCAGACTCTTCAGCAGGGCAGGCCTGGTGCCCCGCTAACAGCTTCCAGGAGGGGCGTCCTCTGCCCCTTGGTCAGCGGGGTGAGCGGGGAAGAGAGCACGGGGGCTCTCACAGCGCTGCCCGATCTCCGCCATCGGGAAGCAGAATGGTTAGCTTCATAATGCTCAGCGTTCGTACCCGCTGTCTCCCTTGGTCTTCACGGTACCCTCAGGAGGTAAATAGGTGGGTGTCAGAGCCATCGTTAGGGGGGTCAGCTGAGGCTCAGAGAGCCGAGTTGACTTGCCCAGGTCATACGGCTGCCGAAGTGACGCTGAGGTCCAGCTCTCTGTTCCTACATCAGGGAGATCATTTTTCTCCCATTCCCCGTGGTGGCCTGGACTCAGAATGGAAAGAGGCCCTGAAACAAGTAGCTGGGCCAGGTCTGAGCAGTGGCTGGCGGGTGGTGAGGCTCCCCCACCCCAACACACGAGGTGGGAGACGGGGGACTGTCAGCCCGTGCCATGAGCTAGGCCCCCCGGGTGGGAGGGCGAACCTTGACGGGTCTCCGTGAGAGGCAGCGGGGTTGCTCCCGACGCACCGTTCCGGCGCGTTTGTACGGGGCGAGCGCGTGAGCGTCAGACTCGGCCCCGGAGTTCCGTGGTTGGGTTTACCGAGCCGATGAGCATCACATTTCCTACGACCTGCTTGTCGGGGAAGCTCAGGCAGCGTGCTGTCGGCCCGCATCTCCCACTGCAGAGCAAGCACATCTGTGAAATAAATCGCTTCTCAACAAGAACTTAGCGGGTCGAAGAACTGGCAGTTTTCTGACGTCAGTCGTGGTCAGTGCCGAAAGCGGTTCCTGTGCCCCTTTCGGTAGAACTCTACTGTCCTCAAAGGCATCGCTTGGGCGGCAGCCTCGTCCGAAAACTCCCCGTGGGCGCTCAGCACTGCAGGACGTTAACCTTGCGCTCAGCACTTCCCAGAGGCAGCCCGGCTGCCAGGGGAAGGCGAGCAGGCAGTTCCGGTGCGATCGGTGACGGCTGGCGAAGCCGGTCCTGCCGCACTGGTCCTGGGGCAGCTCGGCGCGGGTGGCACGGGTCTTCCTGGGTCCTGCCTCGCGCCTGGGGCGTTTGGGAGCGACCATTTTAACGTGCTTCTTACAGAAACTGCATGGGATTATTGTTTTTAAAAATGCAAATTATCCTTAGGAACCCTTCGTGGTACTTCAGAACGGGGGGAGGGAGGAGGGCTGTTCTTACAGAAGAGCGCCCGCTCTCAAGTGGGAGGACGCAATGCTAGACAGGGAGTCACCCCTTGCAGGCACCCAGGTAACAGCTGAGGCAGAGAAGCAGTGCCAACACATGCCGAAACCATCAGGCAAACGGTTTTGGGAGACAGGCGCAAAGTTCCCTCCCAGTTTATTTACTAACGGCAAGAAGTGAGGGGTGCCTGCAGGTGGGGAGAGCTGGTGGGCGCCCTGTCTCTCGGAGACGGCATGTGGCGTCCCCAGCACAGGACAGGCCGCTCTGGCGTGTCTCCCAAAGTCATGCCCGAGGCGCGCGCACCGCCCTGCTGTTGTGTTTTCCGCCAGAACGCTTCGTGCAGAGCTTACCCGGAGGAGACGGGGAGTGCAGACTCTGGATGTTCAAGACACTTGGAGTCTTCAGAATTGGTGGTTATTGAAAAGAAAGAAGTAAAAGGCAGGGGTGTCGTTGGAGGCTGAGGGAGGCTGAAGGGCTGCGAGGGAACAGTGCACGATCTGCGGTTCAGCCCTGGGTGGGGCCGGAGGGCAGCGTAGCCGGGAGGCTGGACGCGGGCTGGTTGTCAGGAGGTGATGTTCCTCCCCGCTGGGTGTTTCAGGGGCGGTGACGGTGCTGTGGTTTCGGGGACCTGTGCGGAGCATTCAGGGTGAAGTGTCACTGTTCTGCAGACGTGTGCGTAGAGGGAAAGAGGAGGCAGGCGTCCCACCTCGCAGCAGTCGATGGATCCCGGTGAAGGTGGGCAGGTGCTCACGCTGCTCTCCCAGCTTTTCTGTAGGTTTACGTTTTTCGAAGTAAGAATTGGAGGAGAACATGTGTTCGTTGTCAAAGGAAAACAAAGAAAACAGCCAGAAAAATGCAAAGCGAGCGGGGAAACCCGCCCAGGCCCCTCTGCCTGGAGGGAACGCTGGGGTCTTGTGACCCTGTGTCCTGGCGTCGACGCTCAGTTTGTCCCCGGAGCGGCCTGTGCCTCCACCTGATCGGTGTCGTTCAGTTTGCGTGTGCTCTTCCGATCTCCTTTTTTCCCCTTGACTTTTTTGGTGGAAGAAACCAGACCTTCTGTCCACATTCCCTATTTGCCTAGTTGGGTCCTCCGGGGGGGGGGGGTAACCTGCCCCCCCACCCCCCTGTTTCCTGTGCTCCAGTCGTTGGGTGGAGACCCTCGGTGAGGCCTAGGCCCCAGGGTTTGTGCGGCCAGAACGGGCGGCCCTGCGCTCCCTGCTGCCGGCCAGCCCGCTGCCAACTGCAGGCGTGTTTACGTGAACTCGGTCAAGGTCACATGGGTCAAGGTCACATGGGTCCGTTGCAGGAAGTCTGACCTCCATCCTTCCCCTCCCCTGCAGGTAACCCTTTTTAAAAACTTTCCTGTGTATTATTTCTTTAAGAAATACGGGCAAGTGTACTTTATTTCCCTCATTTCTTACACCAAAATGTGCTGGGCACGCTCAGGAGCTTCCCAGGGAGTCTGCACGTCATTCCGTGGAGTCCTTGGTCCCTCCCGGCTGCGAAACGCTCCGGAACAGGGGCGGGTGTCCCCGCCGTCGTCTTCACCGTCTCCTGCCCAAGGTTGGGGTTTGTGCCAGGCCGCCGGCATGAATAGCCTCGCACGAGCGTCACTTTGCATTTTTGCCAGTGTGTCCTCGGGGTGCCCTGGGTCAGAGGGCAGACACATGCACAGTCTTGCGGGGTCCCCCCGCCCCCAGAACGGGGCCGGGCTGCGTTGCACCCCCTCTGCAGCACGTGGGGGCCTGGCGTCTCTGCTGTCAGAGCAGTGCGGTGTCCCCTGGTCGTCGTTCCGAAGGCCATCGAGGCGGTGCAGGGGACACGCGCCACACGGCGTCTGGTGTGTAGGACGTGCCCGGTAACTGTGGACTGGGGCCAGTGCTGTCACGGCTGCGTGTGAAGACGCGTGCCATGGGCACGGCTGTTGCCGAAGACTGGGAGGCTCCCGTTTTCTGGTCTCCGCCAGAACGACCAGAGAGCAGGAAGTCTTGGCTGCGCAGGTGTCAACCCCTGAAAAGGAGAACTAAATCTCCACCACTTCTGTAGCTCCTCCTGCCCAAGCCAAGACCTCGCCCGGCTAAGTCTTTGGCCTGCACTCTGATTCAGCCGTCGGAGAGGCGGGGCGTTACTTGACCCTTGCTCCTCTCTGAGGCTGGTGGTCAGCAGAGGCCGTGGGAAATAGTGTGCAGCCCACCTCCACGAGGGAATGAATGCCTGGGGGTGGTCTCGCAGATGCCCTTCAAAGCCGTGTCTTCATCAGTTCTGCGGATAGGTACAGCGTGGGGGTAGTGACCCACGAGTGCGTGCGTCATCAAGTGGTTTTTCAAGTAAAACGTAAACGTAGTAAGACGTGCTGAAGTTTTCGGAATTCTCCCCAGGCACGGCTGAGAACGACCGTGTGAGGTCTTGGGCTCCCCTGCAGGTGGCGCTCTCGTGGGAACATGGCTGTGCCTCACCATGGGTTCGCGGCCCTTAACCCCTGAGTCGGGACTTCAGACCGCGAATTCCTGGGTGGCTTCGGAGGTTGTGCGCAGACGTGTGCGTGCAAGAGCGTGCACACTGGTGCGGGTGAGCCCTCGTGTTTGCGGTAGATCCTCAGTGGATCCATGATCCCCGAATGGTTCAGAAACTCAGTCCTAAGCCATGTTTTTTCTGTTTTGAAGGATGTTGCAGCTCGGGGCTTAGACCTCCCTCACGTCACATGGATTGTTCAGGTAATTTTTTCAGTTGTTAAGGTGTGAGCTCGAGACAGGAATATATGATCACAAGTAGATGCGTTGGCTTTAAGTGGAATAATTATTATTACTCTCCTGGGTGTTGCCCTGGTAACCAGGCAGCAACCAGCCTTATCTGCATGGTTCTCCCGGCATCTTTCCTTAACCCAGCCCCCTAACTGCTGCAGCAAAACAACCAGTCTGGGGACGGGGTGGTGGGGGGGGGGCAGGGAGGGCATGGCAGGGGGCGGGGGCCAGCTGCCGGGCTCCCAGGCTCCCGGGCTCCCAGACTAATGCATGTCACACGCAGTTTCAGCAATCTGAAAATAACAGGAATCACCCAGGGCCCCCGAGAGGCCTCATTGTGTCCGGGAGGAGATGGCTCAGGTGTCCTGAGAGCCGTGTCCTGTACATTGACCTGCAGGGGGCAATTAAGTCCCTGACAGCATCTTACGCTTACCTCAGCCTTAGACGCTTTGCCAGAGGGTGCAGGTGTTAGCGCTGGAGTCTAGCGGTTTTCGTTCTGTGTTTTCTTTTGGTTAGTCTGCAGAACGGTATTTTTAAGCCTTTCTGTGGGGGGGTCAGGGGCACATACCCTGTTTACGTGAGCCATGGTTTATTCACATTACAGTGCAGCTGCATGCCTGTCACTGGCTGGGGACTCTGGTCTGCTCCTGCAGACAGTCACTTTGTGACCAGAGGCTTTGTGTCTTCTTTCCTGCTGGCCACAGAGCCAGTTAAAGACAAGAAGGCAAGGGTAATTTAAAAAAAAATTTAAACATTTTATTTATTTATCTTTAGAGGGGAAGGGAGGGAGAGAGGGAAGGAAATATCAATGTATGGTTGCCTCTCATGCATCCCTTGCCAGGAACTGGCCCGCAACCCAGGCAGGTGCCCTGACTGGGAATCGAACTGCGATCCTTTGGTTCAAAGCCCGCGCTCAATCCACTGAGCTACACCAGCCAGGGCGGCAAGGGTAATATTAATGTGTAGAAGGATAGATGCATAAACTTGACCCTCTGGCCTTCTTATAATGTGATAATTGATTGGTCACTTCAATATGCCTGGTCTCCCATATTGTATTCATCTTGGCCTCTGGTTTTTGGTTCATGGAGCAGTGTGGGGGGTGGGAGAAGGACTATATGGTCAGTTAGTTTTCGTGATGACGAAGTTGTTACCATAGACATCATCTAATCCTGTGCGCGATCCACTCCGCTGAGTTCTCGAGTCGCCCTTTCCCCTAAGTCAGGAACGCTGTCCCTGGGGGCAGAGGCATGTCCCTGTGCGAAGGCAGCTCTGCTGCCTGGGGGCTGGAGGCGCTGCTGCCAGGGGGTGGGGACCACTCCTCGTGGCCCAGCAGCAGAGCGGACCTCTGGTCAGAGCTTTCGACCCCTTGCTCCTTACCCTGTCCGGGGTCCTCTGTGGCCGCATCCTCACTGCTTGCCTGCCGGGGAAGTAGGCCAAGGGCGTGTGGTCATCTGCGGAAGCTCACCCCCACCTGCCTACATTTTCACCTTGTGCAGTCACTGCAGTGAAAGGATGCCAGTAGGAAAATGAAGAGACCTGTGGAGAAGTAAAATTAAAGAGGAGGTACTGGGACGGCGGACGTCTCGTTTATCTGAAACTTGGCCGCCGTTCACACTGGTGTGTCGGGGCCTTGTCATCTCCAGCGAAGCCAGGAGTTTAGGGTTGAGTGACTTCTCCTTGTGATCGCGCTAGGGTAACCATAGCACCAGGATTTCGTTCCGGGATACCTGGAGGCAGGTAAGGGGTATTGCACTTCCAATTAACGGCAGTCCCTTGATCAGTGAACGCCTTCATCTCTGTCACCCTTTTTAGTACAACGCCCCGTCTTCGCCGGCCGAGTACATCCACCGGATCGGGAGAACCGCCCGCATTGGCTGCCACGGCAGCAGCCTGCTCGTCTTGGCTCCTTCGGAGGCAGAATATGTCAACTCGCTGGCTTCTCACAAAATCAAGTGAGTCAGAAACCTGAACCGGGATTCAGCTGATCTCACCTAATTAACTTTCTGTCGCTTTTTATACTGGCTGGGCCTTGTAAGCTGACGGAGAGCCATTAACCCTTGTGATCCCTAAATGAGTCCCAGAATAGCCGGTGGCAAAAATGCAAACCCTCAGTGCCAGCAGCACTGACAGGTCTCGTTGCGGGTGAGACTAAGTCACAGGACGGTCTCTTGCCACTCACGCTTCTCGTAGACGGGCCCGTGTTTCGTCTCGCTCACAGCCAGCTTCTCGAGGAGCTTTACTGCTCACGGTTTTTCTTTCTTGCAATTAACGCTTTGTACCTTGGAAGTTGTTTCGCCTTTGAAAAAATACTTCTTTATTCCTCACGCAGCTCCCCTTCCCTCAGGAGAGCAAACCCCGGGCAAGTCTCTGGGACCTGCTGGAGCGCGCTCACACACCCGGGTGGCAGCGCCCCCGGTCCCCTGCGCAGAGCCCCAGTCCCAGCCCTGGCCTCACTTAGGAAAGACAAAGAGAGCAAGTAGAGCAACGCGTCGGCCAGGCCGGGAGGGATTACAGCGCAAACAAAGGGGTCACACAGGGGCCCCAGAAATGAATGTGCTGCCGGGTTTTCCATAAACTCTCTGGCACCTGATGTAACAAGTTCTAACGATAGGCTCGTGACGGCATGCGGTAGTTCACCCTGGCCCGGGTTCGAGAACTTCTGCTCGGTCAAAGCACAGGGGTGCGTAAAATTCTGGGAGGCACCGGAAGAGCCGCGTCTGCCCCAAGGGCTGCTCAGGTGCCCCCTCGAACCTGCGCTGTGACACCAGCACATGGCCCTGCTGTGCAGCTGAACATGGGGAGGCACTTCCCCGTGCGCCCCTTGCTCAGGCCTGTGCCTTGTGTAAAGCACCTGGTAGCTTCCAGGCTCACCTGGAAACTGTTCCGTTCCAAACCTGAGCCTGCGCTGGGGGCCCCAGGACCCGTGCAGCAGGCCACCCGCTGGCAGAGGTGGGCGCACGCGGCTGCCCCTTCAGCACCTGCGGGGTCTTCTGTCACCTTGCCTGACACTCTCAGGGCTGCTGGTGTGAACTCTCAGGCACCCGGCTTGTTCAGAAAATGTGTTCATCTCCATGGGTTGGGGGGAGGGGTGGCAGGGACCCATTCCTCGTAAGTCTGGTCAGTTTCAAGTGGGCTAAATTTAGGGTGGGCTGCGTTTTCCTGTTATTTAATGTGCCTCAGCTTAATACGGTTTTTCAGTTGAAAGTGTGGTTTTGTTTCAAGAAGACGTGCACATTTTATCCTTGTTACGAGAGAAACTGCATGTTGATTAGTCACTTGTCACTGAGAGCTTCATCTCTGGCTGGCCTCGCTGCAGCCCTGTCCATGACCGGGCCGGTGCCCTGCCAGGTCTTCTCCCCAGAAATCCAGGGGGGTCGGCATGGAACCCCAGTGACGGAACCCGCTCCCCGCGCTCACGCGGGTTGGGAGCTGCCGTCCCGGGAGCCGCGTACCTGCGGAGGGCGTCTTCAGGAGCGTGTGTTGCCGCCTCCCAGCAGGAAACGCTTGCGCTGCACTGAGCAGCCTCGCGCTCTCCCCACGCCCTTCCCTGCCTCCATCCTCGCCCTGCAAGTTCACGCTCTCGCCCCCTTCCCGTCCCAGCGCCCTGGGCGTTCTCCCGTGCTGGTTGGCTCGTGCATTCCCAGAGCGGTGAGTGATAGACAGCAGGAAGTCGGAGTGGAACTGCCCAGCGCCCGTGAGCAGCACGCTCGTCCGCCTCACTCTGCTCCTGGAGAGCTTCTGAAACACGCCAGGTTGATGGCTCCGACAGGTCACCTGCGCACCCAGACGTGGGAAGGGAGAGTAACACTTAAGCACCAGCACGACTTGTTAGTGAGCCGAGTGTATTTTAAAGACACAAAAGTACGGTCATCCCGCACGATGGTCTCATCTGGAAAGCGGTACGTCGGCAGCATTCACGGGGAATTCAGCTCATCGTCCACGTTCCGAGGACAACGCGGTGATGCCAGGGACCGCGACTTGGAGAGGACGCCCAGAAGGATGAGGACGGAGTCCCGGGAGGGAGAGTTTGTTCTGTGGGCAGAAGGCAGCAGGGGGCCAGGAACATTTACTGGCAGGGGGAGGGGGGGGTCCTGTAGGAGTCCAGCCTCGCTGCTCTCTGCCCCCAGGGTCCACTGTGGACCTGTCTCTGCCGGGACTGCCGCCTGCTGCCCGGCTCAGCATGCCCAGCCCAAGTAGGCGTCAGGTCTGAGTCCGCTTGAGATCCAGGCATTGTGCTTCCGGGTGTCCCTTGAGGATGTGTAAATATAAACTGTGTTCTTCGACTTAACACACAAAAAAGTTACATCTCATAAGAACTAGTGGCAGAATAAGACTTCTGGAATCTAGAAGGTACCCCTTAAAAAAAAAAGAGTGTGTGTGTTTGGTGCCCGAACAAACACCTGGGGTGGCTGGTGAGTTGCTGGGAAGATCCGGGGCGGCCGCTGGGGCTCTGGGCAGCTCGGCGCGGCCTGTCCCCCACCCGGCGGTGCGCCTCGCCTCGCCGGCTGAGCCCCGAAGACAGGGCAGGAGGCACAGAGTCTGGGCCGCTGCCGCCTCCGAGTGAAAGCTCAGAACTTCGTCTCCACGTCCTCTGACGTCCTCGCACTCGCCAGCTCCTCCACCGTCCCCACATCTGAGTGCGTTTCCAGCGAAAGCCGTTGCTGGTTTATTAAAGTGTAAACGCTTCATCAGAACGCGTTTCTCAGACCCGGCGTGAGACGGCTCCCTGCTCTCCCTTCATCCCTCTCGGTGAGCTGGGTGCTTCCTGCCCGGGCAGACCTGCAGCTGAGCAGGCGGGTTCGCTTTGTTCCCCGGAAGCCAGGCCTGCTCAGAGCCTCAGAGCCGGGGCAGGCCCTTTGCAGCTGCCAGTCGCTGGAGCTGCCGCTCAGCCCCCATCCACGCAGGGTAGGTGGTCCCGGCCTCGCCGCGGGGACACATGCCTCTGAGGAAACGGGCCTCTCTGGCGCGTGCAGTTCTCTGTGCCCCCGACCGTGATGAATAGCATTATTCCTTTCTCTTTCTCCCTGTTCAAGATTTAACCCCAAGTTCTTGTTTCTTTTACTTTCATATTTCTCCTTTATTTTTCTTCGAGAAGAAGGGATGGATGGAGGCAAGTCAGGTAGATGAAGGAAAGGATGGGATTGGGCTGTATTTTCTCCTCCTCCAGACACCCAGGTGTCAGTAAGATCAGGTGAATTCGGTGCCATCACCCTTCTCTCTCGTAGGAAAGGTAGATTTCCCAAGAAACCCTGAGCGCCTGCCCTGCAGCCCAAACTCTGCCTTCCCAGTCGGCTCTCCCTGCTGCACAAAGGTTTCCGGTCCCTGCGGGCCAGGCACTGCAGGGCAAGGGGGCCAGGGGCGTGCAGGGCCTGGTGACACGTCTCAGGTGAATGAATGGCTGTCAGAGATGTGACGTGTTCATTCAGGGCCGCCGCAGTGACCTTTCGGGGAGGGGAGAACGGCCTGTCCACGTGAGGGGTGGCTGCCGCTGCTGCTTTAACCGCCGCCACACTTTAACAGGCAGCGACCAGAAGACCATTTGTCTTCCTGTGATCTGTGCCCCCTCCCCCACCCCATCTCTCTCCCTTTCCCCTCTTCCCTGGGAAATGTTTTCCACCGCTCCCGTACCCCTGGTCTCTGGCATGGCTGGGTGCACTCCGGCCGGCAAATGTGCGGCCGCTGAAGGGGGCTGAAGGGCAGGCTCCCCGGGCACCGCTGCAGGCAGGTCAGTGGCTCTGCCTGGCCCCTGCTGGCTCCAGCCACAGCCCAGCCCGGACTCCACTTTTGGCCACTTGCATGCAACTCTGGCTTCAGCAGAGAGTGCTGTCTCCTGGCCTTAGAAGTGAAGAGATGAGAGGCATGGACAACCCTTCAGGGTCACTGGAAGAGGGTTCTGGCGTGTACACGGCAGGGGCCGGGCCCGTGTGGGCCTTCGCGCTGTTCACCCCTGCAGCTCAGGGTCTTGGGTGCTGTGCCACCCCCAACCTGTTAAGTCAAAAAGCAGAAGGGACTATCTGAAGTGTTTTTAGTGATGTTTTACCATTTCCTGCTCAAGCCAATGTAATAGATCAATAACCAGGCCTGCTTATTTAGACTCAAGGTTTATTAGGAAGCGATGACGTGGTCCCTATAAAGGAAATTACAAACGCAACACAGTTAACGCTTGTCCGGAGGCAGGAACCCGTTGGGAGCATTGCCCACCTGCCCCTGGAGGATTGAAGTCCTCTTCCTCCCGAGTCCCTGGCGGGTTAGGCGGACAGTCCCCCTTCCGTGACGAGTAGCTTCTGCTCTGGGTCTGCGTGAGAATAGGCCCGCGTCGTGCGTCAGGAGCCTGTTTATTTTGCTCTGCCCTCTCTTCTGCAGCGTTTCCGAGATGAAGATGGAGGCTATTTTGTCCGTCCTGACAAGCCATGACTGCTTCAGAGGGAGACGACGGGGGGGCCAGGTGAGTTGTTTGTTTGCCATGTCTGCTGCTCACCGCAGTGACGCGCTTCTTGCTTTGAGGGCGCGGAGATCTTGCGACGGGACTGTAGTTCCCTCTGTCAAGCCAAGCGTATGTTTGAGGATCAGGGACATCAAACGAGGCCAAATCTGTTGTTTTCTCTCTGTTGCTCCTGGGTGTGTTTCCTGATCTCATCCAGTGAGTGGGCCACCGTCTGTCCTGGGAGTCTGCCAGGCGGCAGCCGGCTTTGTAGGACCAGGCAGGGTCACGCACCCTGGCCTGCTGGCTCCTTTCCAGGATTGCCCACTCGGGACAGCACGGGAAAAGTCCGTGCCTCTGCGCCTCTTTCCAGACACCCTTCGTTCGCCCCCTTTTTCGGTGCGTGCTGTGTGCACAGGAGAGCATGGGTGAGGTCGTTAGGGAGAAAAGGTCTGTCACCCGTGCCGTCCCCTGCGGGGACCTGAGCCGTTGTCCCCGGCCCCGGGCTCCCTTCCGGCGCGGCGGTCGTCCCCCCACCCCGCCCCAGCTCTGCCCTCAGCGCACCACACATGCATGTGCACGTGTGTGGGAGTGCCGTCTGTGAAGCGTTCATTATTAGGATACTTTCCATTTCTTTTTTTAATGCCTGAGGATAGACTGGAAAGTCGGAGCCAAGTAGGTGAAGCTTCAGAGTTTCTTTCTCACACCAGCATGTGTCTCTGTTCGCATTGGTACTCTCCCCGAGGCAGAGACTCACTAGCACTGGCCTGGTTCAGGTTCTCTCGGTGCAGGGGGTCCATGAGGAAACCGATCTCAGGACGGTGGCACGGGGGAGGACCCCAGCATCTGCCAGCTCGGGGTGCGCTGCGCCCTGGATTGTGCTGGGCTGGGCTCTCCGCGTGCTCGATCCCATCTGCTCCTCCTTGCGGCCCTCTGAGGTTATCGTCCCACGTCACAGAGGGCTACCGAGGCTGCAGAGGTGAGGGAGCGTGGACAAACCCACACTTGCCATCGTCCGTCCTGCTGGGACGCGAGAGCAAGCAGTCGGACCCCGGGCACGTGCTCCCGCCCACCTACCTGCCTCCCGTGCGGTGGTGAACCCAAGACCAGGGAGCTGTGTTCCTTTTTGAGTGAGGCCGCGCCAGCTGCTGTTGCAGAAGTGAGATTTGGCCCACGCGTGGTTCACAGCGAGCTCCCTGGGAGGAACAAAGGTGATTAAAACCTCCACCGACCGGCAAGTTACTTCGGGGGCTGTTTCCTCCGAGACGGACCGTGCCTTCCTGCCGGCGTGTTGTCGGCGGCCGACCCGGAGCCGAGGGCCGCGGCACGCCCTTGTGCTCCTGCACCAACTGCCGGTTCCCGCAGATCCTTCCTGGAGCCCAAGGACAGCTCTGGTGCCACGTGAGGAGGCGTGTGGCGGGCTGAGAGCGCGGCCTTGGGGCTCCCCGACCCCGCTCCCAGCGCTGTGACTGGGCTCTCCTGGACCCTCCGGTGCTCAGCCTCCCCGTGTGTGAGGCTGTGGTGGCAGCAGCGCTCTGCATGCCACGCGGGAGGGTTGGGTAAGACATAACCCAGAAACCGAGCACAGACGCCAGAGGGCATCGTTTTGGCTGTTGCTGCTGCCAGTTGCTACCACGACTGTCACGTCGGTCAGTAGCACATGTGGAGTTGGAGACCCCCAGCGACACGAAGCCTTTCGCTGTGGCACCGAGAGCAAATGTTAGCATCTGCCCGCTCCCCAGAGATGGGAGCAAAGCAGTGGACTGCGGCCGAGATGGGAAGCTGGCTGAGTCCGGTCTTCGCTGAGACCGCGGGCCCGGCCTTGGCGCAGGTGTTCACGCCGGAGCTCGGTGTGCACCAAGTCTGGGGTGGGCAGGGCACAGAGCCCCTCCCGGAGGACAGTCCCTGGAGGAGGAGCAGAGCAGCTGCCGTCCCCTCTGCTCCTCAAGAGCAAGCCAGAGCCGTTTCCAGCATTGCCCTCTGCGGCCCGGCAGCCTTGCTTTCCTCTCGGAGCCTTGGCCTTGGCCTTGGCCTTGGCCAGCCCTGAAGCCTTGCCGGGCCTGGAGGGCAGGCCCAGGGTCACACACACTTGGATTTGAGCCTCGCTTCACAACTGGCAGTGCTGCCCCCTGGGCCGGCTCGCCTCTCCTGGCCTCGGTCTCCCATCTGAAATGGGGAGAACCGGAGTCCCCCTCTCGGAGGGTGGGTGGCCGGCTTACGGGAGACGAGGCGTAAACGCTCTGTACCCCGGGCCGTGGCGGTCCCTCCAGGCCCTGGGCCCCTGCCTTGGCGGGTCGTAGTAAGTAGAGTGTTTCGATGTTTTTGGAGTTTGGTGATCTTTGTTTTTAAAAAGAAAAAGTGCTGAGCAAGGGTGGGCTTTCACTGCCACCAAAACTCCTGGCTCACTTAGCAGTCGCGCTGGGTTCCGGAGGTCGTGTTCAGGAAGAGCTGGCGCGTGTGACCCCGTTCAGCTTGAACGCAGGGGACGAAGAACAGCTACACTGAATGGGCCGCGTTGCTGATTGTCACGTGGGTTCACAGCCCGACGGTGCTTTCCGTGCGTGACCCGCGTGCAGGGCGGAAGGGCTAAGTAGGTCCCGGGTCCGCCCTTCGGTGCTGTTTTCCGTAGGAGTGCAGTGAGTCCGTTGGCTGTTCCGACCAGGGCAGCTGTCTGGCACCCGAGCCGGGGCAGACGGGCAGGAGTGGGCCCGGTGGCCGGTGGCTTGTTCACACCGCCCCCACCCCCAGCCGCTCCGTCGGAGTCCGCTGTGAACGTCCCTCCGGCATGTACGTGTTTGGGCTGCTGTGAAGAGGCAGCAAGCGAACGAAGCATCTGTAAAATGTATGTTTCATGTTTGGGTGCATGAAATATACACACAGCTGTGCCTGGGCGTGTGCGCGCTCACCCGCTACAAAGAGAATGCATTTGATCTTCCAGCTTTACTGGGAGGCACTCGGAAGTTTCTAGGGACTTCGGGGGTAAAATTCAGCTTGGCAATAAACTGATTAAAACAAAATCCTTCCATTTAGTTTTAACGTACTTTGGAAGTTGATGACATCGAGACTTGCGCTTCCTGCAGAAAAGCCACTCTCCCGCACCACTGCTCCCACCTAGAAGTTCGCGCAACAGAAATAATTGGGCAGAGTTATCTGGAGCTCATCTGTTGCTTCTTGATAGGTGTGGGATTGCTACCTTCAAAGTATCCAGACACGTTTTTCCTGTGAGTTCTTTTGTCCTATGAAATGTGTCTGTAAATTTATCCTAACAAAAACTGTCACCAGCTTTGGGAGACATTGGAATTGAAATTAAAATAAGATCACTAGCCCCTTGCTTAGCTCTTTCTAAGCATCTGTTCTCCCTGAGATCTGTAGGGTCTTCCAGAAAAAGGGTGCGGGGTGCGGACGGTTGGACGGACGGGGGCGGGTGTGCTTCCGCAGACTGCCCGCGGGCTGCTCATCGCCAGCGGGCTTCGTGAGCCGCACCGCATCCGCGCCTCTGAGGGCGTGCGAGCCGGGCCTGCGGGGGCTCCTGTGCCCTCAGGGACCTGGCCCCTCTCATTACGGGAGCGCGCACCTGTCTGGGGCTGAGCCGGGCAGCCGACTCTGCCCCTGTGTCTTCCGCTTACATTTAGACTGTCCTCCCCAGAAGACAACTGAAAAATGCCTCATTCATTCTCAAGAGGAGCAAGTTTGAAATAAAGTATTTCTGGAAGCGGGTGTTGGGGGGGAGTAAGACAGGGTTTTTCAGGAGTATGTTGTGTTTTCTGCTATTAACTTTGTCTCATATTTACTAAAACTGACCTCGTCATTTCAAACGTGTGAACCTGGTTTTAACGCCTTTTCCTCACATTCCACTTGTACACATGCTCATTTTTTTATGTGTGTGTGTATGTGTAATTTTTTTTTTTTTTGGTTGAGAAGAAAAGATGGCTCATTTTGAAACCTAAAGGGGGGGATGAGAAAAGCCCTTTGTACTGTATCGCCACATTATCACTAAATCCCCTGACAGTTGTGTCACAGAAGCAAGTCACCTGTCACTTAAGCTTGAGGTCTCTTTAATTTTCTCCTGGAATTCGCACCAGGCTGTCTTTAATTTGAGGCCTTTATTGGAATTCTGAAACCTCTCTGCCTCCCTGGCTCTCAGATCTATTCTGAGAGCTGTTACAGAATGTATACAATAACCAACAGAGGGATCCGAGAGGGCTGGAGCTCTGTTTATTTAACACTCTAGAGGGATTTTTGTGCTTATTCGGTCCTGGCCGCCCGGCTTTCAATATCGCTCTGACAGCCATTCTGCCCTTCTCATTAATTTTAAACAGTTAAAACACAGGAAAAAGAGGGAAAAGTTTTCATTATTAAAGTGCTTTACTTTTTAATAACAGAGGATTCTGTCCGCCAGGGGAAAGGGCATCCTCGCTAATTTCACATTCATTTCCTGAAAACAGAGGCGAGGAAGGTGGCAGTTGCGCCGCGGCGGTGGCTCAACGAGAGGAGGGCGGCCCGGGAAAGTGCGCGTTTCCCATCAGTTAAAAGGGCGAGGACACCCTTGCTAATGACAGCAGCAAATGTCCACTTTCGTGACGCGTGCGGAGTGACTTTTCTCCTGACGCCTGCGTGGGGAAAACCCTCGGGGGGACCGTGCGTGCGGAAGCAGCCAGGCAGCCGTCAGCAGACGGAGCGGGAGCGATTTGACTAAACTAAAACCATCTTCAGGTTGTTCCGAGTCTCTCAGTACAGAGATGAGCGTTGGTTCCGAAGAGTGAGGCTTTTCCTTCCCCCCCTTTGTTCTCCTCTGGCGGCTTTCACAGTGAAAGGGACTCGAGTCTAGGTCAGGCGCGGCAGCCAGACCGGCGTGCACACTGGTCCTCGGTGGGGGTGAGGGCGGCCAGGGGCTGTGTGGGCCCCCCTGGGCTCGCCCTGTGACTCCCGCGGTGGGCGGGGGGGTGGGGGGAGGTCAGGGGTCCGGCAGCAGCGTTCAGAGAGTCAGCCTGTCAGCCAGATTGGCTTGAGAACGTGTTCTTTCGCGTCTCAGTTTCCCTTTCAACGTTCACGTTTAAGATAGAGACAAAGGCCACACGTTTTTCGGGGGCTACAAACAAAGGAAATCTTTTCTGTGAGGTTGTTCAGGGATGAAAAGAAAAGGTTGTATTTCCATCCAGTCCCATCCAGATGTGACTTCCTGCAGAGGGATGGTTGGTTGGGACAGCCCGTACCTCCCTAGGTTCCCGGGGACCCAGCACGGTGGCCCCGGTGACGAGTCTGGAACACTAAGAGGCTGCTCCTTGCCTGGAAGGAGGGAGCGTGCTGCGACCCTCGGGGGAACCTGGGTCCTGGGCTCCGGAAGAGGAGCCTCCAGGGCTCCCAGGCCGGGCAGGAGGGAAGGGAGGGGACTCGAGGCCTAAGGAGGAGGCACCAGAGCCTTTGAAAGCGACTTAGGTTTGGTGGGGTTTCAAATGGCGGAATCGGACCCGGAAAGTTCCGAAGTGCCTCCAGCGGACTGTGTCTGTGCACAGGAGCGACAAGAGGCTGGAAAGGAAAGTCGGTAAATAGGTAAACAAGCGGCCCTGGCCTGCCGCGTCACAAAGCCGCCCTGGTCCTCGCCGGCTTGCACGTCCTTACGGCCGCCTTTCTTTCTCTAGCAATATTGAAAGGATTACCCTTGTTGGCCCCTAGGTGGTTACTGTGTGATTTTACTGTTATTAAATCTATCATAAACTGCTTCATTATTCCCGACTCTGATCTGCCTCTCCTTTAATCCTTCCGCACCCCCCCAGAAATCCCAGGCCGATGGCCCCCAGGAAATCCAGGAGCGAGCCACAGTCCTGCAGACGGTGTTTGAGGATTACGTGCACTCCAGCGAGAAGACAGTCTCCTGGGCGAAGAGAGGTCGGTCATGTCGTGGGTGACGGGCGACGGCGGGCCCAGCGGAGCTGCGCCGGTGCCTCCACCCCACACTCCCAGGCGGGCGGAGAGGCCGGCCGGGCGTGCCTGCTCACCAGCCGGCGCCTTCCACCCCCTAGTTCTGCAGGTCCGGCAGCAGGCACGGGGGGCGGGTTCGAAGGGATGCTCGGTGCTGACTGCATCCTTCGCTGTGCTCCGCACAAATGAGGCTTCATCCCGGCTGACATCAGGGCTGGAGCCCTGATCCAGCCACGCAGGTCCCAGGGACCCGGTTTTCTCCTCCTGCGGGAACGGCGTGGAAGAGATGGGGCGTGTCAGCGGAAGTGGTTGTGGCAATGGGGACGAGAGTGCAGGGAAGGGCTGGCGGGTTACGCCTGCGCAGTTCCTGTTTGAAAGCGCAGAGAAAAACAGGAAAGAGCGGAGCTGGGGAGGGCCGCAGCCCATGGACCCGGTTCCCAGGACGCTGCGGAAGAGCTAGGCGTCGCTTTAGTGCTCAGACCCGTTAGAGGGCACACTGTCCCCTGGGGTCACCAGGCGTCAGGCGTGGGCGCAGCGTCCGGCTGCCGCACGGTACGTGTGGAGGGCCGGCCACCGTGGGGCAGAGCCTCGTGCGCCTTGGCTGGCGACTCGTGCGCGAGTAAGGCTGCGCCACGCTGGGCGAGCCGCGGTGCTTCCGGATGGGGGCCTGCAGCTTCGGGGCGAGTGCCTGGCCGGCTTTCCAGTACAGCAGTCCTCGAATAGCGCCGTTTGGCCCCGCGTCGCTCTGTCACCACGCTGGCGAGGTGCCGCAGGGGCCGGACTTGTTTGTGTCGACAAGGCTGTGGAGGAGCCGGTCGGTGAGGACTTAATCTGTGTGAACAGCCTGGCATCCTTTTCTTCCTTTCATGAATCGAAATTTTTTAAAAACTCATTTAACAAATACGTGTTGAATTGGGCGCTGTTCGAGGTGCTTGGAGTACGTCCGGGATGGAAGCAGACCAAAATCCTCACCTTTCTAACATTCCATGGGGGGTAGACAGTGAGCATAAGAAATACAAGAAATAAATTATACATAAATTGCTCTATTAAAAGGTCAGAACTGTGGCCCTGGCTGGTGTGGCTCAGTGGATTGAGTGCCGGCCTGTGAACCAGGGGGTTGCTGGTTCGATTCCCAGTCAGGGCACAGGCCTGGGTTGTGGGCCAGGTCTCCAGTTGGGGGGGTGTGAGAGGCAACCAAACACTGATGTTTCTCTCCATCTCTTTCTCACTTGCTTCCCTTCTCTCTAAAAATAAGTAAAAATTAAGAAACTTTTTAAAAATCTGAAAAGCTTTAAAAAACCAGAACTACGGAAAGATGGAGCAGAAAAATGGGGCTATGAAGAGGGTGACAGGGCAGAGAACACTTTTTAAAAATATATATTTTTTAGGCGAAGGGAGTGAGAAAAAGGAGAGAAACATCGATTGGTGGCCACTCATACACACCCCAGCTAGGGACCAGACCGGGAATTGAACCAGCGATGTTTCGATTTGTCAGAAACTGCTCAACCAGCCAAGCCACACTGGTCAGGGCGACAGTGCATTTTAAATGGAGGATCAGAGTGAGCCCTGTTGTGAAGGTTACACTTGAGCAAAACCCGCAACTGGTTGGGCCCATGGCTTGGGCAGCAGGCATTCGAGGCCGTGGGAACAGAGGTGCCAGGAAGGCAGTGCAGGGGAGGGGGGGCAGGAATGGGCAGAGGCTCATCGCCCGGATCGCCTCTGCCTGGGAGGCTGTCCGAGGGCCTGAGGTCTCCCTGGGGGAGATGGGGGCCATCGGAGGGTTGGAGCTGGGGGACGGGTTACACCCTGCGGAAGTAGGCGGTGAACTAGGCGGTGAACGTGGGTTAGTGAGCCAGTGTTGCTGAGTGCCTCTTGCGGACCCCGGCGCTCCGTGGACGCGGGCGTGGGTGGGCCTGCCCCCGGAACCGGTCAGAGCTGCACTAAGCGGAAGGAAGGTGAGGCCTGGGGTTGGCCCTGGGACCGCTCACCCGGACGTGACCGGGGTGCCTCCTTCCCACCGGGGTCTGATGATGGTCTCGGTAAAATCAGAGCATGTTTTCTGAAGAGCCTGCCCCGGAGACGGGCTGGGACGTGTCCCAAGGGGAACGGAGTGTTTGTCACGGTGCCACTTTGCGGAGGGGGGTCGTTTGCAGAAGGTTAGGTAGACTCAGCTTGCTCTGCAGAGTTTCGGGTTCAGTAACGAAGCTGCGATGAAAAGCAGTCCAACCCACACCAGCGCCTTCGACTTGGGTGCCAGACGCACTTCCAGTGCTCCAGGGAGACGGTGACTGTGTTCAGGCGTCTTGGCCATCGGAGGAGAGTCACGGCAGCGACCCTGAGGGACTGTTTTGTGGTTTCTCATCGTCTCCGTGGGGTGTGTTGCCACCAGAGCCAGACAGAGGTGCTTGTCTTCCTTCGAGGGGCTGTTGGAGCAGGGCCACGCCCCCTCGGCTTCCTGCCAGGAAGGAGCGAAAGGTGTTGCTCTCATCTGCTGATTGATTCCTGGGGTGCACCGCGTCTCGGTCCCCCACTTCAGACAGGAAGCTCTTTGCTCTTGGCTTTTCTCTATGACTTCAGACTCAGTTCTGGCGGGTTGGGGGGCCGTGCGCAGGACCGTGCTGTCCAGCGCGGGACAGCGGCTGCACCCCAGAGGTGGTGCCAGCTTTTGCATCTCAGGCTTTTGCATACGCAAATTCTGCACTCGAGACCCACCTCCCGGCTCCTCTGTTTCAGAGCCGCCTGGGGCATCACTCACAAGGGGCGGCTTTGCCTTCTTGGCAGAGAACCGGCTGGAAGGGGAGCATGTGCACCCGTGCCTTCCGCCCACGTTCCTGACCCTGTCCTTGCGAGTGACCGGCACTCACGGTTGTCGGTCACCGCCCCCTCCTTTCCTGCATCTCGTTAGAGATCCAAGTGGTGAGACTTGTGGTGAAAGCTGGGTCTTCCGGTCCCAGGGGGGCCTTTCCCTGCCAGTCACCCTGCTCCTGTGGCTCCCTCCGCCCGCCTGTCCTCGGAGTCAAGGACATCCAGGCCCCCAGGACAAGTCCGCCCACTCCCCTCAGTGTGGTCAGGCGGGCTGGGTCCTGGGCCTGAGTCCTTGTCTCTCAAAGAATGTGACTGTGCCCCTTCCTGTGGGCACTTGTCGCTGTGGATTCAGGTCAAAGATGCGCATGCCCCAGCCCGGGGAGGTGCGCGCCCCTCGGGCTATGCGGGCTGGGTGGCGCCGGGAGCGAGTCCTCCGCACTTGCAGGCACTTCCAGGCTTCCGTCAGCTCTGCCGGTCCTCCGTGACCCTGAGCGGCTTCCGTGAGACACCCCGCCCCCATCAGGTGCCCAGGAGTGAACTCTATTCTGTGCAAAAGGAAGAATGTCTGTGCAAGGCATTTTAAAATAGATTTCCCTTAACGTGTCAACCACCCGGCTGTGAACGGAGTCGGTGACCGTGGAGCGCTCACGCTCCAGCTGCAGCCCCGTCCCTCATCCCAAAGACATGTCCGCTGCTTCCCGCCCACCTGGGCCCCGCAGCCCGTCCCTTGCGCACGCGGCCCGCCGACCAGCCGGCAAGAGCCACTGCCCGCCCCTCGGAAGGCCCTGCACGCGGCTGCTGCTGCCTCATCCCAAATCCCCGACTCTCTGGGTCACCCACGCGTGGGAGTCTGCACGAGGGTGTGAGGATGGCTGACCGTCACTGTGCCCAGTGAGGCGGGGGTCTGCGGACAAGGAGGTTCCGTGGAAATGGGTGGTGGCCCAGGGAGAAAGCGCTCCCTGCCATTTTGTGGAAGACTGGTCGTCTCCGTAAAGCTGGGAGCTGGGCCCCCAGGTCTCCCGGGACAGGTGTTCCAGACTTGCTCTCAATATTGGTGTGGAGACAGGGCGGGGGGGGGCACGAGGCAGGTGTGGGGCGTGGTCTGCTTCAGCAGAGGACAGGCGGACAGAGAAGCCTGGGCCAGCGTTTGGGTAGCAGACTTATAAAGTGCCAAGCTTGGGTGGGGTTGGCTTGGTTTGGCTGGTTTCGGTCTGACTCTCCGGAGGAGGGAAGGTTGGGGCTGGAGAAAGCCGGGCGGAGAAGAAGCCCCGGGCCCTGGCGGCTGTGCGGCCTCCCTCTCAGAGGGCTGGCACACAGAGCGCCGTGCCTGGACCCTGGCGTCGGAGCCCACCGAGCAGCACAGCCGTCCGCCCGCAGCGTTAAAGATTTCCTTGGAAAGGAAGTAACTGCCTAGTCCCCAGTTATTAAAAAGGGGAGGATGCCCAGGTTTAAGAGAGGGGTGCAGAGGAATTGCCTGGGTTATTATTTCTCATCGATTGGGAAAAGGAGTTCACTTTGCTCAGTAAATAGAGCTTTGGTGGGTTCCCAGGATCCTCCTCGGAGCTGATCTGTTAAAATGACACTTTTTATTACTCTTCATAAACGCCAGTCTCCTGGTGCTGCTGGGATATTGCATTTAAGCTGTGGGCAAACTTGCCAGTCCAGTGGCTCAACAGTGAGGGCGAGGAGGCTGGTGTTTAGTGCCTGCCTGCCTCCGTCAGATGTGGCCGTGCTGGGCGTGCTCTGCTGGGCGGGGCTGCAGGCCGGGCTTGCGAGTGCAGTGCTCAGTGATGGGGTGGGGTGTGCTTTTCAGGGCAAACCCCTCCTGCCCTGCCGCTGGGTGAGAAGGGGCAGGCACTTGGTTTTCATCGGTACTGCAAGATACTCAGGGAACCAGCTACAGGAGGAAGGGGCGAGAGTGGATGTGGCGAGAGCTCTGCCCTCCTGGGAACCGAGTCCGGCCTTTCTCTGGCCGTCACCCAGTATGGGCCTGGCTCAGGGACCATTTCCTCAGTTTAGAACAGGCCCGCAACTCTCACGGTCCAGCGTCCGCTGGGCCTCCCTAGACTGTTAGTGGTCCTCAAGGGGCAGGCTGTTTTGCGAACTAGTTTGGAAATCTAATAATTTTCTTTCTCCTTTAAAAAGCCTGTTTCATTTCCTATTACACGTTCTGTGAATGGGTAAGAAGCCTGTACCAGTCAGGCCTGGATACTTGAGCATGAGTTTGGTTTTAAAACCCTGTGAGTGCTCAGTGAAGTGGCCTTGGGACTCCTGTGGGTCGGGGAGCTGCGGGCGGGGCTGGTGTCAGGCCACTATTTGCAGTAACGTCATTCATTCTTAATAAACACAAGGACAGTCCCGGAGCCTGTGAACCTTCTGAATTCCGTAACATTGCACCCACTGACTATTGGAGAGTAAATAAAGTCTACCAAGCAAGTTTTTTCCTGGCCTGAAGGCTTAAGGTCTCATTTTCCATGAGAAGGTGATAGCCTGCGTCAACCGCTCTTGCTTCCCTCACCCCTTCCCTGCCTTCCCTCTGCGCCAGGGGCGGGACCCTGCCCCTGGGTTATTAGACGCTGCGCGGTGAAGTCTGAGTGATGCTGGGCTTATTCAAGTGATCGCTGATCGGGGCCTACAGGGCTTGGGGGTTTGTGTTTTTCTTTTGTGGAATTAAAAATCTGCCAGCGCAGCCGTTGGTCACGGTGCGTGCTGTGCCGCCGGCCGTGTGCCCGAGGCCCAGCGAGGCGCCCTGCCTGACGGCCTGCCCCGGTCTCCCCGCAGCCCTGCAGTCCTTCATCCGCGCCTACACCACCTACCCACAGGAGCTGAAGCACATCTTCCACGTCCGCGCGCTGCACCTCGGCCACGTGGCCAAGAGCTTTGGGCTGAGGGATGCCCCCAGAAAGCTCAGCGGCCCGGTGGTGAAGAAGAGGAAAGCCGCCGTGAGAAGGTGAGACACACCAGGCTTGTCCTGAGACAGGGGGCCAAAGTCCAGTGGGCGTGGGGAGCTCGGCCCGGCTGGCAGCGGTGAGATGGCCTGATTGGCCGCTGGGTGCCCGGTGCCAGCCCTCCTCTCAGGTTTTGCAGCCAGTCGTTGCCAGGACCTGCCCTGCTCCCCACACAGTAAGTGCTCGGGGTGGGGGGTGGGGGTGTGGTCGTCAGGTATGGGGCACCAGCATGTTCGCCGGTGTCCTGTCGGGCCCGGGTGCGGCGGGCTCTCTTCACTGCCACCGTCCGACCTCCTGCCTGGAAAGCCTCCGGGACCTGCGTGAAGACTTCTGGTGGGCTCCCCGAAACCGGCCGGCTGTGCACCCCGTCTGGCGAGCGGGCCGCCCCGCCTCAGGCTGGGCTGGCGCTCAGCGCCGAGTCACCCTCCGGGGTGCTGGCATGCACCCGCAGTGCTGAGCACGCCCGGGGCGGGCCCAGGGCTCCCCCTCCACCAAAGAGAGTGGCAGGGCCCGCCTG
Source organism: Anoura caudifer (assembly GCA_004027475.1). Taxonomy (NCBI): domain Eukaryota; kingdom Metazoa; phylum Chordata; class Mammalia; order Chiroptera; family Phyllostomidae; genus Anoura; species Anoura caudifer. Next base: position 145,875 of record PVKU01001848.1, on the reverse strand, counting down.
CGGCCCGGCGAGCACGGCCAGAGGGAGGTGCACCGCCCTGCGGGCAGGCTGCTGGGCTCCGAGTCCGTCTTCAGGCATCAGGAGGTTCTGACTGGGTCCCTGTCAGCAAAGTGCAGCCGTGAAAGCCCCTGCTCTGCCAGGGACAGCAGCTCGGCCCCGCAGGCCGCGGTGCGGGAGAGTCCTGGGTGGGGAGCTGGGGTGCTCGGCGTTGCGGCCACATGCGCGTGGCGGGGGGATGTGTGGAGCAGGCAGGTGGGGCGCTGGCGCCCTGGGGTGCCGGGGCAGGTGCTCGCGCGGGGCAGCCTGCCTTCCTCGCGAGGGTCCGTGACAAGCACCAACACGAGCGTGCTCCGTCCCTGTAGGCAGCCTGAGGCAGCGCCCCTCCCCGCAGGCTCCGGCGCTGGGTGTGTCCCGCACGGCCCCCGAGGGGGCCAGGGGCATCCTCAGCCTGGCCAGGGCCCTGTGTCCCTGGTGCGGGAGGACTGCCAGCGTGGGGAGGGACCACTGACTGGTCTGGGGGTCGCGTACGTGGCCTTTACTTCCGGCCCTGTCTGCTGTAGCCATGAGCCTCGGACCGTGTGTCTGCCCAGCCTCCCGGACCCCCACCTCCTCGGTGACAGAGCAGGGCGGTCCAGGAGTGGCGGCTCCCTAAGGCCGCTCTGCCCACCAGCGTGAGGTGTTGGTGAGCCCCTGCTGTGGGCCAGGGTGGGCCGTGCAGGGTGGAACTGGAGCCTGGCGTGGTGGCCTCCAGCGCCCCCACTGTGATCAGCTCAGGGACTTGGTGTCCACGAGGCTTTTTACATAAACCGGGTAAGAGCTTGCCTGGCGCCAGTTCCCAGTTTGGGATTCTCAGAAGCGTGGCTGCTCCCTCACCGTGGGGGCCCTCAGGGGTAGCAGTACTCTGAGGTGGGCACCTCTCCCGTGCCGCTGCTCCCCGCCGCCCCAGGGGGACGGGGGCGCCACCCAGGTTTCTGCCAGGCTGGCTGCACATGCAGGGCACTGCCTGCTGCTGCCCCCACCCACCCTGGGCCCCGCCCTGCCCCAGCAGCCCCGGCTCGGCGCCCAGGTGGATGCTCTGCGGGGCTCGGGTGCGGTGCGCCAGAGGTGGCCCCCATCCCTGGATCCCGGCCGGCTGATACCTGCACCTGCTGACTTTGGCTTTGAGCACGTGATAGACTGAGAGTGACCGACCCGACACCCTCTCTCACATGCCGACACTCTGAGGAGGTGGGCAGAGACCCGCCAGGTGAACACCGGTCAGGAACCTGTTTTGTTTATTGCCCTCCCCACACATCCGAGCAACCGGTCCTTGTCGCAGGTGACCCGCTCCTCCGCCTGGGGTCTCATTAGCGAGCGCTAATCCAGACAGCAGCTCCCCCCAGATCTGAGAGCGGAGCCCAGGCAGGGAGGCAGTGGGAGGGGGGACTCGAGCCAGCATTGTCCGTACCTTGAGAAGCCACCAGGGAGAGGGCGAGCCGCCGCCTGCCTCTGCTGACCCTCGTCGGCAGATGGGCACCAGGACGACGGTGCCCCTGTGAGCGGGGGATTGAGCGGGGCTTTCTTCGGGGAAGAATGGGCTGATTAGCCGGTAAAGGGCATGTAACATGGGCTGGGGCGGCCTTTGATGTCTGGCTGGCGCGGCAGGGAGCCGGCGGTGAGTGACGGCAGCGTGTCACAGGATTACTCCGCCTGTGACAACGCCGCACTCTGTTCCTGCCATGTCACCACTGTCCCTGCCCCTTTTGCCGTTGTCATGCCCTTCTTTTGAAGGCATGCCCCCCCCACCCCACCCCCGCCTGCCCTCCTGCCCTGCCAGCACAGACGGCCACTCGGGTACAGTGGGTGCCGCCGTCACTTGGGGGGATCTCGTCACTCCTGGCGGAAGAATGACTTGCAGCTAATCTGCACATGGACCGTGTAATCGCGGTCAGGGCACGCGGCAGAGAACGTGACAGGTTCTCCGCACCTCGGCAGCGCTCAAGCGAGTGCGGTTGCTGCTTTCTGAGGACCGGGGAGAAAAGTCTGTTAAACCCCAGAGTGCCGCAGCGTCTTGTGCTGGGGCGTCCCCTCCGAGAGCTGTCTGTCCGGAAGGAGAATGGGTTCCTTCTGTGCAGTTTGGGGGTGAAATAACAGCGCTCTGTCTTCCCAACTGCTTCGTGTTCCGTGTTACGGTGTGTGCTGCCTGGAATCCTGGAATAATTACGTGCTCTCTGCAGACCTCTGACACCTGCAAGCCAAACCCGGCAGCCGCGGGTGGGGGCCGCCTCACTGGCCCCGCGTCAAACGCGAGGTCCGGCCAGGGCCTTCGTGGGCCGGGCTGGCGGGGCAGGTCGGGGCCGTCAGGCAAATCCGTGCAGTGGCGAAGGGGCTTTCTCTCCCACTCTGTGTCTTTGTGCCCTCATGGACCAGTTTCCAGGAAAAGAAATTCAGCAGTTAACGTCCCCAAATTAGACCTTAACGACCAGGTCTCGGTCTGCTTCCCCGGTCCTCAGGTCTGAAAGGGGACACCGAGTCTTCCGCTGCACGCAGAGCTGAGTTGTCACAAAACCTCTTCCACACCGACACGCACACCTGTCAGAACAGCCCCCGCCCCACACCCCCACACACCCGTACAGAGGGAGCTGGCGCAGGCGCCCCACTAGTGAACGGTCCTCGGTGCAGCCATCCTGGACACAGCGTTGCCCTCCCGTGAGAGGAAGTTCCATTTGAACCTGTGTGGACCCGGCAGATCCTGAGAGCACAGCTAACACACCTTCTAGAACTTCTGTCTGCCGTGAGGGGCAGAGCGGGGTTGTTTGCAGGAGTCTGTCTGTCTCGCCAGCGCACATGGGGCAGCACCTGTTCAGGAATAGCAAGCAGGCTCCGCCCCTCGGCTGTCTGACACCCTGTAGGGCGGTTCAGGAACACGGAAGGAGCTAGCAGGCCTGGGGGGGGGGGTCTTAGTGTTACCGTGACAACATGCGAGCGCGCGTCTCCTGTTCGCCATCCTGTAGCAAGTGAGTCGCATGTGACAGGAAAAACGCCTTCTTCCCCAGGTGACTCGGCTCGTGGCCACCTCAGCTCGCCCCCATCCTTCCGACACTCTTGGTGCCTAGAAGCATCCGTGCATCTTTCTCAGTCACGTTGTTCCCCTGTTCTCAGCCCCTCCTTTTAAAATTAGCAGAATGAAAATCGGAATTGTTGACTATTCTTAAAAGAAATGGTTCTATTTTCATGAATTTTGTTAAGCCAGCCTAGCTGACGTGTTACCTGGTAGTTCCTGATTTTGTCAAACAGGTAAACAGTCTAAAGTTAGCGCTCGCTCTCTCTTCCGTCCCTCGGTCCCTCCCGGTGCAGGTGTGCGTGGGCTGCGGTCACGGCGGAGCTCCGCTCCCAGAGTTCTAGGTGAGGTGCGGCCTCTGAAGGAAGTGACCTCCTCGTGGGACCTCACTCGCCAGACTTGGCTTGTCTGAATTACAACAACTGCTTGTCACTGAACTTCCAATGAGAGGTTCTGCAAAGCGCCATTTCTAGGGTTTCTTTGATCTTTAAAGCTTGTCGGGTACTTGTTAACTAACTAGCAAGAGTTACTGTTTGCACGCTCCAGTTTGAGAAGGTGGTGGGTGCCCCTTAGACCAAGCTGAGAGTCTGGGTTGAGTCACTCACGGTCTGGGCGCCTCCCCGGCTCCTTGCCTCTCAGTGGGGCGCTGGGGCCTCCCGGTGCTGCCTCGGGGCTCAGGGCCGAGGCCGAGGAGCCGGCTGCATCCAGCGCCGAGAGCACATGTTGGCGATGACGACAGCGCCGCTTGCTCCCCGGGCCTCCCCCACGCCCGAGTGCAGTCAGCTGCCGACCTCGCGTCATGGACTTCCCGGCGCAGCCCTGAAAACGCCGGCGCTCGCTCAGGGCCCCGCGCTGCAGAGCCGAAGCTGCGCCTCCCCGTGAACCTGCCTCTGGGGGCAGCGGCCGGCCGGTTTTTACGTGGCGTTTACGACCTCCCTGGTACCACTCACTTAGCTGAAGGCAAGGCGGGAATCCAGCCCACGCTGAAAACTTCCTCGATTTCATTGAACCGGTTATTCTGTGAACGTGAGGTCAGAGGCTGGAAGGGGCCCTGCTGGGGGACCCGCGAGGAGACCGCCTGTGTAGACCCACTGTGCGGGAGGCGGGCCCCTGCCTGCTGGTCCCAGAGCCCGTGCACCGCCATCGAACGTCCTGGCCTCATGACTGGCAGCACTTGGCCCTGCAGCATCACCTGGACCTGAGAGGAGCCTGCTGCTGGCTCCCTGGTGGCCACTGTGCTGCGCAGGCAGGCAGGCGGCCACCCCGCACCCCTGACCACTCTGATCGAGACGCACGGCGACAGTCCCTGTCTGAGCCCCACGTGGCCGGGCCCTGCTGCCCTCGAGGCCCTCGTCCAGGCAAGCCATGGGCCTCGGTCACTCCCGCAGCGACATCATCTCTTGGCATCAAAGCAGAATCCCCAAGAGGGAGCAGCCCAGCGAGTGTGGAGATGAACAGGGTCGGCCGCTCAGCTCCCTCCGGAGCCGCAGAGGAGAGAGCCAGGGCCTCCGCTGGGCGGCGGCTGTGAGCGGACGGGCCCTTCTCACAGAGTCTCGGCCCAGGAGGCCTCGGCTCCGTCAGGTCTGAAGTCACGGAGTGCACAGTGGACGTGATCCTGGACTTGACTACCAAATCTCAAAAACCCAGGCCCGGGCTCCGCCCTGGGAGCCGCAACAGTGTGGTCCTCGCAGCAGGCCGAGGTGGGGGGTCTTCCTCACTGCCAGTGGCTGGTGGGCGCTGGCCACGTCATCCGGTTACAGCGAGTCCGGGTGGGGAGGGGGGCCTGGGCGAGCCGCGCAGGCTCTGAGAAGAACATGTTCTGCGGGGCTTCCAGTCCAGGGGACAGACTGGGGACCGGAAGCTCACATTGGGTCTTCTCCGGGCGTTTGGCCCTTGAAACGCCCAGGCAAGACGGGACAGGCGGCGTGCTCAGGAGGCATCCAGGTCTTTCTGGTTGCAACACCTGACAGAGGGGCCACCGGGCTCTGTGCAGGGGGCCTTGCTGACCGCGCGTGCCCGCGGCCAGGCAGGCACCGGCCGCCCTTGCCCCCCAGCACGCTGGTGCCCACCTGGTTTCCCTGCTGCGTGGTCGGGAGCATGGGCCCCGCCCTTCGGGGCGCTGGTTTGATCACAGATGTGCACACAGCTCTCTGCCTCCGGCCTTTTGTTGCCGCCGCTATTTTTCCTCTCTGACGCTGTGCGGTTACCAGCTCTCTTCCACCTCCAGCAGACACCCTCATCCCCGCCCGGCTAATGCAATTGGAGGGTCTCACGGGAGCCCGCGCCTCCTGCACACCTGGGTCACCTGCAGACGGTGGGAGCCCAAGGTGCGCTTTCCATCAGCCATTCGGCCAACAGTCAAGACCGGGACCCCACCGGCCTCTCGGGTCTGGGGGGCATCGCTGGAGATGGCGCAGGGACATGGGGACTGGAGGGTGGGCCAGCCAGATGCACGGGGGGGGGTTGGCACCTGCACCCTCAGTTGGTGCCATTTCAGAAATCGGCGAACGTGACGGCCCCCTAGCTGTGCCCGCGCGGCTCAGTTTTGCTCTGTCCTCCCCTCCCCTGATCCGCCCCCACGCTCCTCTCTGAGGGGGCGTCTCCAGCTCCTTTGCACCCTGAGTTGGCGATGCTGGAGCCCTTCCACCTGGTTCGGACCCGCAGGAAGTGACTCCAGGTCTTCCCACGCCACCTCCCCCTCACGGTCCTGGTGTCTGAGATGCAGAGGGAGCGTCACAGCTACTTCGCAGTCAAGACGAGGGTGCCGACTGAGACCCGTGTCCCGAGTGGCAGCGGCGACTGCCTGTTAGTTTTAGGTCTGTGGCAGCGGCGGCTGCGGCGGCATCTCTCGTGGGGGCTAGTGTGTGCCCTCAGCTGTGCTGAGTTCACGTGCGTTATCTCGTTGAGACCTCGGGAGGTCCCTGTGACCGGGGAGGGTCCCCAGTAACCACCGATGGGACGGCCTCAGGGACCTGGGGCCTACTCTCCTAGCATTTGTCTGCTTCCTTGTGTCTCTTTCGGAAGCTTTTGGTTTCTAGAATCAACATTAAGCAAAGTAACGAGTACGTGGACCCTGTTAAGAGTGTTTTTGTACGTGCACAGGTGATTCTTCCTGTCACTGAAGGCATCGACTGTAAGTAGGGAACAGTGTACACGGAAGAGTTGGACTGGGAACCACAGAGTAGCCAGCCCTGGAGAGGGCGGTCTCGTCCCTGGGGCATTGTCTCGGGGTGTCTTTGAGGGGACAGAGTGGCAGGCAGTACCCGATGCAATGACTGCTCCGCTTTCTCCCACGTCTGGAGGCAGAGGGTGCCGCGGAGGAAGCCTGGCCTGGAACCGGTGCTCCCCGCGCTGTCCAGCCCTGGCTGTGGTAGCGGCCTGGCTGCGCAGTGGGCCCTGGGCGGGGAGGGGGCAGGAGACGGTGAACGCAGAGCCCTGGGCCCTGTGGTGGGTCGGTAAATGCTGTTGCCTCTGCCCGGTCCCACCTCCCCCTTTGGGGCCTGGAGGTGAGTGAAGGCTTCGTGGAATCCCCCTGAACGCGTGCTTGCCTGACTCTTGTCCCACTGGTCACGCTGCCCCTCGGTGGGTCATCTGTGGTCCTCTGCTCCAGACCTCCCTGCAGCACTGGGCGGGGGTGGGGGCCGCCGCTCCCCAAACAGACCCTCTCACTGTCAGAGCTGAAAATGAGCCCCTAGTGACGGGCCACTCGCACGCTCCGTGCTTGGTCCTGCTTCCGTTCTGGTGCCTGGGAGACTCAGGCGCTGGAAATGTGCCAACAGCAGTGGAAGGTGACGCTGCCGTGGGCGAAAGCCGTCCGGTCCATGTGACCGCCTGTCGCTCCCGCCTGTCCTGCCCCCCGCTGTTACGGGCAGTCAGCGCCCTGTGGCACCCTCGCAGCTGGCGCCGTGCAAGTGCTTCACTTGGTGAGGTCACTCAATCCTTTTGCGAGAGGGTCAGCAGGACCAAGAACAGGCCTCGGCCACACCAGGAGACCGCTACGTGGGGCAGGGCCAGGACCCTCGCCCAGGCCAGCTCTGCACGGTGAGGCTGACCCCGGCCACACATCCCCCGCTGCTCCTGGTTCACCATCGTCAGGGGCGCTAGTCTATCAGACCAGGCTTTTCTCAAAGTCTGCCTCATAAAACTGCCCACACTTGGGCAGGGACCACCCAGCAGAGAGTCTCGCCGCTGGTGGTGACAGCAGGGCTCAGGGCCGCCACCGACGTGTGCTCGGCACTGGCCAGGTGCTTGGCCGTGCAGAGCTGTGCCACCTCGGCCTCCGCCATCGTTGTGGCATCATCACGGCAGGCAGGGCTCGCACCTGGCCTCCTGGGTTCAGCTCCACGGTGTCAAGTCGCAGCTGCTCACCTTGTACCTGGGTTGTCCTGTGGCTCAGGGTGACACCATCCAAATCCCCGTTCGCACACCCGGTGATTCAAACCACCCACCTGCTGGGACCCAAGGGCAAGACCTGGGCGGGCCCCAGGTCAGTTCCACCTGGTAGCCGAGGCCCATCCTTTTGGCCTGCTAGGGTGCCTTGGGCAGGGATCACCCAGCATGTCAGCTGCCCTGGCAGGCTTTCCATCTGCAAATTCAGTGACGTGCCCCACACTGCCACCGTGGTGGTTGAGCATCGCGGCAGGCAGGGCAGGCCTGGGGACTGAGCGCTGGGGCTCGGCGCTGGAACTCTGTTCCCAGCTCATCCGTCTCATTTGCCTTCCCAGGATGCAGTCAGACCAGTTACAAACACACTGAATTGTTTCCACAGGCCTCTGGGTTCCTCCAGCCCAATGGCGTTTTGTAGCATACTCACTGCAAACGCACCTTCTGGTTGGTTCACCTTCATAGGAGCCTGCACTTGTGAGGGGACCCGGTGACGTGAGGGGACCAGGCCACCAGCGGGGTCGGGCAGGACAGAGGTGGGATTCCAGCCAGGCGCTTCCAAGTTCATTGTCTGCCCTTCCCAGTGCGGCCATCCGCTGCCGACGTCCATGCCTGAGTCCCCACGGAACTTCGTGGCAGTTTCGGCACTTGGGCCGCGTGATCTCGAAGTCCCTGCCGTGTTTGGAGTTCCGCTTTGGTCCTAGGCCGTCTCAAGGCACCCAGCCCTCCCGTGTGCCCACCCTGCAGGCAGCGGACCCACACGGTGCCCTGTGCCGGGCCGGGCACACTGCTGCCAGCACAGGCCTGTCCCTGGGCACAAGACAAACCCTGCTCCTTGCTGGTCTCTGTCCACCGGCCTCTCCCAGGTGTTGTGCTGTGACTTCCTCACCAGGGCGGGGTGTGTTCTGGGGCCCTGGCAGTTTTTCAAAAGCTGAACTTGGTTTGATCCTAAGAAGTCACCAGAAGGTGTCACTAAAGCAGCTGTCCTGCCTGCTACACCTCTGCCAAAACAGAGTCCAGAGGCTGTGAAGGGTCCCCATCCAGTTGCGATTCCATACCTCAGCCACGTGGTCGCACCAGAGGGACTGCTTGTCAGCTTCTCCCTGGAGCCATTTGCCACTCTGAGGGCCACCAAAGCCCCGCGCAGACGGTGCTGCCTCTTCACCTGGAAGAGCGTGGCAGGAGCACCGGGCCTGGAGCCCACCGCGAGCGGTCGGGGTCCTCCAGCTCGCTCACAGCCGCCCGGCTTCCCTGCGCCTGGGCGGCTGCCCTGCGGGGCCTACGGGGCCTGCGGGGCCTCGCCAGGGCAGAGTCTCCCTGCAGCAGAGGAGAAGGCCCTCTCCCAGCCCTCCGTCCGCCTGTTTTCCTGACACCACGAGGAAAATGGTCCCTCACAAGATCAAAGAAACTGGAAGGTAAAGGCAAAGAGGTTTTGATAAGTAAATATTAAAATGCTTGATTATTGCGGCATAAGGCAAAAATCTCCCTTTTAATTTCATTTTCCTAAATGAATATACAGTTTTTTTCTGATTATGAAAGTAACACACATTCATTGCAAAAATTCAGGAAGTAGAGAAAAAGCTTAAAGATCACCCATAAGCCCAGTCCAAGCTAACCCTGGCGCACGCTCCCTGCACCCTCGGACGCTGCGCGTGTGCACGCAGGCAGGCCTTTGCGCGTGTGGGGCGTGGACAAAGCGTGATCCCTTAGGCTGCTTTTTTTCTTACCTGGTTTATCCAGCTGTTACAGTGAAGATGCACTTTCTTGAGGGTCCCCAAAGTCTGAGATTTAAGACAATGTGAACGTTGTTTTTGCGTTAAAAGTACTTTATGCAAGGAGCGCGCTCCTCACTGTGGGGAAAGCTGGCAGGCGGCGTGGCGTGGGCAAGCTGCGGGCTCACGTCCCAGCTCTTCCGTGAGCGCTGCGCGGCCCCTCTGAGCCTCAGCCCCTACCACGGTGGCGTGGGGGTGCTGGTGGTTCCTGTCCCGGGCTTGTGGGGGGAGGAGGGGAGTTAAGTGCCTGTCCAGTCCTCACAGCAGGTCCCGACGGGCACTGAGTTACTGGAGCTGTGCAGCCGGTTCGAGTGGCTTTGCTCTGACCTGTCTTCCGTCCGTGGACACCCCACATCGTCCGCGTTTGCTTCTGTGCTGTTTTAACGTGTTGGGTGGGCGCTTGGACACTGGCCGCCGGCAGTCTGCCCAGCCTCTGCACACAGCCCGCAGGGGGCGCTGGGAGTCCAGAGGGCCACCCGGAGGCGCGCGTCGAGTCCTGGGGGGAGACCTACTGTGCGGTGACTGTCTGGGGTAACTTTTGGGAAGAAACAGTTAAGGTCCCCATGTCCTGCTGTGAACCAGAATAGAAGGTACGTGAAATTAAAGCAGTGGCAGACTCAGAAAACCTGCTCGATTGTTTCCTAAGTGCTCGAGGACGCAGGTGGCAGACACAAGGCCCGAGGGCTGAATCCGGCCCAGCACCCCGTTTCTGCCCGGCAGCAGCGCCGAGCGCTCGCTTGACCGTTGAGGAGTCACGCTTACACAGCCCTAAGTTGCATTCGGCCCAGTGAAGGCACCGCCAGACTGATGTGGCCGCGTGGCTTCCGGTGAACATGAGTCTGACACCCCCATTCTACGGGGTGGAAGGCATTTCTAACTGTGACCCAAAAAACGTAAAAGAAGACATCCGTAGACTTGACAATACGTAAATAAAACAAGACAAAATAAAATGAAACGTTTTGTCCTGCCGAAGAGCGCCAGTAACCCAACCCTGCGCTGCAGTGCCTTTCTGCCAGACACCCCGAGTCTGCCGATGACGTTGGGGGGAGGCCCCGCGGGTTCTGTCCCCAGCGTCCATCCTAGCGGGCAGGCTGACGTGCCGACGGGGCTGCGAGTCTCCTTCCCTGGCGGCGAGAAGCATCTGCCTGTCCGGCCGGGTGACCCGGTGCGGCAGCTGAGGGGTGCTCAGCCTTGCTGCAGGGCTCCCTGCGGCTGGGTGAGCTGAGCTGTTGCTGCTGACTCCGGGCAGGGGTGCATGCTCAGGAAGCCCGCTGGAGAGGCCTGGGTGTCTGGGGGGTGAGGAGGGCAGGGGAGTGGCAAGTTCCTGGGAGAGCTACAGCTTGGCAGAAGGCCTTGAGCCCCCACACCCCCATCATGCGCTTGGGTTTAGAGCGTTTCATCTTCCATCTGGACTGGGCCCGAGAACAAAGGGGAGGAGACGGTGGGCTGGCCAAGGGAAGGCGGGTCCTGCTGGGGCGCTGCCATGCCAGCAGGGCTGACCCCGAGGCTTGCCCCCTAAGGGCCTGGGTCTGGGTCCCCCACTGAAAGTACCGTTGACCTTGAACACCTTGGGCTGGGACGGCCGGGGCCCCCTTGGACATGATTCCTTGTGTGAGTTCAAACCGCTGGTGTTTGAGGCAGGGCTGTTTTCCATCCATGGCTGGGAATCGGCAAGCGTGGAGGCCAGCTTCAGTTACGCCAATTTTCACCTGCGAGGGTGGGCGGTGCCCTGAGCCCCGCACTCTTCCAGGGTCCACTGTACGTTGACTGGAACAAAGTGACACACTGCTAGGGGACTTCGAGATCCTAACTTCAAGGCAAGCAGGGCCGTCTCCAAGACCTGCTATCTCACGCATTTGCCGCGAGTGTGGACTGGGAGGGCCTTACTAGCCATGCCTGCGCACTGGCCCGGCCGCCGTCCCGCCCAGCAGAAGGGGGGGGGGTGGTCTGTGGTCTGTGGTCTGCTGGGCCGCCGGTCGGAGCCGGCCTCCGCCTGCTCTGCGCAGCACCCTCTGTTCCAGTCTCCCGTAACGTTCTGGGTGTTGACTCTGGTTTCGCTGTGACAGGAGCAGACGCCGAAGTGAGTGGTGGAGCTTATGCCGGGGAGGCTATTTTGACTGAAATTTTGCATATTTTGAAACTGTGGTGGTTACATGTAAAATTATACACGTTGTGAGTACCGGGTTCAAATGAGGGGGAAGAAAAGCGTTCCTTCCTGTCACAGCCCCTTCACTGCGTCTGTCATGTATCCCAACTAAAAATAAACCACGCGCAGAGCTGGCAGCCTGCGGTTGGGGACAAGTTCAGCACTCTCAGCTGGCGGCCCACCACCAACGCCGCCAAACCACCCAGCCGCCCCTGGAGGCGGGGCCTCCACCAGGGACTCCCGCACAGGCCTGCGGGGCAAGGGCAGGGCCTGGTCCTGGGACTTAGAGCCGTTGCCCTGTGGGAACAGGTGATGGATCAGCACGGGCCTCAGACCCGGTCCTGATCCCTGTGTGGCCTTGGGAGAGTCTCTTGGCATCTCTGAACCTCGGTTGCCTTGTTTTTAACCGGGACTGACTGCCGTGCCCATGCCAGGTGCCGGCCAACCCCTCTGTGTCCTACTTCACTCAAACCTTCCACGGCCCTGCCAGCTGCGCTGTGTCGTGAGCACCACCCTGTTTTTCCGCGGGGCCGCCGAAGAGGCTGGGGCACGTGGTCGGTGTCGCCGAGCTCCTGAGCGGCAGAGCCAGGTTCCAGTCCCTGCGTCCGCGTCACCTCCCCTCCCCCTCACTGCTTCCCCGATCCGTCCCCCGTCGTCCTGCTGGAATGGTTCTGCGTGACCATGGATGGCCCTCCGTGTCAGCACAGTTGTGCTGGGCCTCGCTGTCACGCCTGGCCGTCCGAGCCCCCCGGGCACGGCTGCTGGCAGGACCGCGGTCTGTGAGCCCGTCCGACCCGTCAGCATCTTGGCCCTTGCACCTGCTTCAAGCCTCAGCTTCTCTGTGAAGCGTGGGCAGCGCCTCGCCTGCCTCGGGGCGCAGGTGGTGTGAGACACCGCAGGGCCCGGAGGTGCCTCGGGGCACTGCCAGCCTCACTGAGTCCCGCCCCACCCCACACCCGTGTCACAGGCTCCTGGACCTTCCGTGTTGGGTCCTAACCATCCGCTGCCTCCGGTCTCCTCTTCCCCAACGCAGGTTGGCCGCGCGGCTCTCCCCACGTGTGGCAGTGGGGAGCCGTCGTCCGGCTGCCGCAGGTCTCGTGTGGAGTGTGGCTGCGACCGGGCAGGGCTGTGCAGCCTGGTGTTGGCGCCGTCACGGCGTGGCGCGGCCTCCGTTTCGTCAAAGCGGTTGACCTGCTTGTAATTTGGAGGTTTTAAGGGAGTTCTGTTACATTTGTGTTGACCACAGTTTAGTCTGATTTATTCTCCAGTTACTACGACAGGGAAAATGTTGCAAATGAGACTAGTCAAAGGCAAGCATCTGCCTCTTGCAAGAACCCCCAGAAGTTGTCACCCAAAGACACTACCACCTTGTTGCTGGGGAATTGCCAGCGCCGCAGCCTGAGTTTAGTGGTCATGGCGCTGCGGCCGCTTTGGTTAAAATCCTGTCTTTGAAACGTTGCTCTTTAATTTGCATAGTAATTCTTCCTGTGTCCGACTGAGCTAGAAGTGTCCCCTCTGAGCTTCTGGTCAAAAGACCTTAAGGTCTTTTGAAAACAGGTGCAGGCACACCTTGTGTGACTGGGCCGGGCCTTAGGGAGCTTCGCAGATGTGTGTCTTCCACGTTGAAGGCAAGACCCTCCGTCAGCAACGGGCTGCGACTCACGTCGTTGCGGTGACCGGAACCAAACCGGAAATACCCTGGTCTGCGGGCCCCGGGGCGCTGCCGTCTGGCCTGGGTGCAGACCCGGCACCGCCTGCTGCACACACCCTGGGTCCCGGTGTTCCAGGTCAGAATTATCTCCGAGAGTCTCTTCAGTCAAGAGGTATCTGTGACTGGGACAGGTCCCCCAGCCCTTGCCCTGTGACCCCTGCAGGGCAGGCCCTGGCTCAGTCCCCAGGAGGTGGCCCGGTGCTTTGAAGTGCAGGAGGCGGGGGAGCTGCCAGCCCGCTTTCCCTGCGGGACGGGCTTGGGTTTCAGGGTGGGTTTCCCCCGTCCTTCGGTGAGCGGCTGCATCATACGCCTCGTTTGCCGTCAGTAGTGTGTGTGTCGTTCCTTTTTCCGGTGAAAACAACACAGAACAAAGCCTCACTTTTAAAAATGCCATGGTATTTTGCCACCATTATGAAAATCTGTCATTGCCGTATCTAATCTTCTGGTGCATAGAATATCAAAACAAGCACTATTGAAGGGATTGTACTTCTGCTCGTACAAAAATGTCAGTTCCGCAGTCTCGGCACCAGCTGCTCTCAGCCTCTTTCCAAGCGCGAAAGAAAAATAATAGTGTCTCTCCGCTCTGCCGTTCGTTCCCAGGCCTGACCTCCGCAGGAAGACCCAGAGGAAGTGCTGCCTCGCCGAGATGTTGCGTTCGGAGTTCTCCAGCGGGGCGGAGGCCGGCGTGGCCCTGGGCGGGACGCGGAGCAAGCGCGCCGGGCCGGCCGCCGGCCCGGACCCTGAGGGAGAGGAAGAAGGTTCCCCGTGAGGCGGAGAGCAGCCCAGGAAGGCCCGCCGAGGACCCCTCGCAGTTGCTTCACACTCTGCCTTTCAGACTGTGCCTCCGCCGGCCGGGGCCGGGGCGCCCGGTGGCACCGGGTGGGGGTCCTGTGTCTGTCAGTCCCCGAGGCTGAGAGGCGCAGCCCTTCTCTCCAGGCGGAGTCCGAGGGGCAGGGAGTATAGATTAGCCAGTTAACCTGTATCTCGTATACCGCGTCTGATTCTTTGTATCCATTCCGCTGCCGCCCACACTCAGCCTCACCGCAGATGTAAGCGACGTAAGCACATGTAGCGTAGCGGCGACCGGGCCGTGCCGCCCGAGCGCGCCTGCACTCCGCACCAGCCAGGGCCCCTTCTGAGGAAGTTTCGGTTTTACGCCTACGCTGGCATGGATTTTTGCAAAATAAGGAGTTAAAATCTAGGTTGAAATTTGTAAAAGAACAGAAAAAAGATCACTTTTTCTATGACCAGAGGGGTCCTGCTGTGGGTCAGAGCCACTCGAGTCCCTGTCCCCAGGCTGCTCCTGACTCCATGTCACGTTCTCACTTGTCCCTCCATGTCCGTGGAAAACTGACTCTCTCAGGCTAATTGATTTACTGGTGCCTTTCTATTATTTGCCTTTGAATTCAAAAGGCACCAGGGTCCTGAGCTTTTTCTGCCATTGAATTCCATCTTGTCTCCAAGAGTCTGGGGTCTTTGTATCTTGGCCCAGGCCACAGCCGCCCCTCCCCCATTGTGTTTCCTGGGAGGTTTGAAAGAGGACCCCCAGGGCGTATTGATTTCTCAATAAATGTAAGATTTGGACACGGCAACTCCTGAGGGGTCCGGAGGAGAGGGCAAAGCTCGCAAAGCCGCAGTGCCAGCGCTGTCCTTCCCTGCTCCGTCCTTTCTCTCCCGCTCTCCCCTCCCATCCCCCCCCCCCGAGTTCCCATGGGGGTGCTCGTGCCCCTCTCCAGTGGGCACTGGGAAGGGCAGCGTCCTCACCTCCGCCCGTCTGGTTACGCTGGGCCATGTAGGCGCTAAGCCTGTGCGGGAAGAAAAACGTGCATTTTGCAGAGTTGGCTGTTCCCAAGTAATAGGGCCAATTGGTGAAATTTGTAATAATAATAATAATAAAACCTGTAGCGCACGCCGTGCCGACCTCGGGCAAACCTGCCCTTCCCTTCATCCTGGCGCGCGAGGGTTCCCACGGTTCGCGTGAGACCAGGGGGTCAGGCTGCGTGGACAGAACCCAGCCGTGCGAGGAGCAGGACTGGTGCCCGTGACCGGGGAGGGTCAGGAGCAGGCCTGCCCTTCCCCGTTGGTTACAGGGCGAGTCCGAGGGGCCGGGCATGGGGGGGGGGGGCTGGAGACATGCCCGGTGTGCGGCTGTGATTCTGAGATCGGAACTTCGCTGCGTTTGCTGGCGCAGAGCGAGGGTTTCTCGTCACAGTGGAGTCAGTCTAATATGTTACCCCCAGTTAATAAAGAAACACGGATTTAGCAGATTTAGGGTTGATATTATCGAAGTTTAAATAACCTTAAATAAATCTCTTTCTCTCTTACTTTGGCTCTTGACAGATTATACATTTCAGGGCACCACTTAGCCAAAGCTTTCACCTAATCCCACCGTCCACGTTCTGACTGTGTGTGTATTTCCCATTGTGCTTCCCCCCTATTTTCCCAAACTTACCTGATCCTCATGTTTCAAGTCACAGAGAATTTGGACATTTCACAGTGTTGCAGGCCCAAAGCCTTTCCCCTCGTGGGCCCGTGGGGAAATGGTGGGAGGCCTCCTGGAATGCCCTTGGCGGGTCCGCATCGGCGGGGGGCCTGGCTCTCCAGCACTGAAGGGCAGGGAGGGAGTCAGTCAGCCCCAAGCAGTGGGACCGGCCCTCCCCCGCGGGAAGCAAAGACCCAGGCAACCCTGGGCAAGGGGGCGGGGGAGCGGATTTTGACAAAGCCCACTGGTTCTTTGGTTTTCTTTCTCGCCCTGGTGGGGGGGAGGGTCGAGTAAATAGGAAGGTACACAACTTCCCTACTGGACAAACTGGTGGTGGCCTTGCTGTTGGGCACTTCAGCTCAACCAAAAGTCAGCAAGGCCGTTAAAACCCAGCCCTCGCTTCCAGGAGGGCACACGCGGCTTTTTCCACTGAAGCCACCCCACGCGAAAAGAGCCCTTAAGTGATCTGGTCAGATGGTCGGCTCGGCCACCCCACCTTCTCCCAGTCTGCTCCACCCTAGGGCACTCAGAGGGGGCACTGGGGCCCCCTTAAAGTCAGCCCACGTCCCGAAAATGCCCCGAAGCCTTGCTTCCAGGCTCCAAGGGGAATCTCAACTCTTCAACTCTGGTGCCCCGCCCCTGTGGAGTCCAGAGGTGGGAGCCGGGGAGGCAGGGGCCCGGGAGCGGGAACCCTGAGAACACCGCCTCAGTGCCTCTCCTATTGTCCTCCCTGGGGGGTCCGGCTTTTGGGGGTGCTTTTCTGTTTCGAATAAGGGTCCACCCAGCGCCAGGGTCGGGAACAAACTAATTCCACCCTCTTCTGCAGGAAAGCAGAAACCCACCTCCCCGTGAAGGTTGTCAGGTTATTATTACAGACGGGACGCGCAGGACACTTTGAAATATCGTAATTAGAAATTTGTCGGGAAGCCTTGTTCTTCATTAGCGTAAGATATGAAGTCGCCGTCGAGGTACAAGGACGGCTACATCGTCGCGAAGGTGTCTGCGGTTTACACTGCACTGTGTAAACGCCGGGGCGCGGCGCGGCCGGCCGCCTGCGCTTCCACGGAATGAAAAGCACCCCGGTGCAAGTTGTCCTTTGATAGATTTTTAATATGATTTTAAAGAGTTTTGTTTGGTCTCATTCTTATTCAATGAGATTAATTTAAAGCACTTATCCCCTGGGTTTAAGTCGATCCATGTAGGATTTGGGCAGGGTTTGTTGTGTGGGGGGTTCTGTTTGCAAGAGGCTCTGGGAGACTCCTCGCCCACTTCATTAACCCTGAGTTGGGGACAGTCCCCCGTTGCCCCCACCACAGCCAGAGCCGGGGATTTACCAGCCCCCATTCACATGCAAAAGAACCCGAAAGCCGAAGGGCTCCTTGACTTAATTAGCTGCTGTGCATTTTGCAAAATCAGGATAATACCCTCAGCATCCCAGAAAGAAAAAGCCGGGGTGGAGGGGTGGGGGTGGGGATGGGGAGGAAGCGGAGCAGGGCCGGTGGGGGGTGCAGTTCAAACATGCCGCGACCTCTTGCTCTCCCGGAGCCCTCCCGCCACCAGGCGAGGGGCCGGCCTGCTGAGCCCGAGGACGTGCCCGCCCTGGGCGTGTCTTCAGTGCCGGGCCTTTGAGCTGCAGGTGGTGTGTGTGGCAGGGGAGCGGGGCACCTGCACCACACCCGCCACCCTCCACCCCCCACCCCCCACCCCCCGCCCAGAGAGGGCCCGGCCTCCCGGGCCGCCTGGGCCAGGATGCTGAACGGGAAGCCTGGAGTCTGGCTCCAGATTTCAGCCCCTCCCCCTGAGATCCTGGGGCCCGGGGCCTGGGGCCGACGCCGGGGTTCGGCCTCCTGCGTCTCCTCTCCTACGTACTCCAGGGTAACGGGTTCGGAGGCTGCAGGCGCGGGAGTGGGGGCGCCCAGTGCGGCATCCGGTTCCCAGCGAAGTCCCGTCGGGTCCGCGGAGCGCGGGCCCGGAGCCACGCCGGCGCCGGCGAGCGGCCGGGGTGCGGGCGGAGGGGCCGACGGGGGAGTAGCCTCGGAGCCCATCTGTCGGCCCGGCGCGCGGCGGGCCGGTCACCAGCTGCCGGCACCCTTGTTGCGACCAGATGAGCCGGCTCAGCGAGGGCATCGCAGCCCGGCCCGCAGCCGAGCCGGCCGGCCGCTGACCCCCACCCCGGCCCCCGGGACCGGCTGCGAGCGGCAGGGGACCAGCTGGAGAGGCCGGGGACGGGGTGGGGGCAGGCGGGGAGCGGCGGGCTGGCCTCATTGTGGAGAGGAAGACGGCGGCCAGCCGCCCAGTGGGGGCCCCTGCCCGCGGCCACAGCGCCAAAGAGGAGAGGGGCGCACAAATGTCCTCGCTGCGGACGGAAGGAGACGGAGTCCCGGGAGGGAAAGTGGGGGTTACAGAGAGTGGCAAAGAAGGGCTGAGCGCGGACAGGCGCCTGGTCGTTTGTAAGAAGTTTATTTAGACATTTAAAAAAGAGAGAGAGAACCCAAGGGGCCTGGCTGCCTCCCGACAGAGGCCTGGGAGTCAGGGTGGGGGTCAGGCCCCCTTGGGCCCTTCCTGCCCTGCCTGGGAGGGAGCGGGCACAGGCCACAGACTCACTGATTCACGGACACAGTCACGGGCTCATGGGTCACGAATAAATAACTTCATGTACACTTTGCACACCGTATGTACAGCTCTGCGCCCGCCGGGACGCTGGGACTGGGGCGCCACACTCCCCCTCCCGGGCCAGCGGTGCGGGGAGGGGTTCGGTGCACAGCTAGGGCGTGCAAGGGGAGGGAGAGAGTGCAGCCTGGGGTGGCCCCGCCTGTTCCTGGAGGGGCAAGGGGGGGCTTGTGGGAGCCGGCAGTGGGGTGTCTTGTATGTACATCCGCGGTTGGAAGTGGCTCCGGGTGGACTGGCCGGGAGGGAGGACGCTGAGGACCGTTAGGGAGACTCGGTCCGGGGTCCGGGCCTCAGTAGACTTGGCATCTGGCCCCTGTGCGGACACCGGCTGGAGAGCGGGACAGAGGCCCCGGGAATGGGCGTTCACCCCGTGCCCCCCGGGAAGCAGGCGGCCGGGGCGGGCGCGCAGCCCGGCGTGGCGGCGTGCGCTTCACCGGGGCTGTGCGGCGCGCGGCAGGACGCCGGCCAGTGGGGGCAGTGGCGGGGGCGGCTCGCTGGCGCCCTGGAGTCCGTGGATGAGGATGCGGGGCACCAGGGGTCTCTGCAGGGCGGGCGGCGGCGCGCTGGGCCCGCGGTACAGATACAGCGCGGCGCCGGGATCCAGGTTGGAAACGAGACTCTGCGGGTAGAAATAAGGCGACGGGAACATCCTCTGGAGCGCCGAGTAATTGCCTGCCTCCGCCAGCAGCTCCAGCCCGACGGCCGTCTGTCGCTTCCATTTGGTCCTGGGGAACCCAAACAAATGCGCACGACGGGGTCAGGGCTGTGATGCTCAAAGACCCCGGTCCCTCAGAGCGCTGCGCCCAGCGCGCCTGCGGGAGGCCCAGCGCGCCTGCGGGAGGCCCAGCGCATTGCGCCAGTGCGTTGTGACGCGGCGCAGGCGTTGCCTCGTTCAAACTTCCGCCGGCCTTCCACAGCCACTCGACCCCATTTGACAGATAAGGACACTGAGGTGTGGGCCATTTTTCCAGATGGTCTCTTGAAAGTGGTAGAGCCGGGGTCCTAGGCCAGCTTTCTGCCCCCAGCACCCTGACCCTAACCTGGGACACTCTGCTTCGGGGGCCGCAGGGCGGGGCCCTTGGAGCTGCTGTTGGAGCTTCGCCACCTATCTGTGCCCTGGTGGGGGGCAGGGGGCAAGATCCCCCGGAGAGGACCGTGGCCGGGGGGAGGGGCGAGTCAGTTAGCTAGTCCCAGAAAGGGACACCGTTGCTTCTCCCAGCGGCACCACTTGCGGGGTGCCCCACCGTCCAGGTTCCCAGTTAGTGGCCCTCAGCGGAGGCGCGCTGGGAACATGGCAAATGGAGAAGACACGCACCGAGCAAACCCTCTCCGCAGGCACCCAGGTCCGAGGCCTGGGGCGAGCCCTGCAGCCTGCCTGGCACCGAGGCCCGGAGGCACAGGCGGGGAGTCCGCGGGAGGCGGAGAAGGCGCGGAAGTCGAGGCCCCGCTCGTCCTCAGAGCTGCGCCTGGACCCCTGGGTGTGACTGGCCGGGCAGGCTGGGCCAGTCCCACCGAGCCGGGCTCAGCTACACCAACCCCGTTTCCCTCTCTGAATTATTCACCATCATCATAATTGTGTAATTACTGTAACGGGCCTTAATTATTGATGCCCAGAGCAGTAATCGATATTTATTATTAATGGGCCGGCGTGTTCCGAGGCTCGTGTGTGGAGGGCGCCATTGCGGCCTCACGAGGAACATCGGAGTGGCTGTGGGCGTGAGTTGTGTCGGTGTGAGCGTGTGTGTCTGTGTGACTACGGGTGGAGCGTGTGGACGCGTTTGTGTGTTTGTGTGTGCATCTTTGTCCAGTGACTGTGCGAGGGAGGGAGATGGGAAAACAGCAGGTTCAGGGCCAGTGCTGAGCACCAACTGCCCAGTCTCTGGTCCGCCGTCCCCCAGGAGCCGGGGCGGGCCCCTGCCCTCCTCCGTCTCGGTACTGGAAAGGCTGAGGGGGCCAGGAAGGACCAGGTAGCACTCAGAGCCCTCCCCCACCCCCAGCAGCGGCCTGGGCTGGGCTGCTGCTGCTGCAGTCCCCCCTCACACCCCTGCTGTCCTCCCCCAAAGACACAGGCCCCACCCCTACCCCGGCCTGGGGCTTCTTCCACTGGGAGAACTCAGCGGCCCCAGACTGGAGCCAGGGCTGGTCCAGCTGGGGGTGGGGGTGGGAGGACCTGGCTGGGATAGGGCAGGCCTTGCGCGGACCGCCCATGGCCCGCGCGTCTGTCTGTCCACCAGTCCTGGAGGGGGGATAACGGTACTAGAGACGGAGTCTAGGGCTGTCTTTCTCCCTCATCGTGGTCTTTGGGCAAAGCCTTCTCTCCTGGGGCCTCAGTTTCCCCACTTTTACAGGATGGAGAAAGCTCAGGGGCCCTCCCTGAGCACCAGACCGTGGACAGGTTTCCATGCAGAGCAGATAGGAAAGGAGAGGTGGCCCTTTCGCCCTTCCCACCCCGCAGCGGGGCCTCACCTGCGGTTCTGGTACCAGGTCTTGACCTGCGTGTCCGTGAGGTTGAGCGAGGCGGCGAGCTCCATTCGGTCCTGCACGCTCAGGTACTTCTGCCGCTCGAAGCTGCGCTCCAGCTGTGCCAGCTGGTGGTCGGTGAAGGCGGTGCGCGCCTTGCGTGGCTTCTTCAGGCGCACCGGGGGGCTGTCCCGCGAGCTGGAGATCTCGCGGTCGCCCTCCTCCTTCACTGCGGAGACACAGCGGCCCGTCAGCTCCCTGCCTCGCCGCCCTCCCGCCCCAGCGGCAGCTAGCCCGTCCAGGTCGGGTGCACGCCGCTCAGGACAACCGCGGCTCCGGCGGTGGTGGCCCCACCCCACTCAGGAGCTGCAGGAAAGCCACCAGGAGCACGGACCACAGGGACCCCAGACGGAGAAGGACTGACACCTCCGGGAGAAATAACCCAAAGCCGAGAGACCTCAACCCACCTTCCCTACCCTGTGCTCCCTGGAGGAATAAACGGAGCAACCGGCTGAACGCACAGGGGAGGGGACCCAGGGGTCCCAGCCGGTGGGCTGCGAGGGTGCATGCTCAGGGGTGCGGATCTGTGCCCTGCATCTGTGCTGGATTCTCCGGCCGCGTGTGGGCCGGGAAAGGAGGAAGCCGACCGCCAGAGTCCAGGGAGAAAAACCCGCGTGGAGGGACGAAAAGCTGTGCACCCCAGGGCGAATCATTGTCCTGAAGAATATTGTGCCCCCATCTCTCCTGGCCCCTCTATGGATGAAAATCTATAAGGATGGTTGGCCCCAGTTCTTAAACCGCCACAGAGCCCCCACCGGGAGGCCGGCGCCAGGGTGAATCAGGATCTGGGAGCGGCGCAAGGCGCTTGGAAAAACAAGCGAGGCGTTTGCCCCTCGATGCGGGCACCGCCGAGGTCTGTTTCCTTGTTGACACGAGGCCCACTGTGGTGCCTGCTAACTCCACACTCTGCTCGTGTGGTTCCACTGGGTCCCCGCTCCTCAGGCCCAGGGCTCGGACCCGACAGGGCGGTTTCTTCTCACCAAACACTTTGGATTGGGGTTGACGGCCCGGGAGCCCAGACATGATCAAACGCGCTCAGTGAGCTCCCCTCTTCCTCCCCCTAAAGCAGTGGTAGAACCGAAGAGACCCCTTCCCCCAAATTGGCGCCTGGCTGGGGCCTCCCCCACTCTTATTCTCCCGGTGTTTTCCTTTCTGGTGAGTTTCATTGTGCGTGGCGTTTGCAGCTGACAGGGTTCAGCTGAATGTGAGTTGATTTCTCTCTGTAGGAAACAATAATCCGGTTAATTGAGCCACCAGGGAGTGAGACTTTTCAACCGGAAAGGCAGCGGTTCGCAGCCGGGAGGGCGTGGGCACCGTGTGCACCGAGGCAGGCTAGCCGGGAGGGCGCCTCTGGGGGGAGACTGCCTCCTCCGCACCGGCGCCCGGCCTGCCAGGCTCGGGCCACGCACAGTCCGGCCACCGCCGCAGGTGTGTTGGGGTGGAGGGGACCGGGCCTGTCTGCGCTGGCAGGGAAAGTTCAATCGAGTGCGAGCAGATGAAGGTCTGAACCCCAGACCTTACCTTGTGACCTAACGGTTCCGCTGACTCTGTGTGAGAACCCCCACTTCTCGGGGCTGAGGCCGGAGGTGGGGGTGGGTGGGTTGAGTGGTGGTGTCAGGAAGATTGGGGGCCTCTCTCTAATCCCTCTCTGGCGCCGGCTGGAGCCTCTGAACGCACCCACCCTCAGGGCCCGTACCGCTGGTCCAGGACGAGGCCCCAGAGGCAGAGACCCCCTGGCCTGCCTGCTTGGAGCAAAGTGCCAGTTCGGCTTCTTAGCAGACGACCGGCCTTGGCTCGAGCATCTAAAGCCAGGGCGGACACCTTACTTCTCCGGCTCTAGCTTCTCTAAATGTCCTCGGAAGGAGCCTCTGATACCAGAGGTGTGGACTGACCTCCACCTCCGGGTGGGCTGACCGTCCCTCCCTGCCTCCCTCGGAGGAAATGACTCAGCACGGGAAGTGGATGGGGAGATGGATGCCCACCCCGCCGGCTTGGTGCGTCTGTTCCCCCGCAGCCTTCCTAACTCCGCCCTGGAAAGGTGGCCTCCAGTTTGGGGAATGCTCCCAGCGCTGACCCCGTGGTGGATGTCCCCGCTCCCTTTTCACCCGAAGCTTTGCAGAGCAAAGTCGGCACTGCCTACGGGGGGGGGGGGGGGGGGGGGGGCGGTGGGTGCGGGGGAGACCTTCCACCCTCCTCCACTCCAAACCTATTTAAGTGATATGCGGATGGCCAGCCCTCCTTACCTCCCCGATCAGATATCATCAGGGACAGGAGAAGGAAATTGATATTCCAATTATCTTAAACGAAACCTCTCCTCCAAATCCCAAATAAAAGGAGGCAAGAACCCGCTTCTCTCACCGCGCGCTGCACCACCATCGGCATGCCGCTCTGGGGACTCTTGCCCCCCACCGTAACCACAAAGCTGGGGTGCTGTTGAGAATTGCACGCAGTAAAGCAGTGTTATAAATTTTGTTGGTGTTGCTTCTCCGCCCTTCCCCTACACCTATCTCCCTCCAGGGCAAGTTTCCTTTGCCTCTGTAAACGTCCCCTGGAGAGAAGCAGGCGTTTCTGGGCCGAGTGCCGCTGGCCTTCCTTCCTGGGCATCCGAGCCCGACCTGCCCGTGTTGTAGGTGCCGCTGGCCCAGCAAGGCTGGGGCGGCTAGGGGAGTGCGGACAGCGATGTGGGCAGAGCAGCCCCGGATGGGTTTGGTTGGAGGCGAGGGCAAGTCCACGCACGAATTCTTGGTTGGAAGGAGAGGGTTAAACGCGCCTCCCTGCGTTCTCGTGAAGACTGAGCGCAAACGGGGGCCAGGGGGTGAGGGGCTCCAAAACGGCAAAGCCGGCGCCTTACGGGGAAGTTCTGTCTGATGAGCAGGGTTTGGGAATTAATTACGAGACTGGAAGAGCCCTGAAGAGCCTCCGCCAGCCCCGTTTTTGGCTGGATGGGGACACTGGGCTCCCTCCCTCGGAGCCCTGACCTGGCTCCCGCTCCGGCCTCCGGGCTTCTTCCTAGAAAGAGCTCTGCCCCTCTGGCCTCACCGATGAGCTCAAGTCCCGGCGGTTTCTGGGGACCAGAAATAAAATTACGGCGCTCCTTCCTTTCTCTCCTTCCTCCTTCCATTTCCTCCTTCTTTCTCCCCTCCACCCCACACTGTCCTCTTAATCTCGATCTCAGCTCCCTGGTTAAAACGGACAAAAAGGGAACAAGATGGAAACGGCTCACAGAGGTGACAGGCAAGCGAAGGGCCAATGACCTCAATGTAGGGGAATGGGGCTGCCTCCGAGGATCCCACAATACTGGAAATTGATTGCTCAATTCTCTTAAAAATCAAATTCAGTGAGAGCTCTCGGGTGGGTGCAGGGTCCCCTCCCGACCAGACAGCCGCCTGCCTGCTGCTTCTACTTCGAAGTGAGCGCTCATTCTGCAGGACTCCGAGGCCCCGACGGCCCCGGGGCCACAGGATGCAAAGCCCAGGTCTTCTTCCTCCCCTTTGGATATTCAGATTAAAGGGTGGGAAACTCTGACTGTTCTCAGCGCGCCTGCTGAAATTTCCTGCTAGGTTTTCACTCTTATAAAAAAAAAAAAAAAGGTGTGTGGGGGGGACCTTCCAGCAGAGCCCTTTGGGTCTTCTGTGGCTTCCTCGAGGTCTTTTCTCAGTCACAGGCTCAGCCAGATAGGAGCCTGCTCCTGCCCACCGGCACCCTGCAAGGGGAGACCCAGCCGAAGTTTGGAAAGTTTGCTTTGTGCATTTCGGGGACTCTCTCCTGGGGCGCAGAGCACCCCTCTCTCCACTCTCTCGCTGGACTCTTTGGTGCTCAAAGGCATAGGCACCGGCGGTCGGCCGAGAGGTTCGGACGAGACCAGCGACTCAGCTGGGCCTGAGGGGGAGCTCTGAGCCGGCCTGTGCTTGCCCCTGCGTGCGTGCACTTGAGTTTTACTGCCCGTTTTTGGAAATGCAGTGTCCCCCAAGTTTCCACCTCCCATTCTCTTACCTTTGTACTCGGAGTCGGACGAGGCGTTGCTGCCACTTTTGTCCAGCTTGTCTCTAAAGTCCTCCCCGGCCTTGGCCGCCAGACGGCCCCCTGGCTCAGGGGCTGCCGGCTGCCCGCTGCTGGAATAGGGCGCGCAGGCCGCCAGGGGTTTGCAGTCGGCAAGGATGTCCCTGATCAGAAAGGAGGAGGTCACAGTGCGTGACTGGGCTGGGGCCGAGAGCTGCCCAGGCTGCAGGTGGGAGTCCAAAGCGGGGCCTGGCGCCCCGCCGGGCCGCGGGGCCCCTGTCTCCAGACAGTCCCTTCCTGGTGAGGCTGGCGAAGAGCAGTCGCTGCTGCTTTCAGAGCGCGGACTCAACTCCAGGGGCGATCGGCAGTCCCCAAGCAAGGGGTCCCCCTTGGGAAGGGCGGGGCTGCCCGCTCGGTGGGAGAGGATGGAGTCGATCCCAAAGCCATTGGAGCCTTCCATAGCCAAGCTGCGACCTGTCCTCTCCAACAGCTCCCCACCCACCCCCAGCCCCAGCCGCCGCTGCCCCTGCCCCTAGCTGCGGGCTGGCATGGGGAAGGCGGGCAGGGAGCCTGCGGGCACCTTGGATAGAGTTCAGCCGTGGGGGAGCCCAGGAGCTCTGGGCCAACCTCCTCTGCGCATTAGATCCAAAAGGGCTCAGCGCGTCTTCTGCAGCATCGCGCCGAGTCGCCGAGCCGAGGGGGGGTGGTGGGAGTGTCAGGGAGGGATGGGAGGGAGGGTGCGCCAAGTTGGGGAGAGCAAAGGGGGAGACGGACGGCCTGAGCGCTCCTTTGGCACCGGAGAGACGCGAGGATGTTGGAATCTAAATTCGGAACGGCTTTTGAAGATCCAAACCGCACGCTTCCTCCAGGCGAGCGGTGGCCCAAGGCCGAGGGGTCAGCACCGCGGATAGCAGCGTGCTACCAGCGGACGGAACGAAGCGCACCTGGTGGCGTCAGCACCGCGGATAGCGGCGGCGGCGGCCCGCGGCGCATGACGCTTCACCTGGCCGGGGAGGTCCTCTCTCCGCGCTCCCTGCGCTCCGGGGGCCCGTCAGCACCGCGGACAGCGCCGCGGGCTCTGCGGCTGCAGCCGGTCCTCCGCGCGCGCCTTCGCCTCCCCCCCTTCCTTTAAAAAATGAACTTGTGTCACTTTTACTTTGGGGCTGGGTTTTTTTTTTGTTTGTTTCTTTTTTTTTTTCGTTATGTTGTGTGTGTGTGTGTGTTTTTTTAAAGGGGACTCGCCCACGTGTCCCCGGAGTGATGACGCTGATTGGCTCTGGACGATTTTGGGGGTGATGTCACAGCTCCGCAAGCCGCTGCCCGATTCCCTTTCAGTTTGATTAAAAGAGACACTGAATTAATTACAGCACAGACCCAACTGTTTACCGGCGATTTCCACACGGTTTGCTTTCATTAGGCCGGTGATGAGGCTCCTAATGAGGGTGATTAGCTGAGGGGGGGGGGCGGGCTGGCAGGGAGGGGTCCGGCGCCGGCTGCCGCTGCCGGTGGCTCGGGATGTGAGGTTTTTCAAGTTTCCCCGACCCTCTCTCACAATTATTCAGGTTATTCTTCCGCGGGCCCGCCACGGATCCGTTTTCTCGCCCCTCTCCTGGTTTTTCCTCCTCCAGAAACAGAAAGGGTCTAAACTCGGTGCAGAAAGCAGTGTGTGTGCGTGTGTGTGTGCGTGTGTGCGTGTGCGTGTGTGTGTGTGCACGCGTGCGTGTGTGTGTGTGTGTGTGTGTGTAGAGGAGCCCTGTCCTGGTGTGGGGAGGATTTTAATTTAAGTTGCATTGTTTTCCGGCGTTTCCATTGGGTTTTAGGTGTTTCCCACGTAGGGCAATTTGCAGCCCTCTCTGCTGTCTTAGGGCCCTTCGGCCTGGGCAGCAGGTGGGGAAAGCCTGGCGTCCACCCCGAGAAGGGGCCGGGCGGTGGCTTCACTGTGGGGCGAGGGTGCAGAAATTGGGCAGATCGTGTCTGGGACGTTGGGGGGGACCCCAAGAAATCCGTGCGTCCCGAGGGAAGGCGGCAGGGACCCCCACCCAGCCGATGGCGCTCGGGTGGCTCGCTCCAGGGCCAGTGTTTCTGTACCTCTGGACGGGCGCACAAGAGCTTCCGAGGGCGGGTGGAGACATCTGCGAACCGCCTCTTGTTCCGCGCGGAGCCGGGGCTCGCCTTCCCGGGGGTGTATTGTCAAGGCAGCGCTGGAAACGCAGTCTTTTCCTTGTGAATCACCCGCCCCCGTGCCCGCCCGACCCCTCCGCGGTCCAGTTCCAAGCCTTTCAGGGTCGGCCTCCGGTTCGGGGCCCCGGTGCACCTCGGGCCCTGGGGTGGAGATCCGGTCTGTGGTTAAAGGAAGGAAGGAGAGGAGCCCTCAGGCCTGCAGTGCAGCCCGTGCGGCCCCACACCCAGAGCCCAGGCCTTCCAAAGCAGGCCCGAGCGCTGTCCCTTCCCCACAGGTCCTTGGAAACCACTCGGGCCCGCATCGGGCTCAGCGTCCGAGGCCGACGCCGGGAGAGTGAAGCGCCCGCATCCCCCCAAACCCCAGGCCTCCCCCGGGGAAGTCCGGCTGAGCAGAAACTTTCTTCTCCCTCGGGTGAGGTCCGAGGTGGCCTCCCGCCGGCTCCCCGCGTTCTCCCCCTGCACCCGCCGCCAGATTGGAAGCGGCCTGCCGCCGGCCGAGCTGGGGGCGAGGACGGGTGAGTCCCCGGGGACGGCGGTCCCTGCTCGGCTGCAAGCTGTCGAGGAGGCGGGAGGGCGGGCGCTGAGGGGCCATGAGCGGACAGACCCCCGCCCTGACTCGGTGGCCGCTGCTGTGGGCGCCTGCGGAGGTGGGGCTGAGCCCGGCGGTCATTCTTTCTCCTTTGGTGGAAGGGAGGGGTCATCAGTCATGGGACCCTTCCCGGCCAGACCCCAGCTTGGGTGGAGTTCTCAGCTCTGGGCGCCTCTGGAGACGCCGCACCCCTCCACTCTTTCACCCTACCCCTGCTTCTCCGGCCTACACCCACATCTCTGGAGGAACCTCATCTCCGCTGGAGCACCCAAGGTCCCAACTTGGGTCAACAGGACTCCCCTCCTGGACCTGCTCCAGGCCCTGCGGCTCCCAGGCCAGGATCTGAGGGGCCGGCCAGGCCGCAAGAAAGTCCATGTTCTGCAGCCCGCCGGCCGGCAGGCCTCGGACAGCCCAGAGACCTCTTCCGGCCTGCAGGGTTTTAGGCTTGGGTGTGGATCCCGGACCCAGCGAAGGCGAAGCCTCGGGCGGTGCAGGGCGCTGCGGGATCGGAGGGCGGCCTGTGTGTGCGCACCGTGTGTGGGCAGCGGGGGAGGAAGCGAACCTCCTGTGGTTGGGAAGAACAGCCTGAACCACAACCCCTGCCACCCTAGCCGGCTTCTCTGAGCGTCTTCAGGCCCCGGCATATTTAACAGGTCGTTAGAGTACCGTCATTAGTGCTGAATTATCGCCTCTATTAGAATATAAAACATTCTGTGTGATTTGTTTCCTTCGGAATTTACTGGGGGATTCTGCCCTCTCACGTTTTATTCCTGTTTGGGGATTTCCAGCTGCACCACCCGCCTCCCCCTTCCTCTTTTCTTCATCACCTGGGTAGTTCTTGCATCTCAGCTTGTCCCCAGCCCGAGGGTTTTGTGTGTGCTCACCTGGGCTCTTGTGTAGCTGAGAGGAGCCCAGGAATCGGCATTTTACTAGGCATCCGGGGGATCCGGCGGTGATCCCCCCGCCCCATTGCGAAAGGAGGACAACCGGGTCCTGGAGGGGTGGAAGGGCTGTGAGGTGCTCACGGCTGGTCCTGGAGGCTGGGAGGTTACCCAGCCTCTCAGGGCTCCCTATAGGCAGCAGGAGGGGGACCTCTCTCCTCCTCCTCAGCCTCAGGCCCCTGCCCTTGGCCTTCCGGGCCCCTCCCTGGGGAGGACGCCAGGCCTGCTGGGGGGCTTGGGGGCCGCAGGGGGAGGACAGGGAATCAGTGTGAGGAGGGCGTTTCCAGGAGCAGCGCCTTTTCCAGGGCGCCCGCCCCACCCCCCTCCGCCGACCCCCTCTTCCCACCACCAGCCCACGTTCCAGCCCCTGCCCGTCATCCTTTGCAATTGCTCTTTTAGACCTTCAGTTTCTCAGGGATGGAAGGCCCTAGAGGGCCCCACCCCCAGACACACCCTCAGAATGGAAGGAGCAGAGGCCCTTCCTCGGAGCAGTGAGGAGCCCTGGGGAGGCCCAGGCCCTGTCCCACCCTCCACAGCCAGTGTCTCTCACCCAGAGCTCAGCTTTCCCTTTAGGGACAAAGATGTTGACATCAGAGGTTGGTAGCCACGGGCCAGGGTGGGCGAGGCCCGTGGATTTGGAGGAAGCGGCCCAGCTATGGCATCACAGCCCCCGCACCTGGGGCTCTTTCTCAGCTTGGGTCTGGCTCCGGGTCAGGAGTGGGCCTGCGCCTCTGGCTGAGCCCTGCTTCCGTCCAGCCCTGCCTCCCTCCCCACGGGGTTCCCTGGAGCGAGGACCAGGCTGCTTTGGCCGGTTTGCGCGCCTGGCTCAGCAGGCGGGGCCGGTGGGAAGATGTGCTCCAAGGTTTCCGAGAATGACCCTCTGCGCACAGATGACTTGTGGCTTGGGTGCCACCCTTCCCGGTTCCGAGCAGCCGCGGTGGCGGAGGGGGTCCAGGTGGCAGGGCGGGGTGGCTGAGGGGAAGCGGGATCCTGCCTCGGCGTCCAGGGCCCCGACGCAGATGAGGCAGGCGAGTGAGGCGAGTCCCCAGGTCTTTACGGAAACTTCGTTGCGATGTTGTCCCTCGGGGCTTTTAAAATTTTTCTTTACGAAATACGTTGTTCGTGTTGGTGACCGAGTTGGGGGCAGCGCCGCAAACCGTGCCTTAGGCGTGGGCCTTTCCGTCTCCGACGGCCCAGCCCTGCTCTGTGACCTCGAGTGAACATTGCTCAGCTGCCCACGCGGTAGCGTTGCCCCCTTCACCCGGCCATCGTGAAGGCCCCGCGCTCGGCTGGGGCCCTGGGCAGCAGCGGTTGGGCACGTCACGTGCCAGGACTGTCGGTGACGGCTGACAAGGACAGCCAGAGTGGCTTCTCTGGCAGGTGAGGGCACCCCCACCTGTCTCCCTAGCCCCCCACGGAGAGGTCAGCTCCCCTCTTTGCCCACGGCCTTGCAACCAACACTGGCTGTTCACGCGGAGAGGGAAGGGCTGTGGCTGGTCTCGGCCAGGCCTGGGTGCTCGCTTCTCGGCTCTGCAAGCAGATGGGCTGGAGCGAGGATCTGGAGCGTGTGTGAGCTTCAAGGTCACGCTGTTCTCGGCTGTTTTTGTTGGTTTGGCCCCAAGCCCCGTGGAGCTTCTGCAACCAGAAAGAGAGCGTGTTCTTTCCTTCCCTCCCACCTGCCTCGCCCGCCCGCCCGGCAGGCAGCCGGTCCCACGCGTGGTGCACCGCCTAGGCGCTGGCAGCGTGGAGGCGAGGAGGACAGAGTGGAGCTCACACAGGGCCTGGGTGCCTGTCGGTGTGAATCTCCTTCGCAGATCATTTCCCATCTGTGGATTCAAGTTTATAATTTACCTGCATTCGGTTCTCAGAACCTGGAGAAGAAGCCAACGTAGGGTTTTGTTTGTTTGTTTGTTTTTAAAAAATTCTTTTAATGATTTCAAGCATCAAAGATTTCCTGAGTAAAAAGAAACAAGCAGAAAGGCAGGTGGGGTCTGCAAGGACCACTGCGCCAGGAGAAGGCGTCTGATCAGAGGCACAGGCCTCTCGGGCTGTCGCCACGGCGCCTGAGCTGCGGGTCTGCTGCTGGCTGCCGTGGGGTGTGCTTTCCCTGAACCCCGAAACCTGTGCTTGCTGCACCAGCACTAGCTGAGGAGCTGCGATGGGTGAACCGACAAGCCAAACCACCTCCTTCTGGACCCGGGACCGCCTGCCGGGGCTGGACCGTGGCCTGTGAGCGGGGCTTTCTCCTCCGGCTTCCCGGAGCCTGGGCCTGGCAGGTCGCCTGAGTCTGGTTCGTGGCAACCACGGCTGCCGAAAATCCTGGACAGCAGCTGGACTCCAGACTTACCCCCCTTGTCTTCTTAGCAGAAAATTATTAAGTGTCTGGTTCAATGAGAGAGACACAGAGGGAACGGGAGGGAGAAAGAAAGAGAGAGATACTGAGGGAGAGAGAGTAAAAGAACGAATGAGGCTTGGGGTTCTAGTAGAAAAATCTGGAAATAGGCGGATTTCAGCTGGGAGGCGGCCAGACCAGAAACGCGCCCTGCAGCCCGGAGGCGGCCTGCTGCAGCCCTCGTGGGCTGGGCTGCGGGGCGACCGACCCACAGCCTCCATCTGCTCTGGCAGGACTGCCCGCCCCCTCACGCTCCCCGCCCAGCTTCAAGAGTGCTGTTTCCAGAGGTTCCTGCCACGCTCCTGCCCCCAGGCTGGCTGTTGCTCCCCCCGCAACCCCTCAGGGCACACAGCAGGGGAGGGGCGCTGCCTCCCTCCCGCCTCGGAGGGGACTTCCAATAATTTCAAGCCGACCAGGTGAAGGTGCAGCCCAGCTGCCCCCACCCCCAGCTCATGAGGACGGTACACGTGGTCCCCTTTGTTCAGTTAAATCTCTGGTGGGGGGTTGCCAGGGCACCCACCCGGGGGCGGAGTGTGGGGGAATGCCCAGCAGCAGGGAGACCAGCAGACCGGGCACGTGCCCCACCTCTGCAGTGTGGTCGGGGCACTGGGGCGGGAGGGCTCAGCTCTGCCCGCCGCCCACCTGCGAGCTCGGGGTGTGTCACTCTCTGGCGGCGGGCAGCTCCGTGGCCTGACTTGCTGGCTGAGCTCCTGCCTCCTTGGACGTCTCTCTTCCGTCTGTGAAGGGGACAGTGGTGCAGGGAGGCTAACAGAGGGTCCCCAAGGCCCCTCCAGGCTGGAACCCTCTGGGACACTACCCTGGGTCACGAGGGACATCAGAGGGTCCCCAGTTGTGTGGAGGGACCTCTCCGCCAGGGTCAGCACGAATGAGAACAGGCATTTGCGTTTGGCCGGTGTGACAGGACACCTAAGAAGGTGGAATGAGTCTGGAATCCGACCTGGGGCTTTGTGCAGGGCACAAATAATTCACAAGGAGGGGCGGGCCAGGCTGAGGGAGGGAAAGGCCAGGAGCCTCCTCAGCCTTGGACTCGGACTTGCCAGCGGGTGGCGCTGTAGGACAAGGAGCTGAGGGACCCTCCCTGGCCAGTGCCTTCTGGCCCAGGCAGGGAGCACCCGGAGGCCTGGGTCTCCGGGAGAAGAAGGGGGTGCTGCCCCAGGGCACCCGTCTCAGCCCCAGCAAGTCCCACAGCACGTGGTCTGCCGGCTGGGGCGAGAAGTGCTGGTCGGATCCACTCGGACACAAGAGGTTTCCCTGGCTGTTTCTGGTCAAGTCCACCCCGGCTCCCGGGCCCAGGTCCTTGGAAAAGCAGGTCTGGACCGGCATCTCCCTCGTTGCGGTTCCTGTAACAGAGCCTGCCCGCCCTTGGGGGTGGGTGGATCCTAACGCCAGGTCCTTCAGGAAATTCTGTGTCCCAGTGTTCCCCCACCCCCTTTTCACGTGGGAATTCAGAGCCAAAAAGTGTGTTTAGTTATACATATCTTTACCTTCTTTTTTTTTTTTAAATAAAGACTTTATTTATTTCTTTTTAGAGAGAGGGGAAGGGAGGGAGGAAGGGAGGGAGAGAGAGAAACGCTGATCGGTTGGTTGCCTGGTCCAGGGACCTGGCCCACAACCCAGGCATGTGCCCTGACTGGGAATCGAACCGGTGACCTCTGCTTTGTTGGATGAGACCCAACCTATGGAACCACGTTGGTCAGAGCAAAATATCTTCACCTTCCCGACGCGCCCGGACACCAAGGCCTTCGTTCCTTTGAACGTCCTGCCCTCGCCCTCAGTCACACGTGGGGTCTGGTCGCCCTTTTCGGTGCGATTTACTAACGGAAAATGACAATCCTCACGCACCTGCTGCTTCAAAGCGCCAGGCAGGCCTGTACTCGTCACCTTGTGCGTACTTATTCTCTACCACGGCCGCTACCTCCTTTGGCTGCAGCGGGTGCCCTGGACTGCGCCCCGTCTCTCAGATGAGGCACAGAGAGGTTAGGACACTTGCTGGAGGTCACACAGAAATTACAAGGTGGACCTGGGCTTCATGCTCTGGGCCCATGGGATGGCTGCCGCGCTGGCCCAGGGGCCAGGTCCCTGCGGCGCAGTGCCCCCTGCTCTCACACGAGGCCCCCTGCTCTCTGCGGGTCGGGTGGCTTCAGCCAGGATGAGTGGGAGCGCTTGTTTCCCTCTGGCTCCTGCTGTGGAAGGAGGGGCGGGTTCGGGTCTGGGAAGGCCCTGGCTGAGCCAGGTCCTGAGGGGGTTAGTGCGGGTGTGGCGTTGCCCAAAAAGGGCCTCTGAGGCAGTGGGTGTGTGTGGGGCTGGGGCTGCTGGGGAAACTCAGCTCTCATCACCAGACTCTGGGCCTGTAGAAGGGTGGGGGGCGGGGCGCGTCAGCCCACAGAGATCACCGGGCGCTTCCGGCAGGCCTTGGATCTGGGCCTTGGGTCTGGGCCCTGGAGCTGAGGTTCCTGACCCCGTGCACGTCCCTTCTGGAGAAGGCAGGCAAGGAGCAAGAAAGACATCATTGCAGAGATCAAACGGGTTGGTATGAATTTAAGGGGAGGCTGTTTCAGGGACGGCCTTTTGAGTCGGGGACTTGACTTTTGAGCTAAGATCTGAATGACAAGAAGGGGCAGGCAGGTGGCAATCTGGGGCTCCGGTGTCCCAGGCAGAGGGAAAAGCGAGCAGAAAACCCAGGGCAGGAGTGAGGGGCTGTGGTCGGTGGGGACAGGCAGCAGAGGCGAAGCATGAAGCCGGAGGGGTGGCCTGGGCTGTCCCACCTGAGGTCCCAGCCCGGCCAGGAGTGCGGGTCTCACGTCAGAACGGAGGAGAGCCACCGGAGCACGCAGGGGCTGCTCTGTGGAGAGGGGCGTGAGGGCGAAGCTGGGAGCTGGTTAAGGATCCTACTGCAATTCCCCAGAGGCAAGATGGGAGGCCCCCAGAGAGGGGGTGGGACCACCGGCTTGCTGGTGGGTCAGACGTCAGAGGGGAGGGAAAGAGAGGAGTGAAGGTTTTGGCTTCAACCGCTGGGTCCACGGTGGTCTCATTGACGAGGCGGGGAAAACAGAGGGAGAAGCAGGTTTGGTGGGAAAAGCCGAGTGTCTGTCTTGGACGTGTGAGAGGCAGGTGCCGGAGCGGCAGCGTCAAGCGGGCAGTTGGTAAGCGAGTCTGGAGTTCGGGGAGGAATCCTCGGACTAGGAATGGGTTTGGAAACGCCACAGTGCGCCGGGCTCTGGGCGGCGCTGTCCGACGGTGCCCGGGAGGAGACCACGCACCTCTGCGTGGCCGCGGCGTCATCCTCACATCAGTCATGACTTTGCTGGTTCTCAGATAAAGACACAAGAGGAGGGTGACAAATCGCATTTTAATCTAAAGTAGATTGGTTGAGAATCTGTGGGAAGAAGCCAAAGAACACGCAGAGAGATTGAGGTGAGAACGCCTGGGAGTCTGGCTGACACGCTCCTCGGCTGGGGCCCTTCCAGCCCGCTGCTTGCCCGGAAGGCTCTCTAAGGGTTGGCCTGCACGGTCAGCGTCGGTGGCGAAGCCCTGGTTGGCCTGCCTGACCGATGGGGCGGCCCTCGGAGCGGGGTCCCGGGGAGAGGATACTGCCCTGGGAGATGCCAGGCATCCGAAGGGCAGTGATTAAAGCTGACGTTTGCAGAGTGAACTGAGGGCTTTCGGAGCACGCTCCCATCGCGTGCAGGAAGTACACGGGCATTCTTAATGCTTCGTGGGCGGAGCCTGGGGGACAACCCTTAGCCTGGAGTCTAAATTCTGCCTTGTAACTTGGTGTTGTCCTATTGGGTGAGGGCTGGAGAAGAGGGGCGGGTGGCCTGGGTACAGGGGGCGCTGGGCATCGGCACACTAGTGTTGGCTATCCTAAAGGGGGCGCTCTTAGCAAGAGTAGTTAACCTGAGACCGGGATCTGAGGTGCTTGTGGAAGCAGAGTCCACGTAAAAGTAGGAGAGTGTCTTAGGGGAGTTGGGGCAAGAAAGGTGAGTCCTTCTGGAATTGTCTGCCTTGGCCAGGAGACTTCAGGGGTGGGTGTAGTTGCCCATCCGCAGGGTCCCCTGGCGCACAGCCCGCTCTTGCCGGTGGGCTTTCAAAGCGTTCTGGCGATCGGCCTCGGTGGGGAAGGTGTCGAGGTGGGGGCCCACCTGTGGACGGGGGGAACGGCGAGTCAGTGGGCGTGGGTGCTCCGGGGCCCTGCGCCCTGGGGTCCCCTCCCCTTCTCTCGCCCACCTGCCCCCCCAACCTGCCCCTTACAGCGATGGTGAGTGCGCTGTGAGAGGGAAAGGAGTGAGGGGTGGGAGCTGGCGGCGTCCCGGCACAGGGCGGTGACAGGCTGCCGGACGGGAGGCGGCGCACGCCGGCGGGGCTGCAGCCTGTCGGCCCCTGTCCAGCTCACTGCCGGGGACGGCGTGTGTGTAGTGGGCCTCAGGGGATGATGGCAGGAGACACCGGGCAGTGCCCCCAGCATCACCTTCACCTGCTGATGTGCCACCATTGAAACTCCCAACAAGCCACCCCCACCCAAGGGACTGCCTGGCACTGTCCCTCATGCTCCTTCAGGGAGGGTGACCCTGTCGCCCTCCCCTCCAGGGGGCAGCTGCCCAGGGGTCCCAGACGCAGGCCAGAGAGGGAGCAGACCCAGGTGACATTTTGTGGAGTCGGTGTTTCAGCGGAGCCTCCTTCCCGGGAAGCCCCTCCCTCCCTCTCCTGGATTTGTTACATCACCTCCAGGGGTGAGAACACCCCTCTGCCAGGCCGACCCCTGCAGGGTAACCTGCTGGGCGGTAGGGAGGCGGGGGTAGGAGGGCTTGGGCCCCTGTTTATTTACCCCTTCCTCCGCCCTGCCTCCTTCCCTCTCCCCTCCCGATGGGGACACAGCAACAGCATGAGAGCTCCCTGTCCCCGCAGAGCCAGAGCCGTGACCTGGAAGGGGAGCCACACTGGCTAGTTGTGCAGCCACTTCATGGCCGTTGTCAGGGTGGCCGGGTGCCAGTGAGTGAGAAGGAGGGGCATCAGCTCCACCTCCTGGAGCGGGGGCCGGTCTGGGGCAGACCCTTTGGGGGACACTTCTGGCTTGAGGGCCCAGCAGGGCCTGAGCGGGCAGCGGGGTGTTGGCCAGGGGCAGTCAGAGCCGTTGACCGGGGGGCCCAGGGGGAGGGCTGGTGGCGGGTTCCTTTTGGGTTTGCCCTGCTGTCTTCGGGGTCAAGTGGGACCCGTGTTGTGGGACGGCCACAGCCCCTTGTCAAGAATCCAGGGGGGTAAGCCCCCGGGGGGTTAGTGAGGCCCAGGGGGCTGCAGCCAGCTTTGGGTGAGGGCCGGTGAGGGAAGGGAGAACCGAAGAGGGGGAAATACGGAGCAGGAGAGGAGGAAAGGCACGGGGCCGCTCGTAGGGAAAGCGTCTGTGCTCAGCGCCCATAGTCGGGCCCGTCACGGAACACGGAGACCTGGGCGCCTTCCCCCGAGGCGGGGCAAGGACCCTGAACCGGAGCCCGCAGCCCAGTGGTGGCTTCCTGAAAGCAGAGAACTGGTCGCGTGCCTACTGAGGCCAGGGGCAGAGCTGCTGGGACGGCCTGGTTCCCTGAGGCCTGCCTCCGCGGCCTTGCGCTGGGACACTGGCCCCCCACCCCCACTCCCAGGTCGGGGCCACTGCTGAGGGTCAAGGAGACCCATGCCTCAGGTCCTGACCCCGGATCCCCGGAGCTGGGCTCAGTGTCAGGGGGCGGCAGGAACATCAGGGGACGGGAGGGCCCGGTGGAGTCCAGCTTGACCGCTCACCACTTTGCAGGTGAGAAACTGAGGCCCAGAGAGGGCTCGGTCCAGGGATGGCCCCAGAGGGAGTCTATGGCAGACAACCTTTGATTGCTGCCCGCTTGGCCTCTAGGCACGAAGTTCTGGATTCTTTCTAGAATATTCTCCTGCAGCTGCTGCTCATACTGACGCTTGTTAGTTATTCCAGGACATAAAGCCAGGGTCTTCACCTCCGTGGGATGCAGACACTTTCGAGACTCTGCAGAAAGCCATGGGCTATCTCCTCGGGGGAAAAAATGCACTCAACAAGCGCTAATGCAGAAAACAGCACGGGCCGACTCTGAAGGCCCCGGGACCCTTGGCGAGGCCCTTCACAGACCCTCGGTGGCAGCATTTACGGGAGCCATCGGAGCCCCCACCACGGGTTCCAGATTACCTGGGCATGCGTCAGGGTCTCCCAGGGCTCTGGCGGCCCAGGGCAGGGCCCTCGCCACAGCTGCCCACGGCGCGGGGACCCAGGGCTCTGCACGTGCCAACAAACCATGATCTCATTCTCAGCTTCAGAAAAGTTCCCAGCGTCCTCACAGATGTTATTGAGAAGGGAGGAGAATCACTAGAAAACGAAACACTTCCAGGGTACACCTCGGTGTCCCTCTGCCAAGGATGGCTTGATTTCTGCACCGTGACAGGCTTTTCCTGACACCTGTGCCTCCCGAAAGGCAGCTAGGTTCTCGGTAAGGCTGGCACGTCAGTCCCGGGGGGCCTCGTGGGCACCCCTCCTGCCTCGAATGCCCAGCCGGCTGGGACTCCCGGTCGCCACGGTCTTCTGCAGCATTCGGAGTGGCGACTGTTCCGTCCCCGGTGGCCAGTCACCAGTGCCTCCTGGGGGGGGGGGAGCGTAGCCATGCGGTCCACATACGAGTCTGCTGCCCCAACCCCCACATGTCGGCCCTTGTAGACCCAGCGTCTTAGCCCCTAGGACCTGTGACTGTGACCTTCTTTGGAAAAGGGTCTTTGAAGAGGTATTTAAGGATGTAGAAATGAGAGCATTGTGAATTATTCAGGCGAACACCCTGACGAACTTCCTTATAAGAGACAGAGGACGCCGACGCACAGGGGCAGCTGCGTGAAGATGGAGGCAGGGGCTGGAGCCATGTGGCCACAGCCCGGGAGCTGCCGGTGGTGGCCACCAGGAGCTGCAAGAGGCGGGCGACGGTGGGTGCTGCTGATGCCGAGTGGTGCTGGTTTGGTGCAGCTCAAGCAACAGCTTACCCCCATGGGGGAGGGGTCTTTTCTGGACCCAGGACACCCCTGATGCCTGAGTGGGACACGGGAGCCTGCAGAGAACGGGCTCAGAGCGCGCCCAGGCGGGCAGGTCTGTCCTGCCGCCACCGCCGTGACTGGGGTCCCCGGCAGCTCCCATCGACAGCCGTGTTGCAACAGCAGACCTGGGATTTGCTGGGTGCATTTCACACGAGCCTCAGAGCGCCCAGCTTTGTCCCCATTTTACAGAGGGAGGGACAGGGGCCCCAAACAGACGGAGTCGCTTGCCCCAGGTCTCACACAATGAACCCGGAGCGGCGGGGCTCCACCGTGCTGTCTCGTGACACACGCCTATGAAACGAGGCGAGCGAAAGCCGTGGCCGGGAGCGTGTGGCTCCGATCCCACACGCTCGCTCTCGTCTCCGAAAATAGCTGCTCAGCCAGAGATGAGGATCCTAATTACAAGTCAGGCCTCAAGCTGTGCATGGTCACGACCCTGTGGACCCCCGGAGTCAAAGGATGAGAGCTGCGGAGCAAGGGATTCCTTCGGAGACGCTTCTAAATTAAGCCGTCTGCAGTCTGTCTCCGCCTGGAGCTAAGAAATTGTAACGGCTTTGGCAGGAGACAGCTTTGCTGAATGGAGCTGAGTCGCTCTGAGGTCAATGCAGGTAAATAAGAGGCGAAAGCCAGGGCTGCCGGCAGCCCTAGGAGCCGGGTGGGGAGTCGGGGGTGGGGGGCTAAGGTGCTGGGCCCGTTCGAATGGGCGCATGAGATGAGGACTGGGCGCGTCCACCCCCAGCGTGAGTGGGAGTGGCTGGGGCGCTTGCCCACGTGGACCGCGCACGGGGACGTGGGAGGCCACCACTAAACGCACTCCATGTGCAATTAATTGTTTGATGACAATTCAATAAGACTGGGAACTCAACCTCCACCTGGGGGCAGGAAGGTCTTTCTAGAGACGATGAGGCCCCCAGCCAGGGGGAGAGGAGGGGTACGGTGTCCTGGGTGGTAGGGACCAGCCGAAGGCCTGCCGTGGGAAGCAGAAATGCAGGCGAGGAGATGGGCAGAGGGGCGGGGCATGGAGCGGAGGCAAGGAAGGTGAGCCACGGCAGCTCTGACAAGGAATGTGTAGTCAGCGCTGCTCGCGGGAACCGTAATTCCCTCCCAGACACCAGACTGGAGTGCAAGATTCTCAGACAGCCAGGGTGGGGACAGACCCTGCAGATCGCTGAATCCACACTCCCATTCTGCGGATGGGAAGTCCGAGGCCCGGAGGTGGGAATCAACCGCCCCCCCCACCCCCGGGGCCTCCAGGAGTCTGAGGCAGGGCTGAGTCCCGCAGCCAGCTCACCGCCTTTCCTGGGGTCCACTCCCTGCCCACCGAGGTCCCCACCTCACCCCAGACCTAGATTCTCGGGTTCCACTTCCCAGTTCGTTGGAGAGCATCCACACTTCTCTGATCCTCTTTTAATGAGCCAACTTTTCATTGGATTGATACCCTTAATTGTCAAGTTTCGATGTGGACTTCATTATTTCCTTCTTCGAGTTTACTCTGCTCTTTCTTTCCTAGAATTACCTTTTAATCTTTCTTTTTTTCTAATCTTAACGTTTATATAACATGGCATTAGCAAATATGCGCCTTCTAAATTTTCTTTTATCTCACCTCACCAGTCTTGAGTATATTTATTTCTTTGGTGCTCTTTTCATCTAATTTCTCTCGAATTTTGTTTGGATTTCATCTTTGGTCCTTCAGTTACTTATAAATATGCTTTTAAATTTCCAGGCACTTTTGTGAGTTGCGTTTTGTGACTGAATTCTAATTTAATTTCTCTGGTACCAAAGTAATCTGTGGGAATCAGATGTTTTGTTAATACTGGCTGAGTTTTTGCTTCTTACGCTTGTTGGGAAAGTCTGACCCACTTTCAACGGGGAGCCCGTGTGTGGAATGAACCAGCACTGTGGGAGAGAGGGCGCCCCGCGATCCGGGCTGGGGATGAGACATGGCTGGGATCCTTTCCTTTACGC
Organism: Anoura caudifer; assembly: GCA_004027475.1. Lineage (NCBI taxonomy): Eukaryota > Metazoa > Chordata > Mammalia > Chiroptera > Phyllostomidae > Anoura > Anoura caudifer. Next base: position 105,995 of record PVKU01001848.1, on the reverse strand, counting down.
GTGAATTATTTCATCCACTCACGGTATTCCCTGCGTATCCGCCTGGGCTGGGCTCTGGGCCAGGCCCTGGGACACAGCGAGAATTTAGAAAGCCTTCGCTCCCCTGGAGCCAAGAAACCAGCAACGAAAATACAGTTCCGCAGCTAACCATCCAATTCCACTTGCCCTAAGTATTAAAAGAAGTAGCAGATTCTGTAAGACCTTATAATATGCAGGCGTCAAACTCATCCTTCGGGGCCAGAGAAGGTTTCTTGGGAGAAGTGATGCACAAGCAGAGGCTGAAGGGACAAAGCAGAGACAGGGAGGTGAAGGTGGCCTTGGGTCCCATGGCCACAGAAGAACAGGCAGAGGAAATGGCTGAGCCGTTGGTGGAGGGGAAGCGCAGCCACCACACGCTGGAGAAGAGGCTCGGCCCAGCGCGCGTCAGCGGGTAGCTCGTGGGAGCAGGAAAGGGCCGCGTCGCGCCCACCGACTGGTACTTGGGAAAGTCCGAGTCAGCAGCAGGAGCGTCACCCGCTGCTAGTTCACCGGGGACAGCCTCTCGCAGCGGGACGTGGTTTTCACGCCCTGGGAACCAGCCAGCCAGTGCTTGGATGGACGTGTACCCTGGAGAGACTTTCAGAAACGTCCCGGAGAGGTGTGCACGGGAGTCCTCGCCATAACACAGTGGTCCAGCCGCATGTCCGTGGGCGGCCGGGTAAACCACAGGTGGCCAGTTCATGCAGTGGAATACTTGGGGGCCGTAGAAATGAGCGCCCCACGGAGGCACCGTCCCGCGGGGCAGGCACCAGCCACGTGTGGCCATTCAAATTTCAAGTGACTAAAATTAAAGATGGGTGGCACTAACCGCATTCCAAGTGCTCAGCGCCAGGTGCTATTGGGTGGGGCAGGCGGGGACAGCGCCACCTCCCAGGAGGGGCCCGTGCGCTGCTCTAGGTCTCTGTGAATCAGCACGGACACATCCCCAAAACAGCGTCTCGTGAAACCAGTTTGCTTTACAGGGTGGCCCCAAGCGCGATGCCGTTTCTCGGAAGAGCATGGAACACACACAGCAGCCCCCTGCTCTGTTCTAGCCCCCGTCCGACTCCAGCGAAGAAAGTGCTGGAGGAAGTGCTGGAGGGCCGTGCCTGGCCTTGCCCAGGGCGGGGGAGGGGCGGACGGGGGCAGCTTGGTTTCAACTTTATCTCAGGGGCGGGGGAGGGCGGTGCAGGGCTCCTCCGCCACGCACACAATTCAGGGAGAGTCACTGTCATCAGTGCTGATTCGTGGACGGCTCCATTCTCAGCGGAGCTGTGCCCTCGAAGGAAGTCTCACGACCGGTGCTTAGTGACTTTGGCTGATGCCAACGTCCGCGCCGATCCTCCCGGTCCGGCTTTTCCTGCCTCCGGGGGCTTGAGTTCCTCTCGGTGCCTGAGGAAGTGTCCCAGACCCAGGAGATGAGATGTTGATTGTGTTCTTCTGCCTGGTGGCCGTGGCCTTGGGCTGGTGGAGCAGCTTGGTCCACGTGCTGAACAATGAGTGGCATCATGCCTTCTCTGTCCTCTGTCCTTGCTGCCTTCTCCCCTTGGCAGGAGGCCCGGGCTGGGTGGGGACACTAGGCAGCCACCGCACCAGGCTCTGTACGCAGGAGGGCACCGGGCTTCCTTGGCACCTTCTCCCTATGCGCCGTGCAGGGGTGTGTGTGTGCACCAGCCAGAGAGGACCGACCCTCCGCCGGGCAAGTGCAGGGGCCAAGCAGCTTCCCATGCGCCTGAGGCGTCCTACTGAAAGGGCCAGTGGGGCCAGCTGGCTGTGCGGTCCTCTCTTGTGAGCCACAGGGTGGCCCCCCAAAATGATACCAAGTCTTGGCCAGATCTGGGGGCCAAGAAAGCAATAGGCAGGATTCAGAAAAAAAAAATAGCCAGATTAAAAAAAATAACCTGCCAAACAGCTAAAAAAAAAATGACAGTTATAGAGATTTTAGTTTAGGTTTTTTTTCCCTAAGTGACAAGCACTCAGGTGACTGGGAGAGATTTTGCTTTAAAAGATTGAGGGGCTGTCTCCTCTAATGAGGGTGCCTGGCGATTATGGATCAGCCCCAGGTCAGCGGTTCCTGTCAAGCTGGGAGCAGCTGGGGGTCAGAGGCTCCGGCACGACACAGACCCACGCGGGGCGTCGCCGGCCGGCGGGCTGGCTCCTGAGCTCTGATGTTGCAGGTTCAGGACGTGAACTAATTAACGAGGGTGACAGGCTCTCCCGGGACATCTGGTCCCCTAAATTGTTATTCTGCTACTGGCTCTCATTTCTCTGGGGTCCAAAAATAGACAGAGCAAGGGCACGGGCCCGGCCCTCCCTGCTGACACATGCCACGTCTCAAAGCACATCCGAAGTCGGCTGAGAAAACAAACTCCCTGCCTCCGCGCTGGTCTACCACGAGATGTGGGGGACCATCCAGGTGAGGGGGTGCAGATCCATGGCCTCCTGAGGGCGGCGAGTGGGGCGACCTCACCTTATGAGAAAGGAGACTGACGCCCAGGACGGCTAAGACGCTGGCCCGAGGACGCCCAGCTCTAAGCGGGAAGCCCACCCTAGGGTCCAGGCCTGAGCCCCGCTGACTGCAGGGCGGAGGCGAAGACAGCCCTGCCTGTCTCTGAAAATGAGAATTGAGCCGCTGTTTCCAGGAGCGGTACCAGCGTCTCCCGGTCTCGTCCAAGGATGAGCGAGGCTCACCCGCAGTGGCTGGGGAGAGCGGGTCCGTTTGCCCGACGCCGGTGGGTGGTGAAGTGCAGGGCCACACTGGGGTGGGGCGCTTGTCCGAGCGTCCTGAGAACCCACTCCTGCTTCTTCAGCTTCCAAGTGTCATAGGTTTCAGGTGAGTGAGAGTCACAGTGGACAATGGGGGGGGGGAACTGAGGACACACCAGACCCTCCCTCATCCACATGAGGCCATTTCATGGTGGCCAGCGATCACCCTCTGCCGGCTCCAAAGACAGAATCAGGTGATGAGGAGCAATTTGACTCAAGTGAGCTGTTCTTACTCAAGTAGCCTGGGCCTTTTTTTTTTTTTTTTTGACAGCTTTTTTGAGCTATAATTCATAAAATCTACCCATTGGAAGATGGACATTTGGGACCTGGCTGGTGTGGCTCAGTGGACTGAGTGCCGGCCTTCGAATCAAAGGGTCACTGGTTCGATTCCCAGTCAGAGCACATGCCTGGGTTGCAGGCCAGTAGGGGGTGTGTGAGAGGCAACCACACGGTGATGTTTCTCTCCCTTTCTCCCTCCCTTCCCCCCTCTCTAAAAATAAATAAATAAAATCTTTTAAAAAGTCGGACATTTGGGTTGTTGCCGCTTTTTGGCTATTATGAGTAATGCTGCTAGGCACACCCATGTTCACGGTTTTGGGTGGACGTGTGGGGCTGTTTCTCTCGGGGGAGGAGCTGCTGGGTCAGACAGGAGCTCGGTGGTCAGCCTTTCGGGACCCCCTACAGTGTTCTCACCAGCAACCGACGCGGCTTCATGTTTCGCCACATCCTGGCCGCAAGGGCCATCACCCATCTTTTCAAAGTTGCCGTGGCAGCCGTCCGTCCGAGGGGGCGGGAAGCATTTCACAGGTTCTGATTCACATGTGCCTGAGGGCTCACGATGCCGAGCGTCTCACTGGTGACCTGCACACCTGCTTTGGAGGAATGTCTATGGGCACCTTTTGCCCACTTGGAAGCCGGGTTATTAACGCTTCGTTGCTGAGCTATAAGAGGGATGTCTGCATTCTCGGACGCAGCCCCCTGCTAGCTTCATGATTCACGCTTTCTCCTCTTCGGGGCAGGTCGCCTTTTTGCTCTCCTGACGTTATCACATGACACTCCAAAGTCTTTAATTTTGATGACGTTCGCTTTATCTGTTCCCCTTAGTGGGCTATATTTTATTTCCTTTTATGTAAAAGTCATCTTGAGGTAGCACAGGGAGACGAGGAACATTTGGATACCTGGCAATACCTCTAAGGCAGGGCGTCGGCTTCGTCACCCCTGTCAGCACTCACAGATGGCTGACGCCGTTTCCGGCCGAAAGATGCTCAGGCTGAACGGAGGCTCGTGAGAAGCATGCAGCAGTCGATTAGCAAGGTCTGCCCTGCGCACAGGTGGGGACAGGTGCCATGTTTGCGCTCTAAGAGATCAAAATAGAGTCTCCCCGGCAACAAGGATGGAGGAGGACGGAGCCCCCACGAGAAGACATCCACGTGATCATCTGCCCTTCACTCTCTCTCCGCCTCAGGCCACCGCGGCTGGACTGGCCAGGGGAGGTGAGCAGGGGGCGAGGACATGGAGACCGAAGCGGGTGACCCAAGAGGCGCATCGGAAGTGGGCCTGGGAGCCCTGGCAGACTCCCTGGAGCCTCGATCCTCAGAGAACGGCCGGGTTTTGCACGGGCGTGGGGACCAGGTCGTCTCGGGGGGACAGCAACATGGGCCATGCTGGGATAAGCAGCTCTGCTTTCGAAAACCATTGGATCCTCGTGCAGGAGGCAGGGCAGAGCGAGCAGGCTGGCCGGCGGTGGCTCACCGTGGGGCCCGATGGCAGCGGAGCGTGGCACCAGCACGGTGTTACGCACCGGCGAGACACCCCCGGGGGGCCTGGAAGCCATCCATCCCTCCGTCATCTGGGCTTTGTCTCTCGGCTTCTCTTTGAAACACCTCGGCCCAAGGTGCGGGTCACACTGGGCGCTGCTTTGCAGGAGCCAAATGCAAGAGGGGAGAGAAAGACCCCTTGCCGTTTCCCCCTCTCCACCTCGGAGCCCCGTCCGACACACGCACTCACACGCGCCCGCACACGCACGCACCCGCACCCCGGGATGCAAATGATAACCGCGGAGCCATCACTTGTGAAGCTTGACAGAAAATAATGAGAAACACTAAATCTTTTATAAGGTCAACACTCGCCTTAGCAGAGCAGCTGTCAAACAAGAAAAGAATTTAGCGCCGGAGCCGCGCAACTTCCATCGGCTCATTAAGCCCAACAGGGCCCGGGCCTGGCGTGGCGAGGAGACGGGCCCTTCCGTTTGGTGTCAGTGATTTGCGGCGGAGGCGAGAAGCAGCAGCCAGCGCCGACGGGGCCTGGGGGGCGGCTGGGGAATCGTTAGCGCGCCAGGAGCGGCCTCGGCTCCTAATTGGAAGCATTGGGCATTATCAACGGAGGATTTGCCTCGGCTCCCTGACAGCTCGTGGGCCCAAAATGATCGCCCACTTGTCAGTGTAAAAGACCATTAAAAACAAACCGTTTTGATTTAATTGGAGGCGGTGCACCGCAGGGCCAGGTGAGCCGCCCCGTCAGCCCCGCTCGCCCCGGCTGCCGCCTCTCCCCCTCTGTGGTGGGGCCGGGGGTGGGCGGGTGTCTGTGTTTTCCAGATTTTTCGCCCTTCAAAACCTGTCTGAGCAAGGGCTGAAGGGGAGCGGGAACGAGACTTCACAGTGCTGTCAACAACTGTGGTGACAGGCGGAGCTGCCAGGAGCAGCCCCTGTTTCTTTTCATCGCCCAGACGAGGGCGCTCTGCTTGGTGCTGTTCTCCAGGGGGTTGGGGGGTGGGCCCGGGAGGGTCCAGCCGCAAATGGGCAGCGACACAGCCCGGGCAGGCGCTTACCCTGCCCGCCCCACTTGGAAATAGCAGGACACGCAGGGTCGTGGCAGCCTCGTCTCCAGCAGTGGGAGAGGGGGACTTACTTTATGTTCAGCACGGGTGAGAGCTAAGGACAGAGTCTGTAAAGGACATGTGTTGATGAGACCCTCGGAGGAGGCTCTGTGGACGGGACAGTCCCTGGACACTTGGGCTGGTGGCTCATCGCCGCTCCCCGGGGCAAGCCGTGGGCCGAGGCCACCTGGTCTCGGTGAGGGGAGGCCACTTGCTCTGACATTAACCTAAGCCCCGCTGGGCTCTGCCCCCAGGGCAGGGCCTGCGAGTGCACCGCGCCTCGGCCCGTGTGCGGCTCTTCAGACAGACGTAGGCGCCCTGATGCAGGGCTGTATGTTTGCATGTTGCTCCTCAGTACCAGGAACACCGTGGGCACTTGATAAATATTAATCGGCGCTTGCCAGCTCTCAGAGAGGTCTGTATATTTGTCTATTAATCTCACCCCTGTCCCACAAGCGGTGATCTCATTTGCTGCCTGCTGCTTCTCCCACGAGAAGATACCTGCGGGAGCGCGCGGGGGCCGGGGGGCATTGTCGGAGACCAAGGCGGGGACCTGGCGGCCAATCCCCAGCCAACCTCCACTCTTCAGCCTGACGGAGGGCCGGGCCGGCGGGGGGGTGGCCCCAGACCCCCAGTGAGCCTCCCATCCCAGAGCTCCAAATTTTGCTGCTGAATTTAGACAATGGTGACTCCTTAATTACGTTCTCTGGAAATTCACCTGACAGCGCTTTCTCAGGTAGTGCTCGGTGGTTATGCGGGCCCACGGTCCCTCGGTGGACAGAGTCTTTGATTTTGTGCTCGGCTGCAAATTAAGTCCTTTGCTGAGCCGTCCGCACAGCACCCGTCAGTGCCTTATCGCTTATTCATTTAGGCTTTGAATGACTCCGGGCTCACAGCCGGGGAGGCTGGGGACCCTCTCAGATGTCTGGTGTCCGTGGCCCAGTGGGGTGGGACGCACGTGGTGGGGTGGTGTTGTCTCTCCCCTGTTCTCTTGTTGGCATAATGAGCAGGAAGAATTTTCTCAGGTGTGTTCTAAGAAGAAACAGAACCTGTCTGTAATTGACAAGGCTGACCCTGCCAAGTCACGGATTAGAGCATTAGAGTGAACGGTCCTCAGCCACAGCGAGCATGTTCGGGTCACACTCTGGATGTTGTTCTGGGGAAATGTCAACAGGAGACAGGACCTTCAAAAGTTTGGGGGTAACTCTACTGTTGGGGACACCCTGCATTCACTCAACAAATCTTGGCTGGATGGACGAACAGACAGATGGATGGATGAACAGACAGAAGGATGGATGGATGGATTGATGGATGATGGATAGGCTCATGGATGGATGGGTGGATGGATGGGTAGCGGGTGGATGGATGAACAAATGGATGGATGGACTGATGGATGGATGGATGGGTGGATGAACAGATGGATGGGTGGATGAGCAGATGGATGGATGGATGGACAGACAGACTGATGGGTGAATGGATGGATGGACTGATGGATGGATGGGTGGATGAGCAGATGGATGGATGGATGGACTGATGGATGGATGGGTGGATGAGCAGATGGATGGATGGATGGACTGATGGATGGATGGGTGGATGAGCAGATGGATGGATGGATGGACTGATGGACTGATGGATGGATGGGTGGATGAGCAGATGGATGGATGGATGGACTGATGGATGGAAGGATGGATGGGTGGATGAGCAGATGGATGGATGGATGGGTGGGTGGGTGAGGAGCCTGGGATAAGGCAGTGGAGCCCTTAGAAATGCACCTGAGACTCATGCATCTCAAAGCTCCTCTCCGTCTGATTTGTTCAACTTCTAAGCGGAGGAGGTGTTTTCAATATTTGTGCCTTATCTCCTTACAAGTGACTGGGAGGGGCCTGGTGAATTTTACGTGACGTGAAATGAGATATTTGAGGTTGCATAAAGCGGAGACTTCCTGCCAACAACTCGGAGTTGCACTACCCACCCGTGGGGTCACGGCCCGAGCCCTGGCCCCACGGCAGGCGCCCCGGGTGTGGAAGACCTGACGGCTGCTGCTGTCGCTGTGGTTAGCAGCCTGCAGGTCCGACTGCCAGGTTTCCCCGCAGCTGCCCCCAGGAAGGGAACATTCGCACAGATGCTTGTGTTAACTGATTCAAGTGGCACCGATGGGCGTCTTCAACCACAGTCACCTTCAAAAATATGTACAAAGGCAGTTGAAGGCGACAACTTCCTGTGACTGTGGATACAAGCAGAGCATACAGCACTGAGGGGCAGAGGTCACGGCCTCTGGGTGGCCCTGGGTCACTGCGACATGGCCTCGCTCCTTTCGATGCTCAGAACTCTGTGCCCCGAGGAACAAGCGAGCACCTGGACGCCCGTGAGGGCGCAGTGCCGGCCTCCGGGGACTTTCGGGCTCTCACGTCGCAGGCGGAGCAGGGGCTCCGTGCGGCTCCAGAGTAGAAACACGGCCAGGAGGAGGGAGGGTAAGGGAGGCAGATTTGGACTGAACTTGAGAGGGGGCTGCGGTGGATGCATAGTGTTCTCCTGAAAGTCGTACTGCCCCAGGGATGGTGTTTGGAGGCAGGGCCTTGGGAGGTGGTTAGTGTTAGAGGAGCCTGTGAGGGTGGGGCCCGTGATGGGATTAGTGCCCTATCAGAAGAGACACCGGAGATCCCTCTCTCTCTCTCTCTCTCTCTCTCTCTCTGTCTCCCCACCTCCCACCGCTCCGCTCGAAGATGCCCATCTGAAAGCCAGGAATGTTGCATCACCAGCTCACCAGCACCCACCCAGGCCAGCACCATGGTCTCGGACCCCCAGCCTCGGGAACTGGGAGAAGTAAATGCCTGTGGCTGAAGCCCCCGCTGCGGTGTTTTGTTGAGGCAGCCTGAGCAGATTAAGACTGAAGAGCACCATCTTCGCTTCCTTTGAAGCCCCAGCGAGCTTCCTATCAAACACGAAACTGCACTCTGCTGCCCCGGGAAATCGATGCTCTCATTGGGACTGTGTGAGGGGAGCTGAGGGGAGCTGCTTGCTGAGAATGCGGGCTTGCGGCACCCCAGACCCCCCAGATCAGGGTTCTGGGTGGGGCCCTGGGATCTACTGTTCAAACCTCTGCCCAGAGGACCCCCACGCACAGCCAAGTTTGAGAACCAACTGCAGGAGCCGAGCCAACCCAGAAACGATCGCTCCTTGACTTTCCCCCGGCCCCCCACTTTTTGACGGAGGTGCGAGGGGGCAGGCTGGGGCCCCGAGCCTGCGGCTGTGTGGCTTCCAAGCCCACAGGCGGTGCCCTCCCTCCCGGCCCGCCTCTGCCAGATGCCTTTTGATACAGCAAGCCTGGACCCCGATCAATGTCTTCTTTCCTCTTTAGCCTTGGGGCCAAACTACACCTTAAAAAATGCTCCTGGGTTTTAGCCAGGTCTGAAGGTTTTCAGGGCAGGGGAAAGTTGGGTTTATTGCAAGGGCTTAAATCAGCCAGAGCAGGGCTGGCCACGACCCTCTGGACACCTATAAAAGCCCTCGTTCTTGACCGCCGGCCACATTCCTTCTCAGGCCCTGCATTTAGTCCTGCCCTGGCCCCTGATCTCAGGGCCTTGGTGTTTATCGGCCCTTCCAGGGCCTGATCTCTCAGGGCCTTGGTATTTATCGGCCCTTCCAGGGCCCGTGGAGGGGTGCACGCCTTCACCCACTCTTCGAGGCTTGTTAACTGTGAGCCTGGGGCACGCTTCCTCATCCCTGAACAGCGTGACTTTCCTCTGCTGCATCCGGTTACTGTGGCTGTAGACATGGAGGAGGTGGGCCATCACAAAACCCACCCTGGCACCGAGGAGGCCCTCGGCTCTGAGCCGTGGGGGCTGTTCCCGTGGTGACCGGCTGGGAGCGCGGGCTCAGAACAGCTTCTTGGGTGCTCCTCCCTCTACGCCTCCGGCCAGTCGCCCCCTTGGGCAAACTCCCCACTTCTGTTTTTTTGCACCACTGCAAAGCGGCATGTCCCAAGACCTCTTTGAGGAAAGGAAGGGGCCTCTTGGTTCATCTCACCTACACTTGTGACAAATTTCAGTGCGAACGAACCTTGAGTTAATCTGAGCAAATCACTGAAAGCTGTTTTTCTGCTGGACCCCACAGCTGTCCACGTGCTTGGCAGCTTTGGGTCCCGCCAGCAGCAGCAGCACCTGGTGATGGAGGCTCATGTGCTAGGACACGTGGGAATGAGGGATTCCTCACCCAGAGGTGGCGGAGTGAGCCCGAACCCCTCTGCAGGGCCAGGAGATTCAAGTTAGGTCGCCGGGGGGTTATTCTCTCGGGGAGGGGCTGGAGGAAGGAGCTGAGACCCACAGTCCCACTGGCTCCCAGAATTCAGCATGAGGTTTTCGCTCTCTCCAGAGATTTGAAATCGCTGTCTCTGGAGAATAAAAATATGTAACTGATGCCAAAACAAGAGGACTTTCTCTATTTTCTGGTTGATGTTCACAACAAAATGTGAGATAGTCTCATACCCAGTGGGGGAGAAGAGCTTTCCGGATTAAACGGAAAATCCCCAGGTGCTGGAAGGATTCGGGGGACCGGTCCTGTTAGAAGCCTCAGCTCCCACATCCGCTCGGATGCTGGCCTCTCCCGGCCCCAGCGTGGACACCTGAGCTCTCACTCGTGATCCGGTTCCCCGGATTTCTCCAGAGGACTTCTCTAGCTGCTCCAGGAGCTTCACCGCTTTGTCGCTGTCCCCAGAGCCTCGGCTCTGGTGATTGGTGACTTGCCAGTATGTGAGCAGTAACGTCACCCTGTGAGCAGGGGCCTGGAAATCCAGTACGTCCAAGGGGCCGGATGAAGCAAAGCCAGTTAAGCCCCTGCCTTCACCCCTTCCGCGTGCCGGTCTGAGAGATAACAGGGGGCCTACACGGAGGGAAGAGGTGTCAACCGCGTGGGGACCTCTGAGCCATTCTTCCCGTGGCCCCGTGTCCGTGTGACACGCTGCCCTCCTGCGCTCCGCACCCTGCATGGCAACACGATGTCCTCATTCCGACACACGGGGCGACAGGATTTTTAAAATGCATCGCAGGGGAGGGGACTCAGGGAGAGGCAGCAGATCTGGGAGCTGCCCTTCCTGTAGCCGAACGCAGGTCCGGCTGCCTGCTGCCACGAAAGCCAGCACTCGAGAGGCAGGTGCTGATGGAAAGGGAAGTGGTTTATCTGCAGATGCCGGCCACCTGGAAGCTGGGGGACTCACGTCTCAGTGTCCATCTCGTGGAAGCTGGGGGACTCGCTTCTCAAAGCCCATCCCCCGCTCTCAGTGCCAGCCGAGGTTTGTATAAGGAGGGAGAGGGGAACGGAACCCAGAGATCAAGGGAGGGGGTTGGAAGGCTCTCCACATGCCAACGAGCACAGTCCACTCCGATAGGGCTAGTGACGGTCCTGCGTGCGTCATCCCGGCCTCATGTCACCCTGGCTTCACGTCATTCTGGCTGCACGGTCGAAGGTCAGCAAATCTCCAGAGCTGGGAGGCCGGAAGGTTGGAGCCTGCGTCTTTGGAAGTTGGGTTCTTCTGTGAACACACTGTCCATCTATAAGCTGCACATTAGTCCGAGTTGGCACTTACGGACACAGCGCGAAAAGAACGGTGGGGCGGGTGACAGTTTCCCACTGTTCCAATTTTCCACCATTAGGTTCCCAGGTCTGCCAGGAGAGACTTGGGGGCCGGACACATCTGGGCATGAAGGGCCCATCTTTACCAGAACAGAGGGAGTCCTTTGGAGAGGTGACCGCCCTGGGGTGGACGGGCCCTGAGCCCGCCCTGGGGTTTGGCAGAGTTAACCGCACAGCCAGCTATGATTTGCAAGAGAGCTTCAAGGCGGGAAAGAAAATCCTTTTCTGAGATTCAGCGGCTTCCCCTAATCAGCTGCGGCTCGGGCGGCTGCTTGGCAGGCTGCTGATTTCCCCGCCGTCCGAACCCTGCGCTGTCAGGGAGCCGGGGGCCCAGGAGAGCGAGGCAGGGTTAGTCGTCCTCGAAGACGGGCGTCTGAGCTGGAGCGCAAGGGCTTGTAAATCAAACTGTTAGCTTAATAGCTCGGGCCATTATTCCAAAGCGGTGGTGCTGAAACAGAAAGCCGAGTGGAAAGAGTCGATTTGTTCATACTTTGGTGACTGAATGACTATGTAATGTTGGGGTATCGGCCTGTGGGGGGGGGGCGTGGAGTGGTCCGGTGGGAGAGGAGACCTCGAGATACTTGGGCAACACCCGCTCCAACATGGATTTTGGGTCTCCAGTTATAAGGTGCACTTGGCCATGGAGAGCCGGACTTGGAAAGTCAGCTGCCGTCACGGCCTCTGGCTGTCACACCTGCTGGACCTCGAACATAAGACACCAGGGGTGGCCGGCAGCCTGGCAGCGTTGGGGAGCCGTCAGGGGAACTGGGCTGAAGTGGGGCTTGAGCGCGGGACAAGCCCCTGGGAGGGACGTAGAGTCCTCGTCCTTTAAAAACACTCGAAAGAATAGCCTTGCTTATTTTGCAAAAGCTGCGTGAACTCCCTGTGAAAACTCAGTGCAGAAAAGAGCATCAGAGGAGGTGAGACCCAGGCCCCACCTTACCCCGAGACCCCTGCTGCTGCTGCTGCTGCTCGGCCCCTGCTCCCGACACCCCCCTGGAGCCCACGCTCCTGTGACCACAGGCGGCCGCCTCCCTCCCAGCGGTGCGGGCTCTTCCCATCAACGCTATGCTGGTGGCGTGTCAGTGCGTAGAGACCCTGTTTTCCGTGTCTGCGCAATGTGTCGCAGCACCAGGATCCTCTCCGTGTGATGTCATGTATGTAAGCCACTGCTTCACGGAAGGATGAAACATCTCTTTTTTTTGGCTTACTATCAGGTGGCCGTAGGAGGTGCGCTTCAGACTGGATTGCTTTTGAGAGCAGAAGGCAGAGCCGTTAGTAATTCTGCCTCCCAACAGGCAGAAGGGAGGGGTGACCTGGGCAAGCCAGGGGTCTGGCCCACCTGGGAAGAGGCGAGGAGGCTTCTTCGAAAGGCACGGGAGCAGGTGGGCTGGCCCAGCCAGTGTCATGGGGGTGGGGTGATAGTTATGGCCATCGTCCCCACCCTCAAGCCTGAGTCACCAGCCAAGGTTGGTGTTTCTCCAAACTTCCCCATCTCGCCGTGTTCCTGTGCAGTTACCCGTCCGTGCATCTGTCCGACCCGCTGACCCTGGTGCACGCGTATTCCTGCCGACCCTCCCCGCAGTCCTGTCCCACTTCCCGGAAGAGGAAACAGGGTCTCGGACAGGTAAAGCCCCCTGACAGGTGGGGAGTGGCAGGGTCGCCCCGTGACCCAGGTCCGGCTGACCCTGGAGTCAGGAGTGCACACGGACACGGCACACGCTTCCCTGCCGGCTGGCTGCTCGCTCTCCCTGGAAGACCCCAGCGCCCCTGGGGGAGGGCGCGTGAGCTCGATGCCGCCAGGCGCAGAGTGGCTGCCCCGCCCAGAGACCCTTCCTCCCAGGGCCGGGAAGCCGGGAGTCCATGTCTCGACCCCCAGCGGGAATCGGGGCTGCTCCCCGACAGTTCACTCTGGCTTTGGGGTCTGCCCCCTCCAAGCACCCCCAGGCCCGCCCCCCCATGGCTCCTTGACCAGTGAACTTGGGACCATGGAACCTTAAGTTGGCTGCGACCCTCAGGAACTCCGTTTTCAGATGGGAAACGGAGGCCCAGGGGGGTCCAGCGGCCAGCCCAGCTCTCCCAGCTGCCTGGTGGCACAGTGCGACGTTCTGGCAGAAAGGCCACTCGCCAGCTGTCGGCTGACCCTCCCCTCTGGGCACTGGCCACCTGTGGCAGCTGCTGGTCACAGAGACCAGGGGGGCACTGGGGGATCAGCAGGCCTGCCAGGGCGCACTGCCCCGAGGGAGGTGTCGTTTCTGGGTCCCTCTGGGGCTGGCGACCCCGTAGGCGCCCGGGGTCCGTCTGGGCTGCCCGGGGGCTAAGGCGGCTCCCGGGGGGCAGGGGGCTGGCTGAGCCGTGTGGAAGCCAGCTTGCTCGGTGGCGATGACCCAGCCCAAGGAGCGTCCGCGCCTGCCTGCGGCTTTTCCATGTGAAAGGTGTTTAATTATTTCTGACAGAGTTCAGCCTCGACATCTGTTCGCGAGCGGGGAGAGTTCATTTAGGTTATCCATCACTGTGACAGGTTCAACTTTTTTGGAAGTGCTTTTTCCTTTCATAACAGGGCCAGGGTGGGGAGGGGTGGGCGGGGGATCTGCAGCGACAGGACCTGAGTGCAGGCAGACAAAGACCCTCCGGGGCGGGGGGCCCGGGCCTCTGTGGGTGGAGGCGGCCAACCCCTGCTGGCCTCTGGGTGCAGACCCGGGCCGCGGTCCCCGGGGGCCCCGGGCGCTGGCACGCTCAGTTTGGAGGTTGTGAAAGGTTCCTGTCACTCATTCATTCACCCACAGACATGTGCTGACCACCGGCTCGGCGCCAGGCTCTGTGCTGGGCTCTGGGGACGGTACGGGGGATGTGGCAGGCATGGTTCTAACGGGGTCACATTTATTGGGAAAGACGGACTTTGCACAGCTAATGGCTCCATCAGGTGCTTAATGAACGTGTGGATGGTGCTGCGCGGGGGGCGAAAGGAGCCCCCCAGTGGGAAGAAGGGATCTGCTGGGGCGGCGCAGGCAGGGAGGCAAGGGGTCCCCAGGAGGCCTCCCCGTGCAGCCTGGGGGAGAAGAGGCTTAGGCAGCCCTGGGCTGAATCGGGGTCCCCTGCCTCCAGGCCAGGCCCTTCCCCTTGCGGAGCCTCCCCCTCCACATCAGAGGGACCTCGTGTCCCTGAGATCCGGCACGCCAGCGCTTGGCACTTGGGAATTTTCCGTCAGTGGGGGACTGAGTGTCTCGAGGGCCGTGGCAGCGGTGCTCTGGCGGTCTCCGGTCAGCGCTGGGCTGTAGCCGGCCGTGCCCAGGCACACGCCCTTCTCTGAGGGTCCTGCATGGAGCTTCCAGAGTCCCGTGGGCGTCCCGGAAATGATGAAAAGCACCCCCTGAACCCGAGGCTTGCGTTCCTATTCTCCTTCTCGTGGTTCCTACGGCATGATGGGTGGCATGTCCGGCTCGGGCCCTGCCGTCCTGGGGACTCGGGCTCCGGGCCCAGCCCCCAGCAGGGTGGGGACGTGCAGAATGCCTGGTGCAGCATTAAGGGCTAGCGCTCGGGGTGGCTGCCGCCGTGGCTCGTGGTTGTAACAGCAGGGCAAGGGCTGGGAGGGGCCGCATGGCTCCGTCACATCTCCTCCTTTGGAAATAGAAGCTCATCGGTTTCTTCCTCGGGGCCGGGCCCATGGGGGAGCCGGCGGGTGGGCCAGGAGCTCCTGCCGCAGGAGAGGCGCTGTGACCTGGGGTGGGGGCTTTGTCCCTGTGCTGCTGCTGGAGACCCCCGAGCGCTCCTTTGCCCATCGCCTTGCAGAGACCAGGCAGGTCCTGGGTCAGAGACAGAGCTGAGAGGCTGGGGGTCGATGGTACGGAGCGGAGAGCCGAGCAGGGCATCTCGTGCCCAGGGAGCCGGGAGCCCCGTCCCCGGGCAGCACCCGCCCTCTGATGTCAGGACCCCCACAGATATTAGGAGGAGCAGAGAGCAGAGAGCGGGAGGAAAGGTCACAGAAGGAGAGGCCGGGAAGGAGAACCGCGCAGCAGGGGAAGGGGGCGGAGGGCTGTGGCTACGAAGGCAGGAGAGCAGGAGAGACGAGGAACCGGAGCTGAGCGTGCTGCGGGGTCAGGGTGGGGAGGCGGCTCAGCGGCGCCTCCCTGGCTCCCGGAGCCTCCTGAGTGGCCAGTCATGCTCCCGTGCACGGGGGCGGCGCAGCTGATGGGCGGCGGGCAGACGGTCACTGACGTGAGCGGACAGGGGCCACGGGGCAGGACACGAGAGGCCACATCGAGGGGGCGAGTGGGCGTCTCCGGCGAAGCTCGGCAGCCTGTTCCATCGCATTAGGCTCAGGAAGCCACCAGCCCTTCGTTGTCTAAATTGCAGTTAAACTCCACGCGGTGGCCGGGCCTGGCTGGCCAGGAGTGCTGCTCTGTGCCACCGTCTTCCCGGGCCGCGCGTGCCCGCTGTGACCCCCGGAGAGGCTCGGTGGCCAGAGTTGGGCACAGCCCGCCCCCGCATCCTGAAGCTGCTGTCCCAGATCCCTCGGTTCCCTCCTCTGCACAGTGCCCCAGCTCTTACGGGGGCCCCGTCTGGGGACCACTGCAGGGCTCACGGCCGAATGAACCCCACTCTGTTCCGGAGCATCATGGCGGCTGGGTCCCTCGGGTGCCTGTCGTGCCCACACGGCAGCCCCAGGAGACGTTAGCTCCCGTCTCCCAGGGGCGCCACCCTGTGGGAGGTTAACCTGGAGCCGCCTTGTGTCCCCAGGGCCCCAGGGCGAGATGTGGTGCTTCCGCAGCCCCACCTGTGGAGGGGGCTCGGCCCAGACGCTGTCCCCTGATGGACGGGCGCCCCGGCTCCGGCAGTCAGAGGCTGGCTTCAGCCCAGAGCTGCCCTTAGCAGCCTGTGCTGTTTCCTGTCTGTGACCGGGGCACAGTGGGTGTGAAGGGTCAGTGACCTGGAGCTCAGTGCTGGGCACTCAGGAAGTGCCGGACGAACCAGAGCTGCTGCGGTGGGGGCCATCGTTGTGGCCGTCAGGCCCCCGGGAGGCTGGGAGCCCACAGAGCTCCCTGTTCAGAGGGCAGGTAGACACCAGGCCAGGTGGGCGCCAGCGGCCAGGGCGGGGAGGGGCTGGGGGCGTGAGACTGACCTTCTGGAAGTGAGGCATGTGCCAGAGGGCGTCCAGCTTCACGGGTGGCTTGTACTTCCTCAGCTGGCTGCTCCGGGTCTCGTAGAGCTTCCCGAGGATCATCTGCAGGCAGAGAAATGCAGAGACCAGATGGCCGCCCGGCTGCCGGACAAGCCCGCGCTGCGGCCCGGGCCCACGAGGGCGGAGGGCTGGGGCTCCTGGAGCGGCAGCCTCGTGGCTCGCTGTTCTTCCTCGCCCAACCCTCCCGCGGGCCTGGTTCTGGGGCACCTGCACTCTCGCCGTGCCTCGGCTGTAACCCAGCGGGCTTGGAGGGGGGACCACAGGTCGGTGTCTGGTTCGTCCCTGGAACATGCACGCAGCCGCCTGGGGCAGGGACGGCATCCGGGCACACGCGTCGTTTTCCCCCTCGGCACACTCGGTGCTGGCAGTTAGAGGGGGACTCCACGGAGCTCGGACAGAGGGGCAAGGCCCTAGGGATTGCGGGGGCCTCTCGGGAGCAGGGGCCACCAGGGCCCGCTCTTGGAAGAGAAAGGGGGACTCCTTTTAGGGGTGAGGCTGAGGAGCTCAGTTCAGAGCCCGCCAGGTCTCTGCAGGTGGGGTTTCCTCCTGACCTGCAGGCCCCGCACTGCTAACAGCTGCCGGCCAGCCCGTTACGGGGTCCTGGAGCTCACGGGGGCGCTGTGGCCGGAACTGCGCCCTTTCCAAAGTCCCACAGAGGAACTCTGACCCCCAGGTGACTGTGTTTGCAGACAGAGCCTCCACGCAGGCAGGTCACTCAGGGTGAATGGGGCGCTGAGGGTGGGGCCCTACTGTGGGAGAACCGGTGTGTTTGTGACAGGGAGACGCACCAGCCACGTCACACAGAGGAAAGGCCAGGCAAGGGCACACGGGCAGGTCTGCTGTCCGCAAGCCACGGAGGGAGCCCTCGGGAGAAGCCAGCCCTGCCCGCTCCGGGACCTGGGGCTTCCAGCCTCTGGAACTGCGAGACAAGGGATTTCTGTTGTTGGAGCCACCCGGCCCGCGGTCTCTGCCACGGGTCCGAGGCCCACTGACGCTGGGTCCGAGGCCTCCAGCCGTGGAATCGGCAGGAGCGGGGCCCTGGGGGAGCGGCGTGCAGGCAAACCCCAGCCCATGGCTGTGATCCTGGCCAAATTCAAGATTCCTTGGGGGAGGTAACAGGCGAACAGGGACTCTACCTAGAGTCTTAAACAGGCAGGACCTCTGAAGTGTAGAAGTTCCAGGCCTGCCGAAACCTGAGTCTGCCCCGGGTTTCACCGGGGCTTCATCTGCCGGCCAAGGCGGCTTCCTCTGCAGGCAAAGCCCGAACTTCCGGCGCCTCCCGCAGCAGCGCCTCCTGAGCCTGGACACGCGGGGAGCTGGACTGAGTTCCACGGGGGATACAGCCACCCCATCGAACGCCCTTTGATTTATTTCGCTAATCCATTATGCTAATTTTGTTGACAGTATCTGCAGAAACTTGCGAGCTCTTTGGACTGTTATCCTCTGTGCCTTCTAGAACAATTCCAGAACTTCATGCATCTTTGAACCAAAGCAGAGAGGTGATGTAGCCTGAGGCTAATCGGAGGGACACAGGCAAGTCTTGTCACCTCTCTCAGCCTCTCGGTGCCCTCCGGATGCCTGACAAACAGGGTCACCCCCGGGGGGTTCCTGGGCTACGCTCTGAGCAGAGTGTCTGGCCCCAAGTGGCGCTCGCTGGATGGACGCTGTCACCAAGAGTTTCGTTTGGGGTCACATCACCGTCCGAAACCCGGGACTTCCTCCGCTGCTGAAGAGAAGGCCTCGCCGTGCGTGGAGGGTGTCAACTTGACCTCTATACCAACCATCTTATCAGCCCCTGTGAACTGCTCGTCAGCGCCAGGGAGCAGCCCCAGCGTCCGGTGGGGCCGGGTGCTCACCACCACGGGTTTGACAACATGGCAGCCACAGAGGATCTTGGAAGAGGAAGGGAACTCCGCATTTGTTTCAACAGCGTTTGCTGAGCGCCTGCTGGGGGCTAGGCATGGCACCGGGGACCCTCTATTCTGCCCAGCGGAACAACTGAGACCCCAACAAAATGGCGATTCGTTGGAAGACACACCCCCAGGTACCAGGTCCCGACCAGTGCTTGGGGTGGCCGCTCACACTAGCTATTTTGGGGGTGCTGTGCTCAGAAAGGAGGGGCACTGACTACGGGGTCGTCTCGAGAGCCAGAAGGTGGGGCCCAGGAGGCTCGGGGTTCTGTGGATTCGAGACCCTCTGAGTTGCCATAAGTAGCTAATTAAAAAGCACGGCTCTCAGTTGGGGCCATAAGCAGCCTGTGGTGGCGAATGCTCCCTCTGAGACTGGCTGTCACCACGGCAAGTTGCCTGTCTTGAGCCGTTAACAATGAACCGGTCACGGGCTGCTTTCAGGATGTCGTTACCACGCTCTGCTCTTCAATGAGCGGGCCTCTTGGATTCTACTGACGGCTGGGGACAGTGGTGAGGGGCCTTGGCTCCCTGCCGTCCCAGGCCTGGGGGCACCTGGCCGTCTGGCCTCGGGGCCTCTCCTGGCCCAGCCTGGGGGCACCAGGGTCCCGGTCAGATCCCCAGGGCACCACCGCTGGACCCCGAGCTCTCCTGTGATCGGCAGGAGCGGGGCTGCAGCATCGGGGAAAAGCCCAGACGCTGGGCTGGGAGCCGCCCGGGTCCAGGCCTGCTCTGATGCTTTGGCCACTTGCTCACTCTCTCGGAGCCTCGGTATCTCCGAGACGACCCAACGAGGCGACAACTCATGGGGCACACGGCGGGGACAGCAGGCGGGATGATGGGTGTGTGTGCAGCCCTGTTCCCAGCAGGGCACAGGGCGGAGGGATGGTGGTCGTGATTGTCGTGACAACCAGAGACACCTGGGCCGCGATGCCACGTGAAGCTCTAAGGCTCTGACGTGAGCACAAAGCCTGGCTGATCTCAGGGTGACGGGTCTCGCTCTCCTGCCTCCCGTGGCATTGAAACGGGCAGGGTCTGTCCTCAGCTCCACGTCCCCTGTGCGGGCACCGCCTGCCTCCCTGAGCTTGATTTCTGTGCCTGGGGAGCAGGGGTCCCTCACATCCACCTCCGGGGCTTTTGCGAGGCGGGGATGAGATGGTGCCTATGATGTACCCCAAGTGTTTTGGCACAGGGCCGAGCCGTTCACTTGAAGCAGAAGGCATTCCTAAAAGCGTAACGCCTGTGTTCCTTAGAGCACCTTCCCAGATGGCGGCTTCCTCTGTCCCCTTTGCCTTCTTAGCCTTTGCTTCACAGGCCGATGCACTGGGGACCCCGACCAGAACTATCCCCTCTTGGGGCTCAGGTAGGGTTGGATCTGACCACCACCGAGATTCTCTCCAGCTCTAACCATCTGCGATGCCCAGTTGGCACAGCAACGGGCAGCCGGATTCCCGGCCACCCCCAGGGGCAGATGTGCGAAGCTCAGTCCCCTAGCGTAGCCCGGGCCAGCCCTTCCGCCTCTGCCGCCCCGACGGTCGGCCACTCGGGAGCGAGGCCGCCTTTACCTTGTGCTTCTTCTCCAGTTTGATGGCTTTCTGGGCGGCCTTCTGCTCCTGCACCCACAGCTGCTGGTAGCGGTGCTGCAGCAGGTCGAAGAGGGGCGTGGAAGGCCTGTGGGGGGAAGTCCAGATGGTCTGGAGGTCTTGGAAGGGCCCCGGCACCTGCCCAGGCCAACCCCCGACCCCCGGGCTGCAGGGCACACCCCGTCTCCCAGGGCCGCAAGAGGCTCCCCCGGCCTCAAGAGTGTGGGCAGCAGCGGGTGCCTCTTGCGAGTCATCCACAAACGCTGATTGCAGCCAACCAAGTTCTGGGCCTGAGAGGGTGACAAAGACGGTCCCCTTGACCGGATTTGAGGTGGGCTCCCTGGGACCTGTTTTTGACAAGGCTTGTCCTTGGGACCCTGAAGCCAGTCGTAGCAAAGAGCCTGCGACGTCCGCCCCCTGCCCCTGCAGTCCGGCTGCCCGGGCCTGCCTCTACCAAGAGCCCTGTAAGGCAGGGTAGCCGGTGTCCCCTCCCCCTCGATGTCCCCTCGCAGTCACTGTCCACACCTGACCCTGCGCTCTCTGCCCCTGGGCTGCACGTGCCCCGAGTGCTGCGTTCGGGCTCAGCTGGGTCCTGTCCTGGATCGCTCTCCTCGGCCGCGAAGGCTCAGAGCAAAATCTGTCTTCGCCGCCTCCGGTGTCCGCTCCGCGTCTCTCCGACCAGAGGCTCCAGCCGAGGAGCACAGGCCCTGCGCGGAGCTCCGTGGATCCCCCCCCGCCACGCTGCACGGCAGGCGCTGCCGCCACCCCCTCCCGGGGACCAAGGGTGAGGTCCCAGAGTAGCAGGGGACAGCGCTGTGACTGAGACCTGCTTGGGGCGGGTGACAAGGGTGAGTCCTCACAGAAGAACCGGAGCCCACACATGCAGGCGGAGGGACAGAAGTGGGGGAAGGGGCCCAGGCTCTCACAGCCCCTCGCAGAGCAGTGGGCGTCGGGAGTCACCGTCCACGGCGGCTAACGAACAAGGTTGCGCAGGAGGCAGACGCGGAACTTCACAGGGGGTGGGCCAGGCTGCCGCAGCTGAGCCAGATAATCAATTTTTTTATTGTGGTAAAATGTATGCAACATAAAATTTACTCATGGCTAATATCACCGAAGGCGAGGGACCGCGGAAGAGAAGTGATGGGAGGCACGCAGCACCGCCCACCAGGTGTTCGGGGAGAGAACGCCCAAGGTGGACCCCAGGGCCAGGCACTCCAACGAGAGCCAACCTGCAGCCGACATATTTAGGAGCCAGGTTGAAAAGAGAGAAAGAAGCAAGTGACTTTAAGTTCACTGATGTTCCTCCCAAATTGTCACGTCAACATGGAATCCCTTTAAGATAGTAATGACATTTAAGAGGTCCAGTTTTTAAATCTGAGCTTAAATTGGTTAAAATACATAAAATGGACATGTCAGCTCCTCGGTGGCACAAGCCCCATTCCTGGTGCGTGGGAGCCACGTGTGGCCAGTGCTGACGCTGCGGACCCCCGGGGAAGGAGGCAGGCAGTGGGCAAGAGCCCACGCCCACCCACCCCCAACAAGGAAGCTGTCGGCCAAGTCCAGAGTGTGGGACCTTCCAGTAAAGGATCCAGTAAAGGATCCAATAAAGGATCTCAGGATGGGGTGGATAATTATGTGAACACCCTTAGGGTAGGCCCTAAGTCCAATGACAGGTGTCCTCCTAACGGACGCAGAGGGAAGAGGGTGCGGTGGAGAGGGGGGCAGGGACCGGAGTGAGGCTGTCACCGCTGCGGAGCGCCTGGGCCCCGGGAGCCGGAAGGGAAGACTCCGGAAGAGTCTCGCCTCAGCCTCCAGCGGGAGTGTAGCCCTGCCGAGACCTCGATTTTGAACCTCCGGCCTCCGGAACCGGGAGAGAACAGGTTTCTGCTGTTTCCAGCCACCCGGTTTGTGGCGGTTTGTTACGGCAGACCCAGCTGAAGAACACGCAGGGGTTCCTCGGCCCACACTTTGGGAAACACCAGTGGACACTGCTGTGCAGGTGGGTGCCGCTGGGAGAGGGTCCGGGGTCCGGGGCCCAGCGCTCACGGAGCCCTTTGCAGCTGCCGGCTCCACAGGGCGGTGTTTTGTAAGCTCTCCTGTGTACACGGACCTGGCGGGGGACAGTGGGGAGGGGACCTTGCTAGAGGTACATTCTGCGTCCCCGGGTCCAGCGGTGCCAGGTCCAGGACCCACCGTCCAGGCCTCAGAGATCGCCCACCCTTAAGCACCCCCCTCACCAGGTAACCTGAAGGTGCAGACAGCATTTCTCAGCAGGTGGGCACAGGCATTTTGTCTGGGGGGAGGATCCACACTTTCAGGTGTGCGTGGGCCCCAGGAAAAGTTGGGAGCCTCTGACCTTCCCCCCGTGACCTTATTTCACGGACAGGGAACGAGGAAATAGGGGGCTGAGAAGAGAGGTGACCCCAAGGCCGTGCAGTCAGGACCTGAGAGCCAGGCTTGGGCTTCGCACACAGTGGCCTTCAGTCTTCACGGCGCGGACCCTCGTGGGGACCGGCGGACCAGGGCCTCTGTGTGGGGGGCGGTGTGACAGGTCCGACACGGCCCTGTGCTCAGAGGTCCCTCCGCCAAGCAGCCTGCAGGCTGGCCGCTGCAGGGGCTCCTGGTTCGCCGGCTCCTCTCCCCCCGTGGTGACTTTTATCACTTAATTATTGCGCACCCCACGCCTCTGAGCAGCCTAATTTATAGCCATGCTTCCTAAGGACATGCGTCATCTGGCCACGTTCATCCCAAGAGGCCGTCGGGACAGAGGAGCTGTCTTCCCGGCAGCCCCCAGGGCACCCGCCAGGGCCCACCTCCCCCACTGTCCCCCCGCAGCCCCGCTGGGCCATGCGTCCCACTCCGGCCGGCGCTGCTGCTCACCTGGGAAGAGACAGGGCGGCATTCCGAGCTGGCAGGTAGCTGACCAACCAGACATGGGTTCTGATACGTTAGAGGACGTTAATGGATGGAACGGGGTTTGGTGGAGGAAGGACGATCTTTCGGTACGCGGTGCCGGAACGATTGGGCCTTGCAGGCGCAGCCCACTCTTGGCCCCGGTCCCACACCTTGTACACAAAGGAACTCAAAATGGATCATGGATTCAAGTGTAACTGAGTGTGAAACTGAGAAACTTTTAAACAAAATGAAGGAGAAAGTCTTTGGGACCTGGGGGTAGGCTAGGTGACAAATTCTTAGACTTGACACCAGAAGCTCGATCCACAAGAGAAAAAAATAAATTGGACTTCCTCAAAACTGAGAGCTTTTGCTCCGTGATAAGAGGCTCCGAAGATGAAAAGACTGTCCACACCCTGGGAGAAAATATTTGCCAACCCCGCATCTGGCAAAGGACTCCTGTCGGGAATGTGTAGAGACCTCTCAAATCCCAGCAGAGACACACACAGTTCACCCAGAGCGTGAGCGAAAGACACGAAGGGACATTTTATCTGAGAGGACACGTGGACGGCAGCTACGCACAGGAGGGACCCTCAGCATCCCTAGCCACGAGGGACGTGCAGGCTGCGGCCCCGATGACAGGTCCCCACGCACCTCCTGGTCCCGCTGAGGTGAGAGACGGTGAGGGACCGAATCTCCTAGACGCTGCCCGTGGGAAGGGGTGATGGTGGAGCCGCTCCGGGAACCAGTTTGGCCGCTTCTCGCAAGCGTTAAACACCCACTCGGCGCTCAAACACGGTGACGTG
The DNA here is from genome assembly GCA_004027475.1 of Anoura caudifer. Classification (NCBI taxonomy): domain Eukaryota; kingdom Metazoa; phylum Chordata; class Mammalia; order Chiroptera; family Phyllostomidae; genus Anoura; species Anoura caudifer. The sequence continues at coordinate 82,341 of PVKU01001848.1, read as the reverse complement.
CAACGGCCCCGAATTGGGAACGACCGAAACGTCCTCCCACGGCGAGCGTTTGAACAAGCCCTGGGACACCCGCACCGGGGGCGCAGCCCTTTCCCGGGGCTTGGCTCTCCCGGATGTGTCTTTGGGAACCGCCGTGTTTGGTTTTCTTCTACAACTGTGTTTTTTGGTTTTTGTTTTTGTTTTTTTGCTGCTACCTTAAAACAGGTTTGATTTTTTAAAAGGTAAATGTAGTTATTTATAATTTAAAAAAAGGCATTTTCCCACCCCAAAATGAATGATTTTTGCCACAGGCCAAAAGGCCCCTGTGGTCATGGTAATAGGCCTTCTCTGCCGTCGTGTTTGGAGGAGCTGGAGGGGGTTCACAGGGAACATCTTCATTATTTATCTTCACTAAACGAGGTGGGGCAGGTGGGGTGAGGGAGCGAAGCCCAGAGAGGTCGAATGGCTGGTCCAGGGTCACACAGCACGCTCCGGCAGCAAAGCCTGGACTCTGCACTCCCACCGCTCGGGCTGCAGGTTTGCAGCCAAGAGAACATGCCGTCGATTTGTGCCGAGACTGAAGGGGACCGCCAGCAAGCCGGCTGCGGCCAGAGGCCAAGCCCAGGGGGCCTGGCCACTCTCAGGTGGGACCCCAGCCCCCCCCCAGATGCCTGCTCTCTGCACGGTGGGGTCACGGGGCGTGCCGCAGCGATGGTGGGAATGGTCATGGCTCGGTGCTCCCGTCTGCTTCCTCCGTCCTTATGAAGAAGTCCAGAGATGGAAGCAACATCCCTGCTTCACAGATGAGAAATAGGAGGCCCAGAGAAGTTCCGTGTCTTGCCCAAGACCACAGAGCCAGCGAGTGACATGCTGCATTTCCATCGGAAGCGGGTGGGCTTGTTGTCCACCCTGCAGCCCTGTCTCCCCGCCGCACCCGGCAGTCCTGAGGGCTGGGTGCCGCTGCAGGGGCGGCCACTGGGGCCCAGAGGGAGGACAGGTCATGAGCACGGGTGTGGGACGAGCAAAGTCCTCTCTCAGCCGTTTCTTTTCTTTATTTTCTCTGTCGGCACTGTGATAGAGGTCTTCATTTCCCCCCTGTTTGCCCACCTCCATGCAGCCCCCCTTCCTTCAGGCCATCACCACACCCTTGTCTGTGTCCGGGGGTGATGCGTACATGTTCTTTGTCTAATCCCTTCCCCTTCTTCCACCCAGGCCACGCCCCTCCCCTCCGAGCGCTGTCAGTCTCCTCCGTGTGTCCTGTGTCTGTTTTGTTCTGTCAGGGTTTTTGTTCGTTAGAGGCCACGTATAAGTGAGATCACACAGCACTCATCTTTCTCTGACTGGCTTACTTCCCCTAGCTTAACAATCTCCAGGTCCTTTTTCACAGCTGCGTATTATTCCATTGTATAAATGTACCACGGCGTTTTTTTATCCACTTGCCCAGCGATCCCACTGCTGGGAATATACCCTAGGAATCCTGAGACACGAATTCAAAAGAATATGTGCACCCCTGTGTTCACAGCCGCGTTAGCTACAACGGCCGAGGTCTGGAGCAGCCCAAGTGCTCGCTCAACCTTTTGCCGGGTCGTTGAGGATGAGCAGAAGATGGTCAGGAGGGGAAGTGAAGCTGGGGGTCTCAGGACAGAGCCATCAGCATGAACAGAGAAGGGGACCAGGCCGGGCCAGCACCGCCCCTCCCAGCCCCAGACTGGCCTGATGGGCACTGGGGAGCAACAGCGATTCAAGAAGTCGCCCTATTTTAATGAGCACTTACTACACTGAGGATGGATATCCCCACTTTCAGATGGGGAAACTGAGGCTCAGAGACATTCAGCCACTGGCCGGAGGTTTGCTCACGGGCTCTGAGCAGCCCAAGGGTAAATCCAGGCTCCAAACCCAGGTTCCCCTGCTTCCTGACCCTGTTGGCTGTGGGTCAGGACCCCAAAGCGGGTCTGCACGGTCCTGTCCCCCTGGTCCAGGTGGCCTGGCCGCTGGTCCTGCTCTCTGCCTGGCAGGTGGAGTGAAGCTGTACCTTTCTACAGTGTGATTCTCCAGACTCTCCGACCGTGTTCCCTCCACACACAGACGCCGGTTCGCCCTGCCCCCACCCCTGTCCCGAGGGGCTCAGGCTCCCACGCTAGGGTTTCCTCTGTTTCTGAGCAGCCCCCCTCACGGATGGCGGGGCTGCCGTCGAGGGCTTCAACAAGGTATCTGCCGAGAACCGGGCAGGACCCGCGTGGGAAAGCCCCTCACCAGCCTGACGTTCCCACTGACAACACAACCACGTCAGAACTCTGTCTGGTAACGGGGGAAGTGGGGGCAACGGCACGGAGACGCCAGCTCCGGCTCGGCCTAGGCCTGCGAGGAACTTCAAATTAGTTCAATCAGACCCAGCTGCTCTGCCCGGGTGACTGATACCCGCGACCAGGGGCTGGTCTCCGACAAAGGCGCCGGCCGCACGAGGGGCCTGGAGAGGGTCATTTGCAAATGTTAGAGGCTGACACGGTGTGTGCGTGGGGGGGGCGGGCAGGAGGGCTGACAGCTCTGATTTGCCCCGGCGGGTCCTCTCTGCCGAAGAGCGCCCCGTGGATTAGAGCGGCCCTTCTTCATCTTCGCTGCTCATTAAAACTTCGCGGAGCCGGAGAACTCGGCGGCACGGAGGCGGCGGGGACCTTCTGAGCGACTCAGGTACACAGCCGTTGAAAGGTGGTTGAGCACGCAGCCTTGGGTCCGACAAACCGCGTTTCAGTGCCGCTGCGCGTTCACAGCGGCTGAAATAATTGGTCATCAGTGACTACTAATTCGGCTGCATAGCCAGAGGCGATTTTTTTCTTCCCGGAAAATCGATGACAGCCACGAAGGTTTGCGCCCCGTGATTCCGCTCCAGACGGGTCCTCATTTGACGCTTGCTTCTTCCACTGGAGACAGCTATTTTGTTAAAATAAAATTAAAATCCATCTCTAATATGCCAGCGGTCCCCGGAGGGGGGGCAGGGGAGAGGCGCAGGCACCCACGCAGCCTCCGGGCTGACGGATGGAGTGGACAGCGGCCTCCGGGTTGGGCCGCGCCTCTGCCGGCCGGCATGACACTCAGAGCCTGCCGCGGGCTGCGGGCTGCCGGCCGAGGACGGTCTGGTTTCGGAGGCGGCTGGAGGGCTGGGCTTCTCTCCGCGGTTCTACATCAAAGCTGAGCCCGTGACGGACACCCCACAGTGGCACGATCTAGGGAGACCCAACCTCTCTCCCGTCCTTCTCCAGGGGTCTGCGGGAGGGTGCCCCGGTGTTCCTGGACAGCACCCCGAGGTGCCCTTCAGGGCCTGGCTGCCTCCCCTTGGCTCATGACCCGAGGCTTCCTGAAGAGGCTCGTCTGTCTGTCTGTCCGAGAGCCAAGTGACTTCGGTGGCCACTGACGGAGTGTGTCACGGTGTGCCTAGCGCCACACGGCTGTTCTTTCTAACAAGCAATTCCGACTAACACCGCCCACAGGGTGCCAAAGCCACCACTAAATCATTTTTTTTGTTTTTTCACATTGAAGTTTTAATTGAGATCATTGCAGATTCCACACACGATGGTAAGAAATGTGACCAAGGCCCCATGACTCCCTACCCACAGCGACACCCAGCGTCCACCCCATGGTGACAACTTGTGAAAGTAAAGGACAAGATCGTACCCAGGACACCGGCACTGAGACAGCGCAGCCCCCTTAAGCAGATGTCCGCAGACTTACCGGTGCTCATTCGTTGACCTCTCTGCAGTCTCACCCGGCGTCGGTGCGCACCCACCACCGTAGACAAGGTACGCAACAGCCCATCCTCACAGCATCCTCCACTCCCCCTCCCACCCTCTGCCCGGTGCCTGTCCTAACCATGCCCACCGCCCTCCCGTGCTGCACACGCAGGCCAGGGACCCATCCAGTCACCCTTACAGGAGCCCTGCTAGGTAGGGACCACTACGATGACAGCCCCCATTTTACAGACAAAGAAGCTGACTGATCAAGAACCACTGAGCCATTGAACTGGCACCGCTGAGAGTTAACCAGACGGACGGCGTGCTCGGAGTCTGTGTGTGGCACTACAGAGGCTCTGGGATGTAGCCGGCCTGCCGACAGGTGTAGTTGGGCCTGTAGCATTTTAAAAACTCGTGTTACCATTTTTTTTTTTTTAACGAGAATGTGCATGAAAGTCCAAACACCTGGCTTCCCTCCATGAGGTGTTACGTGATCTGGTGACACTGGGCCCACACCCTCACATGTCAATAGTTGGCTGGTGCTGCCCCTTAGCCCAGGCAGGCGCTCGAGTCCGACGCAGTCCCCACCACCCCCTATTGCCTCACACATGGTGGACTTTGCCCTGTAACTGGCCAGGCCTCGCAGGTGTGCGAAATTATAGCCCCAGCTTTGTGCCTCTTAAATCACAGAAATACTTGGTGTCTCTCCTTCCTCCCCAGAGCTCAGAGGACTCTTTGCTGATGGGCTCACGCCATTTATTCTGACACGGGAGGTAACAGTACCTCTATTCACAGGTGGTGAAAGGGGGCCCATAGAGACAGAAGTGGTGTGTGCACGGTCCCTCAAGATGGGAGCACAGGAGCGCTTTGTTGAGCCTGGAGTCTTAGGGCTTCATCTGTGCCCCTCCGGAAAGCGGGGCTGGAGGGATGGAGGCACGGGGCAGGGCAGGAGAAGAGAGAAACCCCCTTAAAGGGAGGCTAAGGGTGGCAAGGCCTGAAGGGAAAAGCCAGGGCCCAGGAGGCGCGGCGCCAGGCCCGGAGACACTGCTAAGGACCCATGGAAACATTGTCATCTTTTTTAAATCAGAAGAAAAGGTAACAGTGTAGCCTGGATTACAGTCATCTTTATACCAGTGCAGCCAGTACATAATTTTAAGTTTTAACATATATATATTTTTTTACGGAGCAAGAGCTGACGGAAGCAGGAATGTTCAAGGGCTCCCTGAAGTCCGGCGGTGGCCAATTTCCCAGCAGCTGAAAGACCCAGGGGCCCGCCTGGACCAGGAGTGGCGCTTAGTCGCTCTCCCCTCCTCCTCAGGACGAGGCCAGAGATGCTCAGTCTTCAGGGTGGAGGAGAATTGCCCCCTGGGCTGGGGCCCGGGCCCCTGCATTTTGCCAAGGGTGCACACACCCACCCACGAGGCGAGCCTGGCCCATGGGGTCCTGGCACCCCTAGGCTGTGACAGCCCTGAGCCTTTCCTGTGGAGGACCCTCCAACCTGCCCACCACCCTCACCTCCATCAGGGGTGGGCTGGCCGGCCACCTCTGGCCCCAAGGGAGGCTGCAGCTCCTTCATCACCCTCCTGCCCTGCCACCTTCCTCTTAATTGTCCCTCCTTGGCCCCAGGGCCTGTCTTTCCTAACTAGGCTGCAGGAAGGGGTGGTAATTGAGGCTCTCTCCCTGGCAGGACTCTTAGAGCTAATTAGAGAAGAGGACCTCTGGGCTTGCGGTTAGTTTTTAATTGTTTGCGGATCCAACATAAAAGCTAATGACAGAGGAGGGAGGCTTGGTGAGCAGCACACTCCTGACTTCTAAATTTGTCTAAGAGGTCATTGGCAATTTGTTAACATTTTTCACAAGGGTGAATTCAATTAGCAGTTTCCCTGCACAGGCGACCAGTGGTGGGCGAAGGATGGGCGGCAGAGCTGGACGGCTTTCAGGAAGCTTCTCCCGAACTGAATGCCCGTGCCCGAACCTTGGGGGCCCTCCCTGTGCACCCCCACCTTCTTCCCGGGGCAGCTGGCTCTGAGAGAGAGCCAGAGAGGCCCAAGCCCCTCTGGGGAGGGAAGGCTTGACAGAGCCAAGTGGACATGGCTAGGAGCAAAGTGACCTCCAGGCCGCTCAGGACCCGCCTGGGCTGGGGGACCCTGGCGTCTGGGGAGAAGGTGAGTAGCAGGTCCGGCGTCCCTGCTAGGGGGTTGCTGAGCGCAGCGAGAATGGCAGCGCCCAGAGAAAACCGAGGAGGTGGGCTTCAGCCCAGCAGCCCTGCTGCGTCTGCCGGGGGGGGGGGGGCCCTAGGGATCCCAAGGGCAAGCGGGCAGCACCCAGCCACGGGAGACGCAGACACCCACCGTGGGAGACGCAATGCTGACCAGGGTGACCGGCGTGGGGAGTGAAAAAAGCAAGTGGCCGTGCAAACTGGTTGATGGTATGAAATCACACCGACTGATACACATTATTTAAGGACCTCTAACGGGGCAGCAGAAATGAGAAACCCTGGAGGTTAGAGGTTAGGCATGGGTGCTCCAACCTCAGGATGACACCCCGGGACGGGGCGGGGCGGCGTGGGGCTAGCACAGGGTGGAGAAGGGGCTGCAAGCTGTATTTGTTATATTTTATTTCTTGAATAATTAAAAAAAGGGTCGGAAGCAAGTGCGGCCAGAGGGTAGCGTGTGGAATCCGTGAGGTGGGCCCACGGAGCTTCGGAACTTCTCTTTGTGTGGAGAGTTTGCTCCTAAACACAGAGAAGAAAGGCTCGGCGAACCTGTTTGCGCCTCAGGAGAGCTTTCAGCCTGGGAATGTGACAAGACCCTAGGGGCGGCCATTGTAAAACGGTAATTCCAAAGACGGATGTAAGCGGACGATTTCTGAAGTGCAGGACTTTCCGACTTGGTGTTAGGATGCTTTGATGATGGTCGCAGGGTGAACGGTGGGTGGCCCCCGAAGTCTATGTCCTCTTTCTAACCCCCAGAACCTGCGGACGGGACCTAATTCGGAAAAGGCGTAGTTTCGGATGTAGTTGACGTAGGAACCTCGGGACCAGACCCCCTCGGTGATCTGGGTGAGCCCTAAACCCAGTGGGAGGTGTCCGGATGAGGGACGGGAGAGGGGACAGAGTCACACACAGGAGAGGCCATGCGACCACCGAGCGGAGGTCGGAGTGATGTGGCCGCAAGCCCGGGTGCCGGGGCGGCCGGAGACAGGGACAGACAGGAAGGAAGGAGGCTCCCCAAGAGCCTTCGGACGGGGTGCGGCCTGTGACACCTTGAATTTGGACTTCTGGGGTCCCCATAACAAGAGCCTGACTTTCTGTTGTTCTAAACCTGCCCTGGTGGTGGTGCTGGTTCACTACAGAGGCGCCCGGAGACGAAGAGCCGAAACTCAGCGACCGGAGAGAGGGGCTGTCTCTCGTTTCCAGCATCAGGGATGGGTCGCAGCCAAGCTACTGATTCTTGCTCATGCAGTCGGCCAACAAGCATTTATGGAGCACCTGCTGTATTCCAGACCCTGGGATGCAGCAGGCAGCAAAATCAGACGTGACCCCAAGTCCCTCTGCCCCCGCTCTCCTGCCCCCTCGCCCCCGCCCCCCCGGAAGCCACACAGACTGACCGCACTGTCGTTTACCCCTTTGCTGCCCCTGTGTCCTGCTTTCTCTGTGTCCCAAACACCTGGCGTGATGCCCAGCACAGGCAGGCAGTCAATGAATACACAGCGTAGACAGAGATAAGAAATGTGGCCGTGTGACCGTGGACGAAGTCTCTGGGCCTCAGTTTCCCCATTTGTAAAATGGGGACAAGACAGTTGCTGCCAAAATGTTGTTCCGAGGATCCCGTGAGCAGCTGTGAGTGGAGAACCGTGACCGGCCGGCCGCGTAGGAGCTGAGTGAACAGGAGCCGGTACTGTTATTCCTCAAAACCAACGCAGGCCCGGGGTTCCAGGCTGAACGGACACACGGCCTGTCTGAGCCGGTTCTCGCAGGACATGCTCGCTCTGCAGAGTCTTCCACTCTCTGGTCAGTGGGTGTGGCAGCGGGGCCAGGGCTGGCGTGTTGGCTGGAGGCCTGGCCCTTCTTGTGGTGCCAAGGGGTCCGGCAGGCTCCCAGCAGGTCAGCACCTCCATGTCCCGTGTTGCAGGGGGCACCGTGACCCTGGAGAGGCCAGGCTGGCTGCACCCCAGCAACCCCTCTGACTGTCAAGAGGCGAGGAGAGGGGCAGTTGGGCCAGGCACGGAGCCCACTCCCGGGCAGGCGAGGCCCAGCTCTGGAAAATTCAGAAGCCGGAGCGGAGCCGTGCGAAGTGGCGGGGGAGGCCCCGAGGGGGAGCGGCTGGGCCTCGTTAGCGCTGACCCCAGCACCTGCAGCTCCTGACGGATGACGGGGTTCGGGTGGGACAGGCCCCGGGGGAGCGGCGGCCCATCCATTACGGGCCCTGCCTGCTCCCGGTGCCACCAGCCCCGGGCCGGGAATAAATCTCTGCCTGGGCCGCAGGAGAGCCGAGAGGGAGCAAAGGCGAAACGTGAAAAATGTCTGCTTCCTGGCTGTGGCAGCAGAGCTGCAGCAGAGGACGCGGTGAGCAGCGGGCAGGAGTCTGGGGAGACAGGAGGGGCCTCGGGGAGGCTGGGCTGCCAGGAAGGGACAGCGGGGGCGGGGGGGGGCCGGAGGGGGGGCCCTCAGGCCACACCTTCTCCCAGCCCCGTGTCCCTGTCTGGGCTTCTTTTAACAGCCCCCCACCCCCCAGACCCAGAGGCAGCTGGCTGTGAGGAGGATGGACACCCCGTTGGACCCAGTGTGGGGTGTCCCAGGCCCCGGCCAGGCAGTGGTGGGTGGGTCTGAGGTGCCAGCCAACACCTCCGCCTCCTGTAAGAACCTGTTCCAGCCACTAAGTGTGAAGGTCCTGGTGTGAACTGCCCGACCTGAGTCCCCATGCTTCCACGTATCACCTGTGACCTCGTACTAAGGGACATATACACTGGCCATGCCTCAGTTTCCCCATGGGTAAATGGAGGTGCTGGGTTGCAGCGAGGCCTAACCACCTGTGCTCCTCCGCTCCGACCGACCCTTCGTTACTGGGACTCACGGCAGATGCCCCTTGACTTAGGATGGAGCCCTCGTCTGTGGAAAATATCTGAAGTGGGAAAAGCATGTAATCCTGCCCTGCGGGGTGTCGCTTGTTTATCCTCGTGGTCCCTGCCCTGCTCGGTATTGCAAGAAAAGAAGAAAATTCAGAAGTCAAAGCTCAGTTTATACTGGACGCGTATCGCTTTTGCCTCATTATAGCGTCAAACAACAACAGCAGCAACAACAGCAACAGCAACAACAGAACAAGCCCAGCCAGCGCTTCACTGAACTGCGGTTGCTGCCCCTGCTCCGGAGCAGGCTGGGGGGCGGGGCCTCCTCTGCCGGGCGGGCGGGGCCTTCCAGGGGGTCTCTGCGAGGCCCGCCTGCTCCCCCTTGTGGTCAGCCCGGTTTCGCTCAGCCGGGCTTCAGGCTGCCAATAATCCGCCCGCTGGTCTCCCCCTTCAGAAACAGCCTTGGATCCCGGGGACAGTTGCCTGGGAAGAGGCTTGTTATTATTTCAGAGGCGTTGGGGTGGGTGGCTGGGATTTTGGCCGTCAGCTCGGGGAGAAACAAAATAACCCAGAGTGATGGATGGGCCCATTGTAAATTTGTAAAATAAATCAGCTTGGCAGGGAGATTCAAAAAACCTGTCAGGCAGCAAACATTTTTTAACAGCCTGCAGAATTTCCTCCACCCTTCGCATTTGTCAGCGTCGGGCTGCGATGCATCTGATGGCTGGGCGGGTGGCATTCCCTGCCTTCCTCATGGGTCTCCTTTTCCCGTGGTCTGAACACTTTCGGCACCGGACTGGAGGGGCCTGGACCAGACGAATCGGTGGCTGGACCGAGTATTCTGCCCAGGCTGCACGATGCTACCGTCTTCATACTCAGAGCGCAATGCGGTCGTTTGTCCGTTCGGCAATTAGTCACCGAGGCCTCTTCCGCAAGGGCATCGAGGCCAGCGCCGGGGCTCTGGGGTGAGCGCCCAGTGCAGGGGAGGGCTGGGTGACCCCTCAAGGAGTTTATTTGGGACGTAGAAGCCACCGAGGGTGGAGGGAAGTACACATCAAAAGGGAAGCGCGTGGGGCTCGTCCGCTGTGTTCGGGCTGAGCTGAAAGCTTTCAGAAAAGCCCACACGGAGCGGCCTTACACAGTGTCGAGGGGGCCCATCTCAGTCCCCCTCGGGAGCAGGAGAAATGGAGGTCGCGTCTCTCCCTGTGTCACCTCCGTCCTTGTGCGTGCTGGGCAGGCAGATCAGCGCCACCATCACCGTCACAGGTGTTTGGGCCAGGCCAACCCCCATCCTGATGCACAGCAGCCAGGGGCGAACGACTTCCCCTCTCTGACCCTCCGTCTCTTCCTCTGTTAGGCGGGGATGTTCCAGTTCCCAGCTCGCTCTCACTGACGTGGTTCGGAGTTAGTTAAGGAGAGGAGGCATCCGAGGTGCTCAGCCCAACGCCTGACATGTAAGAGTTACAGTAATACATAGTTGCCATTATTAGTTCAAAGCGGGGTCTGCCCACCTTCCATCTGGCTCATGTCAGACCCTGACATGCAGGGGGCTGTTTGCTCGTTGACAGAGTGATGGGTCCTCCTGATGGCATCCTTGCCTTGCGTGTGGCATGAGGCTCTGGGCAGGGTGGTGGCCGAGCCCTGGGTGGCCAGAATCTGCCAGGAGCTCCAGCTGCTGCCCAGATCTTGCTGCTCCTCCCCCACTCCCCACCATCCCTGACTCATCATAATGGACAAGGCTGGACCAATTAGGAGCAGTAACAATTGAGATGTGCTGAGGGAATGTGAACATTTGCAAACACTTATTACAGTGCATCAATAATCAAGTGCCTCTCTAATAGTGACACTTCTGACCTCGTCTGTTGAGGAACCCTGGGTGGCAGTGTGCTTCCAGGTCCGAGTTGCGCCCCTCCTCTCCAGCAGCGGGAATTTAAAACTCTCCCCTGACTTGAATTCTGAGATCCGATAGTGCAGGGGCTGGCCCTGCTGCCTGGTGCTGGAGGTGTGGTCTCAAAGCAGCCGGTGGGCAGGGCGCAGACCCAGGCTCTACCCCTGTAGCACCCTCCCTGTCCTGCCCTGTGACTCATGCAGAACACTGCCTGCCCAAGAGGACGATGTTAGGGTTGGCAATTACGTGTCAAAGTGCCTGCTGCACATGAGCTCAGGTCATGGCAGCTTCCGGTAGGGCAGCCCCTACCTCAATCGGAGGACAGAAAGAGGCGGCAGTTAGCTGAGGGATCACGGTGATCACGGGTTACCAGTGGCCACAAACTCGGCGCCCGGCTGGACCAGGCAGATGGTGGACATGAGGGTCAGGCTGCGGATGGGTGGCTGGGAAAGACAGAAAAGCGTGTGTGGATTCCATCCAAATCGGGCATCAGGCAGGAGCGCCCACGCAGCCTGGCCCGACTCAGACCTCGTAAGAGAACCAAGAAATCCGAGTGTTTACATGAAATCTCCTGATTTTTAAAATGCGGTAACTCATTTAAAAAAAGTTTTTAAAAAAATTACTGCCTGTGCCAAACAAACATCTCTGTGCACACAGGGCCTCTCTTCCAGATGACAGCCTCGGTCTCCACTGCCTCTCGGCCAGAGGCGGGTGGCCCGAAGTGCGCCTGGCCGGTGGGGTGACGATCTGCAAGCCGTGGTGTGGATGGGAGCCGGACGGGCTAACTGGGGAGGAAGTGACGGATCGTCCATCGTCAGCTCAGGCTTGGGTCCCATCTGGCACTGAGAGGGGGCGGCGGGCGGGTTGAGGTGTGCGGTGCCCGCGCCATCTGTCTGCTTTGTCCGTTGTAAAATATATAAGGGGCGAGAGGGCGCGATGCTGGGGGCAGGGGGCAGGGCCACGGTCAGAACCGGATCTCGCGCGGCGTGGACAACCTCTGAGCTCACTGGCATCTCCAGCTTCCAGGGGGCTGTTCCTGTGCTTAGTCTAAGGTGGGACTTCATCCTGATTTTTTGGCTTATCTGGGGTTGCGTGTCGATCGGGCTCACTGGTCTCTTTCTTCATGCGTTGGACCAGGTCACCCCAACGGCCCCGCGGGTCGCCGGGCAGGATCGGACTTGGTTTTAAACATGCTTTTAAAGCAGGGAAATAAATACACCCGAGGCCTGTAAGAGGTGATCATTGCGGAATGGGCCTTGGCCCATAACTTCAAAGTAATAGCCCCATTACAGAGGGGCGATGGTTTTTTAACTGCTCCTTGCATTTATGTCAGGAGGTGAAGGGGCTTTGCGGGCAGGTTGGGCCTCTCAGTAAAAGCCTTTGCAGCGGCCATTTAACCTCCATTTACGCAGAAATAAAGCGAAATTGATGCTGATTGGGGCCTGCTTTGGGGGATAGTTTTGTTCCATAAAAGCCCTTTGGCTCGCCATTTGCTGAGCGGCCCTGTCACATCAGCGGCCGCTGCTGTTGATAAAGATAAAGCTTTATGGCCGCAGTATTTGCTGCTAACAGCAACCTAATGCAGCATTTTCATTTCTGCGCAATTAATGTTAACGTCTGCTACGAAAATTGTCATTAAATACCATTTTAAAACCCATTCAATTTGCATATGCAAAGCCCATTTACCATCACAGAAGATACAGCCGGCACTTCATCACGCGCTTTCCCTGGAATTGTAGCCCCTCAGTTTTATGGCAATTTAAGACTTTTATATTGAAAGCTCGATGATAATGGATAGCCTTTCTGAACCCAGCTGACTTAAGCTTTTCCATTGTACGTGGAAAAACGGAGCCCCAGGACCAGAAACTGTGGGCGTTCACGCTGCACCTCAGTCCCAAGGAGGTGGGGCGTGGAAGAAAGGGCAAAGAGCACTGGTCGGGGAGGCCACCAGCCCGACTCCAGGTCCGGCTCTTGTCTGGCCATCGCTTGCTCTGTGGCCTTGGGAAAGTCTCTCCACCTCTCTGAGCTCCTATTTCCCTGTTTTAAATAGGTGACCGCTAATGTCTGCATATTTTAATATTTTATATTTTAAAGTATAAGCATTCTAGGCCAAGGAGGGGCAAGGGATCAGGCCTGGCTGATCAGGGCACCAGAATCCCCTGGCCTCAGTAATTGGCTCAGAGGCAGACATGTGACCCAGGGCTGGCCAATGAGTGCAGTCCACAAACCCTACTCACAGTGGCTGGTTCAGGGACAGACTTGGCATGAAGTTGGACCAAAGCATCTCAATCTCCAGGCTTTTGTACTCCCCACGCCCTTCCCTCTGGGGTCCTGAAGAGAACAGGACGGAACTGATCCCAGCTCTTTTGTCACAGGAGGAAGAAGCCTGTTGGAGAATGGAGCCAACACTGCGAAGCACGGCCGAGACACGGGAGCCACCCAAATGCTGATGACACTGCCTGATCGCCTGGACTCAGCTATGCCTGCAGCTCTCTACCCTGGGCTTTTCAACCGTGTGAGCCACCAAACTGCCCTTAAAAACCCCCAAGGCTGTTTGAGTTGAGACTGGTGATGTGCAACCACACTCCACTTTTACAGGGTGCCATGGATGCCAGGGTTGGGACCTGGGCCACATGACGGCCTCTGGACCAATCACGGTGACCAAAGTTTGTGAAGGACACTGATTGGCCGGGCCCAATCACGTGCCCCTCCCTGCTCCCATGTAAGTCACTAATTCAGTCACTGCTAGGCACCCCTCCCCAGCCTGCCGGGGAGAGGGGTGGAACCACCGTGTCAGCCACCTTACCGTGCCCGGATCCCGAACGTCATGTTCAGGGGGATAAAGGGCGGCTCCTTCTTGAAGCGCCGGTCGTCCTTGTCACTCATGCGGATGTAGTTGAGCTGACGGTAGAGAAGATTCTCCCGGGCAGTTACCAGGCCAGCTTTCACCGCCCCACGATTCATAGCGATGTAATTCGGAGGCAGCTCTTTGGAACAGATGGGCTGCTGCTTGAACTCGTTCCAGTGTCCAATGGCTGAGGAGGAGGAGAGAGTTCACGGTGCCGGGTCGGTCTGGGAAGCAAAGCCGGCCATACTGTCTGACTAGGAAGACAGGGGGCCCGAGGGGCTTGTGCCTTCCCGTCAACCTGGAGCCTGCCGTGGGGCAGCCCTGCCTGGTTCCCCGGACAGGGAGGGGTCACGGCTCCCAGAGGTTCCAGACGGCAGCTGCTTGGAGATGGGTGCGCCTGGCCTTGACCTCCGGTGGGTGATCAGAGGGTTGGTCCTGAGCCCTCTCTGGGCTCGCAGCTGAAGAGCACAGACTCTCTCTGGCCTGGGGACAGGGTTCCACACGGGCTGAGTTCCTTCCTATTTCCCTGACGTGTCTGACCCAGGCCTTGCTTGACGTCCTCCCTGTCTCAGCCCAGCCCAGGCTGTGGTCTCTGCCCTGTGCTGCAGGACAGGCCCCTGGGCTCTTTCCTGGGATCAGGACAGCTGCCCTGTGGCCAGCCTAGGTCAAGAGCTCGAGCCCCACCCACATGCTCACCTTCGGGGACCCCTCCATCCAGTCCCCGGGTGTAGAGTCCATAATTAAAGTCAATGCCAGGAAGGCTGCAGCTTCTTTCCCGGGGCTTCCCGAGTTCAGCCTGTTGGGGGAAGCACAGAGAGCAAGGTGAGAAGTGGAATCTCGGGCCGGCCGTTTCTCGGCAAATTCAGCCACAGGGAGGCCCCGGGTGCCCACCCTGCCCAGGCCCCATGGGCAACCTTCGGGGCCACTAGGGTGTGGAAGGACATTGCTCTGTGGATTCTCAATCACATTAAATTCCCCATTTTATAAACAGGGAAACTGAGACCTAGAGAGGCGGAGCCATTGTCTGGGGCTCTGAAGCAATGGGACAGGATTCCGGGGGCAGGCTCGCCAGGCCTCCAGGTGGAGCTCACACGGCACCCCGGCTGCTCTGGGAGGCCCCAGGCTCAGGGCCCTCTCCCGCACAGTGCTGGGCGGCCATCACCTTCTTCCCCATTGACGGCCGCGTGCTGGGTTCCACATTCCAGGTACAATATTCGGTTTTTCACACGCTCCTCTCCCTTAGTTCTCCCTCCTCATCCTTCTCCTATCTCATCGACGTCCCATTCCCCGGCTCCCAGGGACCTGAGCACACACCGGTAAGGGGTTGGGGCCCTCTGCAAACCCCTCCCTGGGGCTGGCCCTCCGGGCCTGTGCCCTCCAACCCTGCCCCTCCTTGCAGCTTCACCTCCCAGACTCCCCCACGTGGGCCGTGGTTTAGGTGGACCAGCCTGGTCCACTCCCTGAAGGGTCCGCAGGCAGCCCAGCCTCCTGAAGGCCCTTAGTCCCTGGCCCGCCCTCCCTACTGGTCCTCATTCTTCAAGTTCTCTGGACCCCTTCAAGTTCACAGCAGCTGCTCCCTCACCTGGCTCTGGTGATGTTTACTGTCTGGTTACACTCACTTGGGGCCTGGAACTGAAGTGACCTGGGTGTCCATGAATGCACAGGCCAGCCTGCCTGGAGGGTACATTCCTACACCGCCCAGCCCACGGCTTCTACTGCCTTCTTTTTGCTGATGGTACATAGCAGGTGCTCAATAAACACTGGGGATGAAAACCTCTTCCTCCAGGAAGACTTCTCGGGTTGCCCCCAGTCCAAACAAGCTTCCTTGCATGTGACATCATAGGGCCCTGAATGCCACCTTGGGGCACTTTCAGAATGACACAGTAGTACCTGCTACAGCCTGGATGGGTCTTGACTACATGGTAGTCACAGAAGAAGCCAGTCACAAAGGGCCACATGTCATATGATTTCATTTCCATGAGACGTCTCAAGCAGGCAAGTCCGTATGGGCAGAGAGTAGATTAGCGGTTGCCTGTGTCTGGGAGGGGTGGGGAACGGGGCAACTGGGAGAGGGTGGCTAAGGGGAGCATGGCTCCTCTCGGGGGTAATGGAAATGTCCTAAAATCACTTGTGGTGCCGGTGGCACAGGCCCGTGACCACGCCAAAATCCGCTGGGTTGTGCGCTTTACGTCGGCGCCTGGGATGGTGCCTGAGTTACGGCACAGCGGAGCCACTGAAAATCACAGACCGGTGCAGTCCGGTCAGTGACGGTGTGATGACCAGTTTGAAGCCTGTCTGCCCTGGGACACTGGGCTCAGTCTCAATTTCCTTATTTTAAGGTTCATTTAAAAATTTGTTCTTCAAAATAGAGTTTCTTTTTCCGAGCAGTTTTAGGCTCACAGTAAAACTGGGCAGAAAGGACAGAGCATCGCCTCGGCCCCCTGGGGGTCCTGATTCTCACCCTCTTCTCCCAGCGCCCAGCAGACAGTAGACGCTGGTAAACGGTGGGGGCAGGGGTGAGAATGAGCGAAAGGCCTACTCGGAGGCTCCGTCTATTCCTTTCCCCACAGAGCCCAGTCAGTTTTCTCCCGTCTCCTTCCCTTTTCAAACCCCAGGCCCGACCTCCCTCGAGAGCCCCCGAGTCCCGAGTTCCAGGAGGGTGCCCGCAGCCTCGTGAGGCGGTTTGTTTGACTTCCTTCCTTCGATGCACTCGGGGCTGCAGACAAAGCTCTGGCTTCTCATCTGCTTATGAAAATGATCTGGCCTCTCGGATGACTGCTGGGGAAGTTAATTAAAATGTGACTTCTCTGGGAGAAGCCCCCCAGGGCAGGTGCAGGTGGGCAGGCTTCCAGCTGGCAGAGGGGTGACAGACAGGCTTAGGAGCTGGCTGCCTCTCTGGGCGGGCAGAGGGGAGGGGATGAGGCGGGCGCCTCACTCTCCGTGCGCCTGGGAATCAACAGCCGCCAGCGCACACGGAGCCTTAGGCTGCAAAGATCATCCGGGGGGAGTTCACTCATTTTTTCACTCCACGCATCTTCATTTTCTACTTATTCTGCTCACCACACCCTGTCCCCAGGGTTCGAAGCTGGACAAAGACGACGCATAGCCCCTGCCCTTGTGAGTTTGTCTTCCTGCGAGAAGGACAGCTGAACAGGACACCACTATCTCTGAAAACCTGTGAATCCACAGAAGGAAGTGAGATATTTGTAATACATGTACCTGATAGAAGGCTCTTACCCATCATATATAAAGAGCTGCTGTAAATCAACAAGAAAAGGGCAGATTATCCCATAGAAAATTGAGCAAAAGACTTGAATAGGCACGTCATTAAAAGGATGTCCCAGTGGCCAAGACCTGTAAGTTAAAGTGCGCAGCCTCCGGGGAACACGAAGTAAAAGCTCAGTGTTCCTGGTGCAGGTACGGAGCAAGCGGAACACTCACGTACGGGGGGGCGGGGGGTCTAAGCTGGTGTGGCCACTCTGGGAAACAGTTGAGCAGCATCAGCTGAAGCAGGATGCGGGCTGACCTGATGGCACTCCCTGGACCGCCACTGAAACGAGGGCCATGTCCTCCCAAAGGCATGTCTGAGAATGCTCGTAGCACCTCAGTGTGGGACAGCCACATGCTGGAAACAGCCCGAAAGATCTTCCAGAAGCCCACGGAGAAAACCCGGCCGACAGAGGGTCTGCAGCTCTCTGGGCACCTCAGGGGAGCTGCTGGCCCTGAACTTCTAGATACAGGCAACCTGGTTGTGACAGGTATCTGGGATCGGTGGCCATTAAAACGCCAGGGACTCGAGGCCTGATGGTGCCGGTCACCTGCCTCTCCATGGCAGTCCCACCCTGGTCTCCATGAAACTGACCAGATGTGGTCACAAGGCTCAGCTTTGATCAGCTGCCCATGTTCCCAAGCAGCCTGCCCACCCACCCAGAACAGAATGTGGGACAACCCAGAGGCAGAAGGGGCGTCAGCTCTCAGACCGGGGCAGATGGCACGGGTGGGCTGCTGGGCCACACGAGGCCTGGGAGACTCCTCCCTGCAAGGGACCCCTCAGAACCCCCCTGCTCTCTCTACGGCAGAAGCAAAGAAACAAGGAGCAGCGTTCCGTTTACTGAGCATCTCTTCCTGGGACTTCGGTTAGCAAGTCCCCTAAGTGAGCACTTACTATGTCCCAAGAGCTCTCTGTGTTTCTCCTTGAAGTCCGCCAACCCCTCTGTGAGGAAGGCCTCCCATTTTACAGCTGGGAAATCTGAACTGTAAAGAGATTCACGCTTGCTCCAGGCCACCCGGGTAGTCGGGGGGAGAGCTGGGGTTCAGCGCAGCTCTTGGACGTCGCAGCTCGGTGCTCACCCTGCAGCACCCCTCAACAGCTCTCCAGGAGGGGCCACGTTGTCCTCGCAGTACAGGGGGACATCGAGGCTCAGAAACAATGGTGGGTGAACCCCTTTGAGCCCTCAAATACAAGCCCTCCTTGAGTGTCTCACATTTATGGCTGGATTCTAAGACACTGGAGGCAAAATCCTCAAGGTCTTTTGAGAGGCACACCTTAGCACGGTGGGGATTGTGAAATATCGAAGCTACTCGGACGCGGCCCACTGGCGGAGTCCCTTGTCACCGAGGTGTTCGAACCCAGAGGTGGATGTGGAGGAGAGCCCCAGCTTTGGGTCCAACCTGCCCGCCCTCCTCCGCAGCCTTCCCACTGTGCCTTTTTTCTGCGCCTGCTGTCACCCAGGGCTTGGCGGGAACACAGCAATGGGTGGCAGCTGTCCTCACCGGCAGACAGCTTCATTAAACCTCATTAAGATGTCATCCCTCTCTGCCTTATTTCTCATCTCTCAGCTCTAATTAAAACCATCTCCATCCCCTGTCCCAGAGGTCCTGGGGTTCTCCGGGCTCCTTCTGCACGAAGCTCCCTCCGCGCCCGGATGCGAAGGACCAGGCCCTGGAAACCTGCGCTGAGGACCCTCGGAGCAGCCAGCCCGGGGACCCCCGGCGCTTTCCAGAGGCAAGCACAGGTGGTGTTTCTGCGGGTTGCGCTGAGGTCACCTGAGGCCCAGGACGGAAGGCCCCTGGCCCTGGAACCTCCTCGCCAAGGCCCATTGTTCTGAGACAGCTTCAAAGCAAGTGACCCGGTCTTGCAACGTAAATCTAATCACTTTCTACTCCACGGACTGTAAAAAGTTGTAACCCGACCCCGTCTGCCACCGCGGAGGCCAGCCTGGGTGAAACCCCGTGAGCGGCCTGAATGGGATCTCCCGCGGGACAAGCAGGCCGCTGGGCGTCTCCCTCCACGCAGTGCACTTTCGGTGCCGGCTCAGCGCCTGCGTTCTAGGCCCGCCTTCGGGCCGGGAGCGGCTGCTTAGCCGAACCATTCCCACTGCCCGGCAGCCACATCCACTGTTCGTGGCGCATTAACCCCCAGCCCAGCGTCGCCAGCAAATGAATGTTTTGTTCGACCGTTGAAAAGCCTCCGCTCACTTTCCTGCATCCTATTAAAGCGCAGTTACGTGAAATCCCACAGTTACGGCCTGGTAGTTATTAAATAAATATCCGTACGCGGCGACGCCGTGCGTGCGTAGGCACACTCGCACCACCGCGCTCACGCAGGGGCAGTTCATTACTGGGAAACAACTTCAGATCCTCCAACGCCGAGCGCAATATAAATGCAAATTGTGATCATGATTAGCATACAGCGCATTTATTTATTTCCGTGATGAGAGCCTCAGCTAAACAACCACAGGAGATGAGGCGAGTGCGGCATCAAAGGACTGGGGCCTGTCCCGGAAGCCGGGTTCTCCAAACCGGGAGGCTTGTGTGACCCACGCCGCACATGAGAAGACTGCCTCCACCCAGCTGTGATCAAAGGCATATAAAACAATGTCAAGTGAAAAAATAAGCACAGCAGGATTTAAATTTTATGTAGACTATCATTATAACCATGTAAAAAAAATTCATTGAAAAAAATCCTGGGAGGAAACACGTGAGCTTGCAGAGCGTAAGGGCCGGTAGGTAGAGGTGGGGGCCTGGGGGGAGGGTAGGATTTTAATCTTATAGTTAAAAAAGTCCACTGGCAGACTCACAGGGTAAGTTTCTGTGGTATATACACCTACCAGGGGTCAGAGTTAAAGTTCTTCCTCTACGTCATTGTAATTCCGCTTGAATTTCTAACGGGGGCTGAGGTTGCTGCCGCTGGGTGCCGAGAGGTGGGGGGGAGGCCCCAGCGTGTGAGTGTCACTGAGTCCCAGCTCTGCCACTTGCCATGCGGCCTTGGGCAAGGCACTGAATTTGTCCCTGTTTCTGGCCCTGTGAGATGTTCGCAGGCCGCAGAGAGCCCTGGGCAGCGTCTGGCCAGGGCGCTGCTCCGTGAACAGGGATCTTCTTGCTCCCGTTGTCACAGTCGGCGCGACTAGAGCAGCCGGGCTGTGGGGACAGCATGCTCCGGGCCCCTCCGCACCTGCCCGGCCGCTGCCCCTGGCCCCCGCCCGTCCTCCTGGGCAGCCCTGGTGCCCTGGGTGCTGCCTGGCCCCTGGTCACCGCTGATGTATGGTCCCTGCCGTGGGAGGCGGTCACGGTGACAGGGCCCTGTGCTCCCTCCCCTCCCCCTCGACAGCTTGAAGCCAGGTCCTTCATTTGCATTTACATGATCTCGCTGTGCAGCTTATGAGATCGAGAGATTTATTTGCTACTTAGCTTGATGTTTGATTACACTCCGAGAAGGCGGCGAGCAGCAGCAGAGCGTGCGGATGCGTCGCTTGGAGCCCGCAGCCTCTGGGGGCCGGTAACTCAACAGCAGGTTTAGGTGGATGAGGGGGGAAGGCGCAGTGTTTGCAGAAAGGCAAGCACCGCGATTTGGATTTAAAAACAAAGACAAAGATGAAAGTGCTCAAAACCAGCTAGGTGCCGCCTACTGCTGTGAACTGACCTGTCACTCTTAGGAGGAAACTCACTGTCCAGGGGGACGAACTCCAAGAAACTTCTTGGCAAAATCGGAAGCCCCTAAGAGAGGTGGCGCCGTGGATACAGGGAGGCAATGAGGGTCGACTCCTGACTTCCCGCGTGGCTCTCGAAGCTGAACATCTGGGTGGACACCGGCTCTCCAGTTCCACCTGCGTGGCCTTGACCTACTTACTCAACCTGTGTGTGCCCCAGTACCTGACTGAGAAAATGTGGACAACCCCCATCCCTTCGCTTCAAGGCTGAGATGAGTGAAGGAGGTGGTCTCAGCTCCACGCAGGACACGGGTGGGTGGGTGCCCAGAAAATAAAGGGGTGACTCTTTTCTGACGTAGGATGGGTAACGCGAACCCCCCCGCCCCGCCCCGACAGACAGAAATCACTGGGTAGAGTACTGTGCAGCCCAGGTCCCCTCTGCCTGGGGGGTGGCCCCTGGGTGGGTTAGCCCCAGCCTGGGCGGCGCCCCGGGTGCTCGCACGCAGCTGGGCCTGCTCAGCAGGTATGGGCGTTCTCCTAGTCACAGCCAGGTGTAGTTAGGAGCTGAGCCTGCACCCTGTCACATTCTAGAACCAAAGAGAAATCACAGGGCGAGGCTTGAAAATTTAGTGCCTAACAACACGAGCTTGGGGCCACGCCACCCGAGTTGGACCTACGGCTTCTCACCTGTGTGTGACCTGGGGCAGGTTGCTTAACCTCTGAGCCTCAGTTCCCTTTCCTCTAAAACAGGCACAGCGAGAGGGCCCAGCTCACAGCGCTGCGGGAGCATCTCACAACACGGAGGGATTTCTGAGCAGAGAGCCTGGAAGGTTCTGAATAAAAAGTAGTCCTGCGAACCGGTGGTCCTCGTGAGCCTCCCGCTGGTTTGAATCGTCAGCCACTTTGTCTCCAGTGGCGTGAACAGAAAACTAGCTGTAAAATTAATACGTCCATTTGACGGTTCTTCACAAAGTTAAACCCAGGCTCGCCAGGCGATCTGGCAAGCCCACTCCTGGGTGCAGACCCGAAGGAACCGAAAACAGGCGCCCCAACGAATGTGTGTACACGTGTGTTCTCGGTGGGAGTCACAAGAGCCGAAAGACGGAGACCACCTGAATGCCCATCAGCTGACGGGTGGAGAAGAGCGTGGTCCGGCTGTGCCCGGGGGCACGTTACTCAGCCATAAAAAGGAAGTACTGACCCTGCTGCCGATTGCTCGGACCTGGGAAACACACGGAAAGGAGCCAGACGCAAAGGGCCCTGTACTGTAGGGTTCCGGGGGCAGGAAACGTCCAGAGCGGGCAAATCCGTAGAGACCGTAGATAAGTGATTGCCCAGGAACGGGGGAGGGGGATGGAGTGGCTGCTGCTTAATGGCGTGGGGCTTCCTTTTGGGGGTGACAAACTGTCTTGGAACTAAGAGATGGTGATGGCACAACATTGGGAAGGCGCTAAATGCCACTGAACTTCACATTTAAGATGGTTGACGGGTAATTTCACAGGAATTTTGCCTCAGTACAGAGAAGAATCCATATGTCCTTAGAGGAATATGCCACACCTCCCATCAGAGCAATTTAGGAAACTGTACTCTCTCTCCCTCTGGTATGAAAGGAAAAAAATGTGAGTGAAGTTCCACTGTGGGACAGCGTGGTGGGACAGCATCGCTCAACGCGAAGGAAGTGAGGCTGTGCGGAGGTGGGTGGGGGCTCTGGGCTGGGACCGGAACCTGACGGTCATGTCCCAGCTGAACCTCGTTGATGCGATGGTCCGGGTGGAGGGAGCTGCTGCGGGTGCGTTTGCCGGAGGCATCTCAGGTCTGCATGAAGCATTTGTTTCAAGGGAAGCCCGAGGACCAACAAAACTTGGTGGGTCCCGCTTCATGTCCTGTCCCCTTTGGCTTCCGGGGCCTTCCTTTTGGAAGGCTGCTGTGGGGAGGCTGGAGGAGGGTGGACCAACCGGGAGCCCTGAGACCTGGGTAGGGCGTCCACTCGCCTGCCTGTCCTGGGGACACTGGCGATTCAGTGGCTTTCCCTCTGAGCTCAGAGCAGTTCAGGGGGGTGACAAGGAGAGGCTCCGGGAGTGGGGTCCCATTTTGACCTGGCTCAGCAAGTCTATGGTACTTGGGGGTTTCCATGGCAGGCTTCTTTTGAAGAGCAGGTTCTATGACTTTAAGAAAAAAAGAGAATCACTCAACTAGGTCACCTCAGGGGTCCTTCCCAACCTCGTTCCCCCCCGCCCCCCCGACCCCCCCCCCCACCACTGTGTAGACGGATGGGTTTGAATCTAGACTCTGATCCTCCTGCACTGTGTGACCTCTTTGAGTCTCCGCTGCTCCCTGTTTGTGAAGGGGGGTTAACCGCCCCCACACCCCTCCTCAGGGTGCAAAGGCAGAGTTCAGATGAGACTGAGGTAAGGCGCCCCAGGGTGGCCGGCATGCTGTGCCGGGGGGGGGGGGGGGGTTGGGCTCTTCCTCCCTCCTCCCTCTCCTGGGGGCCACTTGCTTCAGAGAAGGAAGGAACACCTTTGAGCCTGCTTTGATGTGGCATCCAACAGGAAAGGAGGAAGTTTCTGGACCGCCGGGAAGTAATGAGCAGAAGGAGAGGTCCCCTAGGCCCCAAGGTGGGGCTGGCGA
Source organism: Anoura caudifer (assembly GCA_004027475.1). NCBI lineage: Eukaryota > Metazoa > Chordata > Mammalia > Chiroptera > Phyllostomidae > Anoura > Anoura caudifer. Next base: position 59,274 of record PVKU01001848.1, on the reverse strand, counting down.
GATGAGATGTAACTGGCAAGCTCACTTGGCCATTCGGTCAGTCCCGCTGCCAGGGTCAAAGTCAGGGGACCGCAGAGGGAGCAGATTCGAAGGAAGGGGCTCTCTACCAAAAAGATAAATGAAAACGGAAAGAAAGAAAAGGGAGGGGAAAAAAGAACGAAAAAGAAAAAGCACAGAATGATCTATGTACTTTTCAAAACTTAAAGCAGAAATCAAAGGAACACTGAACTGTTTTAAGTTCTGACAGCTGCAGGGATCACTCTGTTTGGTTACTCTGTTTCTGTTTCCGTTGTCTTTATAGAGTCATTGAAAACCGGATCATGTAATAGGGAAGAAAAATGTTCGGCGTTTTTCCCCCACCCCCGGAAACCCTTGTTCCTTCCCCAGAGCAGATGAAAACGCCAGCTGCAGCGACTCCTGTTTTGATGTATATTTCATAGCGTCTCATTGATTGTAAGTTTTATTTCCATGTCAATAAAAAACTGGTATTGTAATAAATGAGAAGGAGTTTAACACAAAATGGCAGCTGACCCGTTGGCGCAGCGGCAGCGAAAGCCAGGAAGGGGCTGTGCAGTGAAGCCTGTTAATAAGGACGGCTATTGATTTCGGCGCGGAGCTGGCGGCTGGCGGGCGGGCCCCCTCGGCCGCCTGTGGGGCCGCTTTCTGATTGGTTCTGCGTTGCCGCTTCATGGGGAAGGTGATGTGAGGACCTAAGAAAGGTTCTCTCTCTCTCTCTCTCTCTCTCTCTCTCTCTTTTTTTTTTTTTGGCAGAGTCGCAGCTGCTTTCGGGGCGCAGGGCCCTGTTTGGTACCTTGGAGCCGGCGGAGACAGATAATAATCTAGTTGCGGAGGCAGCGGTGCAGGGGGTGAGTTCGAGGATTCAGGCTGATTGAGGAAACACGTGACCGCGAGAGGCATTTCCCACACAACCTTTACTGGTGGTGCTGGGATGGCGGGTATGAGGGGGAAGCCGCTCACAGCGTGACAGTGTCCGGGGCTAACGGGCGAGGGGCCAGCGTCCAGCAGGGAGGCAGGCAGGGAGCTGCGGCCGGGAGGGAGATGGGAGAGGGCTCAGGTGTCCGGAGGCTGCTGCTCCTCACCGGGCACGAGTGTGTGCCTCTGAGGGCTGTGGCTTGGGGCCTCGGGACCCTGGGATTCTACCTAGCAACGGCCAGCAGACCCCGGCGTGGTTTTGAGTGGTATACAAAGCAGGCAGGCCCTATGTGGATGAAAACCTGCTTCCATGGGCTATTTTTGAAGCAACCGGATGTGTAAAAATCTGAGTTTGGTCTGGTGGGCTTTTGAGCTAACACGTCGCAGCCCACTGTGGAGAAATGAACAAGCTAGGAGCTGCCAAGCCTCCGTCTTCAGCTCAGTTATGGAGGACGGGCCCTGGCGGTGCAAGCTCCGGCCTCATCTTCACCCTCTCTTCCCACTTCTCACCACTGGCTTCTTTCAGTCCAGCTTCTTGAACTGTCCAGGGAAGGTCTGTCCCCTCCCCCATCCGCTCCTAGGCCCCCCCAACCAACTCCTCGCTAAGTGTCACCTCCTCGTGAAGGGACCCTGAGCCTGCAGCCCCGGTTAGAAACCCCCGCAACCTGGTCTCGTAAGTTTCCTGCCCTGAGCCCATCTCACTGCAGCTGCTGGGTCATTTGGGGGGTGCTTTCGGCCACGCCCTGTCAGCTGCCTGTCAGTTGCATGAGCACAGGAGCAGGTCTGTCCCATTCACCGCGGTGTCCCAGTGCCTGGCACACAGTAGGTCTTCAGCACACATTTCTGGAATGCCACGTGACTGAGTGCCAGTGAGTGGGACAGGTGCCTGGTGCTCTGAGAGCTCACGGAAGCAGCGCCTCCCAGGCCAGGGCTGCCCGGGCAGGTCTTCCAGAACGGGGTGCGGGGTCTATGCCCAGAGTCTCCAGGGAGTTGAGCTGGGAGGCACCAAGTGGAAAAGCCCTGCCTGGTGCCACTGTGGGCCTCAGGCGGGCAGGAACCAGGAGGGGCAGAGGTGGAGGTTCGAGGGGAGGGCCCGACCACGAGGGCCGCCGGGAGCTGCCATCTGTAGACTGAGGGAGCAGAGCTGGCTGGTCCAGAGCGCCCTCCGGCCCCGCCTCTCTCTTTCTGGAGCACACCTTGACCCCCAGACCTACACCGCCCGGCTCTTCCGTTGTTCAGGAGGGCAGCGTGCGAGGTGGGAAAGCAGGAGGGCCGGCCTGACCTGGGCCCCACCGCCAGCTCTGCCACGCGTTAGCACGCCTCTCAGCACCACCCAGGTCACGGGTCTGGCGCGAGGAGAGGCACCCAGCGCCCCTCACATAGCAGGCCGTGCTAAATAGGGTGAGTGCAACTATTATTAGAGTTGGTGCTACCTGTCTCGTCTCCGTCAGCAGCACCTGGGCCTGGTGGCCGGCCTGTGCCCACCTGCCCACACCCCCCACCAGGAGCGCCAGAGCACAGCCTGCTGGGCGGCGCTGGCACGGAACCCCAGCCCTGGCCTCTCTAGCACAACCTGCCGGCCCCTTGGGGACCGCCCTGGGTGCGTGAGAAGTCCTCTAGGTGTGGAGCGATGCCAAGCGCAAGGAATGGGCAGCGCGTGAGGACGGGATGACGATGGCCGTGGGGCAGCCTCTTCAGTCCCATCCTCCACGCCCCCCCCACCAGGGACCCGCCTGCCCACCTGCCTGCTTTGGACCCAGACCTGAGCCCTGGACACACCCAGACCCCACGGCTAGGCGGAGGGAAGGAACCAGGAAAGAGAAGGTCGCGCGCCCCTGAAGACGTTTGGTGCCAAAGACACTGAGCAACAGTAACTGAGGAGGAAGCTGCGCAATTAGTGATTTAATGGGTGGCTTCTTAGGTGGAACAGGGCTGCGTAACTCAGGCGAAGATTTCAAATATATAATATAATTGCTACATGTGGAATCTGTTTGTACTTAGCTTTTAGTCTCGGAAATCACCACCCCCTGTGCTGCTCCTACAATTAATCATTACAGACTTAAGGGTGAGAATACTCATTATTGTAAAAGACTCTGGTGATGGTCTTGATCCAACTTATAAAATAGACAGATTTGGTGCAACGGAATAATTTTCCTCGTCTCTGCACAAAATCAGGAATGCTAGTCATACTCCAGGGCTGGCATGAACGCTTACAAACTGGTATAGACCAGCCTATAATTACCAAAATAGAAAAAGAACAGCATTTTGTAATGAGTGACAAGCTCCTGAGCGGAAATCTAATTTGGTCTAATTAAGCAGCCTTTTGTGAGGATTTGTCTTCAGATGAAAAGAGGGAGCCGAGGAGATCTAAATGCAAATGAACCCCGTCATTCGGTTCTAAAGGGCCGGGCGAGACGAGTGTCTTCGCGCACGGGCCCTCTCTTCTTCATTAGGGGGCAGGTCCTCTCCTGTCACCTCGGCGAGGCCCCAGCTGCCTTGGAGGAGCCTCGCATCTGTGTCCCTTGCCTCTCATATCTTTTCAAATAGGACACCTCGTGTCGACAGGGCTGTCAGGAGGCTTTTGCTTATGCAGGAGCAAATTTTACCTCGCCCAACGTAATAAAAGCCAATGGGGTTTTGCTTATTAAAGGAATCAGCTCCTGTGCTCTGAGGGGGCGCCTTCTGAAGTCGGACGACTGCGCGCAGGCCCGATGCCATTGGCGCTGACAGAGCCGTCGGGGGAGAACCAACCCTGCGTCTCCCCTGTGCGGTAGGTAGACCAGATGCCGGCCTGAGCTCCCCTGGGGGCTGCCCATCAGAAGGCCTGAGGCTGGAATACCCGCCTCTCCAGCCAGATCATTGGCTGACTCATCTGACCGGGTGCATTCTCCGTGGATGCTCTTCAGCCCACGGAGGATAACAATCCACCGAACCTAAAAGCCTTCATGTGGCTGCTTCAGGGGAAGCAGAGAGCAAACGATCGGCTGCCATTCGGGGGCTCCCAAGATCACCTTCAACTTCAGTCATCCACCAGGACCCCAGAATTCAGATAAGCCACCACACTCACAATTACGCTGTATCCCAGCGGAAGGAGCCCGGCTTGACTCGGCAAAGGCAGCGTCCAGGAGCTGCCCTCTCCTGGGGGACGGCGTTCCCTCCCCCCCATGTCAACCACATGGGGCCAGACGCACAAAATACTGGCAACCAGGGAAGTTCTCTGAGGCTCGGTGTCCAGGGCTTTCTTGGGAGTGGCTCCCATAGACACAGCTGACCACTCATGGGCTTGACCTTCCCCTCCAGCCCTCCAGAGGCTGAGCTGATGCCATGCTGGGTGAGGCCCCCCATAGATCACATTGTTACCAGGGACCAGTTGGTGTGGCCCGAGGTCCCCAGGTAGACTAGTCAGGCAGGACATTCCAAGGGCTTTGACCTTCGAGGTTGACCCCTGGGAGTTGGCCGGCTCGTCCTTTCTTCAGAGTGTGCGTGGTGTGGACAGCCCAGACCTGCTGAGGCAGCCCTTTGCTGTGCGCTGGCTGAGCATCTCCCAGCCGCCCGAGGGGCGGGGAACGACTGTGAGACTTGGGCCGCTGGGTGGGTGAGAAGAGAAAAGACAAAACACGTTCCCACTCACTGACCCCACGGTCCCCCGTCAGAGTGCTCCTCTGTGCTTCCAAAGGAACTGCAAACGTTGGGACGCTGGGCTCATTTGTCACCCAAACGGGCGCGCACTGAATGAGCGAGGGGGCCGGCAGCTGGGCAGGTTCTTTCAGCTCAGCCATCTCTATGCCCCCTGGGTTGGACTGAAAGTGCCGTCCCCCGGCCGCCCACTGAAGCCAGCAGCCCCCTCACTGTTCCTTGGGAGTTTCTCTGTTTTCTCCTTGCCCTGACTTGGCATTCAGGAGGCCTAAGAGATGGAGCTGTGGGGAGGGACCTAAACTGAGCACAGGACCTTAGAGACACAGAGCATCGGGCAGAGGGACATGCAGAAGGGGGAGCAGGGCCTCCTGATGCTCGTGAGGGCTGTTATGGGCTGGATGTTTGCGTTTCCCCAAAATTCACAGGCCTCCCTGTGGTGCTGTTAGGGGGCGGGGCCACTGACAGGCACGTAGGCTGTGAGGGTGGGGCCCCCCTGAATGGGATTAGCGCCCTGAGAAGGAGCAGCGAGAGAGCTGGCTCCTACTTTTCTGCCGTGTGAGAAGGCAGGAGAAACCGGCCGTCAGGAAGGCAGGAAGAGGGCACACACCAGGGACCCTCCCGGCTCCGTGTCGGCACAAGACATTTGAGCTGTTTAGCTCGAAGGCCATTCAATGTCAAGAAAGCCCCAGCCCCATTTCATGTGGCTCCCATGTTCCCCCTGCTGCCGAATTATCTATCCCCTTCTCCCCGCCGACTCTCCTGGGCTCCTCCCCTGACCGGGCCACTGAAGACCGCCCAGTACTGAGGGAGCTCAGCCCCAAAGTGGGCTCCTCCCTGCCCCAGAGTCCCCTGGGTGGGTTCACAGGAACCAGCCTGGGGTCCTGTGCGGTGCCCCACCGAGGACCAGCCTTCAAATGGGGGCCCAGTGGTGGAGGGGGCCGTAAACCCAAAATCTAAACGTGCGCTCCGACCCAGGGTTGCCTGTTCCCCTCGGACACAGCCTCCGGCGGGCTCTCCCCGGTGCCAGGGGAGGCTGGCCGCCCTTTTCAGAATATCAGAAAAGTCGGATTCTAAAGGGCAGGGAACGAACTGCAAGGGAGGGTCTGAGCATTTGCTTGAAAGGTTAAGATGCAGTTCCTTCCCCCTCCAAGACCCAGGCTCTGATAATGCCAGCGGCAGGGGACAAAGTCTTCTCGTTCCCTGTCTTCCCCACCCCAACGATGAACTAGTTAAGGCTTTCTGTCCAAAAGGATGCACTTCCTTAACATAAAACCGTCCCAGAAGGACAGAGCATCTCACTATCCTACACCCCAGAATTCCCCTAAGAAATCAAATATAATCCTCTTTAAGAAGCTTTAAATAATTTTCGGCTTTCTTATTGACTTATTAAAATGCAGCTTAAAATACGCCTTCAATGCAATCCTTTTACAAGGGTCAGGGATATAAAATTTGAAGAAATCTGATTAGCAGATCAGCTGGAAGGACATAAGTAGTCAGATCCAATTTTGACGATGGCAGAGAAAACTCCCCATGGCATTTCCGACGCCCCCCAACCCACCTGCCCGGGGATGGCGTGCCATTTTTCCTGCCTCTGTCGGTTAGCCCTTTATCCCTGCATGCCCACTTGTCACTCACTTGTGATCCCTGCTGGTTCTCTGTGCAGGAAAATTGGCTGCCACAACCCTCCCTGTGTTCCAACCCAACCCCGGCAGCTCCATCTGCGAGCCGCCCTCTGGTCTTAACGACCGGACCTTCTTAGAAAGCCCTTTGTTGGAAGCTTCAAAGGGCTTAGCGCATTCCGAGGGTGGCCTCTGATCCCTGGCCTCCTCCCGCCCACGCACACCAGCCCGTGTGAACCAGCAGTGCCCCGATGCGCCGTGAAGCCCATATTTATCCCGTGTTGCGGTGGTCCACGCTCCTCCGGGTGGATGGGGCCGGAGACACAGCCTGCCCACTGCCGTTTGGGAGCGGGTGAATGACCGGAGTGGGTGAGGGAGCGGGTGCATGGGGGACCGTCCAACACAGAGCCACCCAGCAGGTCCCGGGAAACGCGCTCTCCTCCGGGAAAAGGCGTTCACCCGACTGCCGCATTTCCTATTTAAACAGAAGGGGTATCGATCTTAAAATGCGAATTGAACTTTCTTTTTAACCAAGTGAGATTTTCGTGAATGCAAATCCTTACAAGGGACAAAGCCCAACTCTGTGAAGGAGCTTTGACAGGCTCCGGAGCAGGCAATGGACTTCGGGTTTGTCAGGCGAGGCACCACTGCGCCTGCGCCCTGAGGGTCAGCGCCAACCCCCCTCAGGACGGGGAACACGCACGGGTGCCAGGGAAGGCTCCCGGCCCTTGTCCACGCATCGTCCTCTGTCCGCACATCTGGTTCGGCCTGGCCCGGCCCAGCTCTCCCAGACACAGGGAGGCACCCGGGTGATGCTCTGTGAAGGTTGGGGGGCCGTGACCACCTGCCTGGCTGAAAGCCAAGCTGTCACTCACCAGCTGAACAACCTTGGGCCAGTGCCTTTACCCGCCTTTGCCTCAGTCTCTCCAGTTGTAAGTAGGGAAGCCGACCAGGGGCTGCCTCCGAGGGGCGCCCTGAGAACCAGAGAGAATGCCGGTCGAGCACTAGACCGAACCACACGGAATGAGGGTTTCATGGGTCCAACAGGGACAATGCCGGCACCTTCAGATGGTTCAGCTCCACAGCTTGCCCAGTGCCTGCATGCACCAAGCCCACGGTGACAGGGAGCCGCCGTTACGGCCACGTTCATGCCTGCCAGTGCCACAAGCATACGCCATGAGCTGCATCTTGGCGTGCCATACAGCCGGCCGGCCACAGCCCTTGCACACGGCTGTGGGGTGTTCTCACTCCACAGCGAGGGGCCTTGGTGATAACTCCCTGAGGACCCGGCCATCTGGCCACAAAAAACTCCCCCGGTCCACCGCTCAACAGACAGCACATCTGACCGACAGCGCCAGGCACTGGGCTCAGCACTAGCGATGCTGAGGTGAAGGATGAAGAAGTTCTTGGTCTCCCAACACTCGTCATTTCCTGAGGGACAGGAAGAAGGAAAGGTGGTCACGGGGCAGGCCATGGGAGCTGTGACAGGGCCGGCTCCCTGCTGGAGTTAGCAAATAAAAAAGGCAGGACATCCAGTTGATTTCAAATTTCACATAAACAATGATTTTTTTTTTTTTAGTGTAAATGTCCCCGGTATTGTATGGGACATGCCTGGTGTTCATCGTTTGCCTGAAACTCAAATTTAACTGGACGTCCTGTTTTATCCGGCAGCCCTGCTGGGCAGGATGTCCCAGGCCATCTGCAGAGGAGGGCTGAGGGCCGTTGACACCCTCCTCAGAAATCACCGAGAAGCAAGCAATGACCCCCACCCCGGCACGTCGTCGAGTGACCGGGGCCCACACATGTCTTGGTCTGTCGGGGCTGCTGAAACAGACCACCGTCGTCTGGGTGGCTTATGGCCGATGTTTACTGCTCCCAGCCCTGGAGGCTGGCAAGTCCAAGATCAAGGTGCCGGCCGCTTTGGCGTCTGGCAGGAACCCACTTCTGGCTGCAGAAGGCCAACGTCTCGCTATGTCCTCACATGGCAGCAGGAGGGCGAGGGGGCCTTCTGGGGTCCCTTTGCGGAGGGCAGTGATCCCACTGGCGAGGCCCCACCCCCCATGACCTAGTCACCTCCCAAAGGTCCCAGCTCCTACTACCATCCCCTTGGGGGCTAGGATGGCAACATTTCTTTCAGGTAAGAATTATGCTCCCCTCCTTTCCAGCAGAATGCACCCCACAAAGGGGGTTGTGACCGAGGGTTTGCTGCGCCCTGAGGCTGGCCGGCCTGCACCGCCAACCCTCCTGCGCCTGTTTCCGGCACAGGTACCAGGCCCTGGAGTGGAAGGAAGGTGAGATTCTGGGCAGTGGCCTCAGGGGTCTGTGCAGGACCTGAGGGTATGGCCGTGCACCTGGTGTGGCGATGGCCCAGAAAGCGATGGAAAAGAGGGTGCCCTCACTTTGGGGGCAGGGAGCACTGTGGGCAGGCAGGGTGCTCTGGGGTGACCCTGGCGGCACCCATTCGGGGGACCTGTTACCTCCTATGGAGCTCAGAGGATGGGGCCACCTTCGTTTTGCAGGAGCTTCCCAGCTTCTGCCTCGCGGCGCATCATTTGCTGGTGGTTCTTGGGTCACAGGTGCCAGGACTGCATCTTCCCTGCCCAAGGCTTTCCTGACCAATCACAAAGCGTGTGAACTGCCTCCCGCAACCTCACGAGGCTGACTCATCTCTCAGAGGCTGGGGCACACAGTGACCCCATGGGACTTTGAGGGACACAAAGATGATTTAATTTTGTTCCCATACCTATTCATAAAAGAATTTTGTTTGGAGGGAAAAGTGCCCGGGGCCCATGACCGCTCTGTGGCCAGTGGCCCTGCTTGCCCGTCCATCACGGTCACCAAGTGCTCAGAGCGCTGGGCTTGCTGGGGAAATGGCCCAGTGAGCGTTCTCAGGAGGAGTAGGCACCCAGGTTTCAGGGCAGTGCTGCCCGGGGGAGGGGTGGCGACGGCGGCAGCGGCATCATCCGGCAGAGAGATGCTGAGGCAGAGGAAATGGGGCACCGCCGCCACCCCTCCCACCACCATCGCCACCACCCAGGTGCAGAGAAAGGCTCTGCAGCCACCTTGGCCTGGGTTCCAATCCCGCCCCGACTGCCCCCAGCTGCAGGACTTGGAAGGAGGGAGGGGCCCCCCAGCTGAGCCTCTGCTCCCCCATCTGTGCAGTGGGGGTAACGAGAACGTCTGTACCTCCCAGGACGGCTACATTCACGGGGCGAGACAGGAAGGACTGGGTGCTCGGCTTCGCCCCCAGTGAGCACTCCCCAAAGGAGAGTTTCGTCAGGTGATGCCTGCACGCCGAGATGCCTTTGAAACGCCCACTTCTTAGAAATGGCGGAGCCACGGGTGGCATCGGAGCCAGGCCTGCGGGTGGGACCCACACCAGCTCGCTGGTTGCGCTAGTCCGCTAGTTATTTCAGGGGCCATCCACCCCGGGAGGGACCGGGTCCGGGTAGGAGGGACCTCTCTGTACTATTTCTGCAACTTCGTATCAGTCTATGAGTATTTCACAATTAAAAGTTAAAAACAGTGGAGCCAATGCCATACACTTCATATAAGAGGATGTCGATGCCAATAAAGGGTAGAAGGGGCTTTGCCAATAACCTCATTTTCTGGGAGATGCGGAGGGGCCTCTGTGTCCCCTCCCGCCCCCCGCCCCCCGCCCCCGCCCCTGATCAGCTGCCGTGGTATTTTCCTTCATTACGTGAGCGCCTCAGAAGTAAACCTCTCTAATTTTCTACACCACAGCTATTTATTTAAATGCTAACTTGCATTATGAAGTGATAATCCACACGCGCAGGAGATAATTTATGAAGCATTTAAATTAAGAGGAGCAGCTAATTGGGAGCATGTGTCTTATAAAGCCTTGCTAACACCAGAAAACTACAGATTAGGGGGGAAAGGGAAGGTGTTTTTATCTCGCCTCTACCTCCTTTGGGGAGGCCCTCGGGGGCGAGCGGTGTCCGTGGTTCCGCACGCTGGCCCCTCGAGCCTCTGTGGCTGGTGTCTCTGGCCTCTCAGGGAGAGCGCAGGCTGTCCGTCCCCCACCTCCCTTTTGATAAAGGAGCATCTTTTTTTTTTTTTTCTTAGAAAGCTTCTCAGCTTGATTATAAAGCTTGCAAGTGGCAACAATGGTTACTATTCAGGTATTTAAGCATGATTGGAGAAAGAGGAAATTTGGGCCTCTCCCAGGCCCTCCTGCTGGGCAAGTCCTTGGGTGTGAACAGGAGGAATCAGACAGGCTTCTGGAAGAGGTTCCAGGGCTGCGGGAGCTAATGCTTTTCTTTCTTTCTTTTTTTATTTATTTATTTTTTTTAGAGAGAGGGGAAGGGAGGGAGAAAGAGGGAGAGAAACATCAATGTGTGGTTGCCTCTTATGCGCCCCCTACTGGAGACCTGGCCTGCAACCCAGGCATGTGCCCTGACTGGGAATCGAACCACGGACCCTTTGGTTCACAGACCAGCACTCAATCCACTGAGCCACACCAGCCAGGGCCTAATGCGTTTCTTAAAGGGGCCTCTCTCGGCCCACCCAGGATATGCCGTGGGCACTGCCCTTTGTGACGTAAGTCAGAACCCCTCACTATGGCTTCTGCAAGCTCGGCTGGAAGCACGTCAGACCCACAGACCCACGCGGACGGCAGTGTCGGGGGCCCGGGGAGGGCCTCCCCTCCTGGCCGGTTCACGAGACGCCTCCTGTTGAACCGCGCTGTGCGAGTTCTGCCGCTGTCAAGCGCTCCCATCTCCCCGGGCCCTCGGCCTCGTCCTCCGAAGGCTGACAGCGCCCGTGAAGGGCTGGGCGCTGGGGGCAGAGAAGCTGCCTGTTCTGTACTGGGGTCCAGGGGAAGAGTCCAACAGAGCCGGGGGCGGGGCTCTTTAGCAAAGTTTATAGTTAGTCCCTTTTAAGTGATTCTTGCTTGTGGTGTAAGTCAAACAATCAGACAGGTACGAAGACAAAGGAGACCACCTCCTTTTCTCCGGTGTTGGCACCTGGGCGTGCCCCTCTGTGCCTTCTCACTGACGCACACGCACCCACGCCATCTGTTACACTGATACCAGGATTTGTCCCTGTGCAGGTGGGGGCTGAGGCTCTCTGCAGATCAAGGCCTCATGGCTAGGGCTAACCCCCGCTTCTTCCTGCCTGTGTGATATTCCACCGGGTATGCCTGTCGTTCCCCTCGGAATCACCCATGACCAGTCAGGATGTTTCTGGTTTTCAGTTTTGGTTTTTTTCCATAGCGCATCAAGTGGCAGCAAACGTCCTTGAGTGTATATCTATGCCTAATGGATTTCTGTAGACAAGATTCCCCCAGATTTGACAATTGGATGAAAGCATATATGAATTTGATTTTTTTTTTTAAATGGAGACAACTGTCCTGGCTGGTGTGGCTCAGTGGACTGAGCGCCAGCCTGTAAACCAAAAGGTCGCTGGTTTGATTCCCAGTCCAGGGCACATGCCTCTGTTGTGCGCAAGGTCCCCAGTGGGGGGCGCACAAGAGGCAACCACACACTGATGTTTCTTTCTCTTTCTCCCTCCCTTCCCCTCTCTCTGAAAATAAATAAATAAAATCTTTTTAAAAATAAATAAAATAAAATAAAAATGGAGACAACTGTCCATAAAGCTCAGCTCCCGCCATAAGCCCAGGGGTGGCATTTTCAGGTCAGCTCAGCAGCCGCCGTTCCTTCTCCTGAGCTGGCTGCTCAGGACCACAGCGGCCAGCCCGCGCGTGGCCCCCTGAACCGTGGCCGGGCCCGACCAAGATGTGCGGTGAGAGCAAAACACACCCCGATGTCAAAGCCGTAGCACAGAAAAGGAAGGTAAAGTAGCCCATTAATAATTTTTACATTAAGTATGTGTTGAAGTGGTGCAGCATTGAACAGGTTGGGTCAAATGATATATTATTAAAGTTAGTTTTAACCGGCCTAACGCAGATCCTAGAACACGTGAAACCACATATGCGGTCTATGAGGCTTCTCGATGGGCCTGTGCCGCTGCAGAGCCTCCCGCTCCGCAGCCCCGCGACTCCCAGGAGGCGCTTCACAGCCAGGAGCATCCGAGCTGGAGCGCCAGCTCTGCCGCCTGCGCCTTTAACCTGTTTGTGTCATTTAGCCTCGCCAAGCCTCAGCCTCCTCATCTGTAAAATGGGGACATGGAGAGGGCTCCAGGGAGCATGTCTGCAGAGGCCGAGCCTGGGCCCCCCCCCCTTCCAGCAACCCCTTTCTCATCCTGCCGGGGACTGAGCCCCATGGAGACGGGCAGGCCTGGTCTTCTCCCAGCATCTGGCCTGGCACCCAAGGGGGGCTCCGGAGTTCCTATGTGCTTCTGATTGCCGAGCACCCATTCTGCGTGTGGCGGTGCAGTGGGCTGGAGAGCAGGTGTGGGGCGGGAGGAGCAGGCAAGGAAGCGTGTGTGCCGCGTGTGCACAGAGAAGGTGGCCGGCCTCTGGGGGCAGGGCTGGTCTCCGGGCTGCGCTTGGCCAGTGTTTCGGAGGGTAGTTCTTAGCACCTTTGACATTAGTAAATGGGAGTAGCCTTCCACCAGGCAACACCCCAACTAAGGTTCCTCCCACAGAGGTACTGGCTCATGGATACAAACACGTTCACGTAGTGTTACCGTGTTGGAAACCAGGAGAGGGCAGCGGGGAGCATGGGCCGGGGGAGGGGGGGCTGCGTGTCTTAGGGCCCGGCCGCATGCGCTCTTACACCTGCTGCTTCAAGACCTGTCCCCGTCCAGACACAGACGACGTTAAGGGAGCAGAGAAAGAAAACATCGGCGGTGACGCAGCATGGAAAGGATAGGAACACCTGCATTTACACGTTTTCTGGAGCAACTCGCAAGAAACGCCCCGCAGAGCCCGCGCCCGCACCTGGCTGGGTCTCCTCCCTCGCCTCGGAGGAACCCACTCCCTTTCTGCTGCTTCCGGCTGAGCTTTGTGAACAAGCAGCGCACCACAGCCTGAAGCTCATCCTGGGAATTGGGGGGCAGCTGTGTGATGGAGACTAATAGCTACCTCTCTGGGCCTCTTTCTTCTTGCCCATAAAATAAAGGGGAGGTGACGTTTGGCGAACAGATGTTAGGTGCCTACCGTGTGTAAGGGACCACAGAGTCCTCTCCAGGTTTCCCTGATTTTTCCTCCTGAACATTTGCAGAGAAAACTGGAAAGGACCCTGGGGGCTTTTTAAAAATGCTTACTGTTGTCTCAAGGACTTGGGCTCCAGAGCAGAGGTGGGGAGAAATTGCAGGCGCCACGCAGCCCCGCATGGGCCCGTGCTGGGCCCCACGCAGGACGCCTGCCTCTTTAACAAAGCGTCGCCTGCACACACCAGTAATTGCCTTGTTATGGCCATCGGGTCATCGTTCATCGCTGGTCCCCGGAAGAGCCCGGGGGAGCTGTCTACCTTTGCTAAACCAATATCCCCCATGACAACCCCCTGCGGTCTTCCCATCGCGGTCCCGGAAGAATAAATCCTCCGCTGCTCTTCGCTGAATGATCATGAAGACATGATTAAACCTCCAGATTTATAGCTTCTTTGGGCTCAAGAAATCAAGCTGCTCCCGCCGCTGCAGCCCGCCCCTGGGCTGCTGGGGACGAGGGGTCGGGGAATGGGGATGGTCCCTGAGCCCCAGGGAAGTCTCCTGACCCAAAGGCCATGAACGTGTTAGCAGGTACCACTGGGAAGGACCATGGAGTCCCTACCTCCTCCTGCCATCAGGGAGAGAGACAAGCAAAAGTGCTCTCTGGGACCCGGGCTTGTCCTTGGCCACACCCCTCGCCCAGGCCTGGGCCCGATCGCCCGGAAGCAGCCGGCCTCTGCCAGTCGGTGTTCCTGCTCACGTGCGCTCTCTGTAGACAGCCCCCTTGCACACGGTCGCTTTTTTTTTTTTTTTTTAAGTGTGTGTGGCCTGTGCATTCCAAGAGGTCCCTATGGTCACAAGGGAAGACTTCTGCAGACATGAGAGAACGCGTGTGGGGCTATGGATGCTGTTGGCTTTGCGGCCCAGCCTTCTGTCAGCACCTGCTACGTGCCAGGCACTGTGCTGAGAGCTTATGTCAGGGAGTATTCTCCCTTTTGCAAGATTGAATTTGTTGCCCCGACTGGTGCGGCTCAGTGGGTCGGGCATCCTCCCACCAAGCGAAAGGTCTCTGGTTCGATTCCCAGTCAGGGCACGTGCCTGGGTTGTGAGCTAAGTCCCTGATTGCGGGCACAAGAGAGGCAGCCGATCGACGTTTCTCTCCCTCTCTTTCTCTACCCAAAAATAAATAAATAAAAGATCTTTTCTAAAAAAGCTTAAAATTAATTTTTTTTTGTTGAGGTAAATATCCCATAAAATGGACAGCTTTCGAGTGTGAAGTTCAGCGGCATTAAGCTCAGTCACAACGTCGCACACCGCTACCCCAACCTCATGCCAAAGCGTCTCATCAGCCCCGCCCCCAGGAAAGCCCTACGGTTTAGCAGTCAGGCCCCATTTCCCCATTGCCACCCCACCCCCCGCCCCGGCAACCACTAATCCATTTTCAGTTTCCGTGGCTGTACCTATTCTAGATGTTTCAGAAATGCAATCGCGTGGTACGTCGTGGCCTTCGGTGTCTGCCTTCTTTCACCCGGCGTGTGCTTTGAGGCCCACCCACGTTGCAGCAGGTGTCACGGCCTCACCTTGTTCGTGGCTGTGTAACATTCGCCGTCTGGATAGACCACATTTTGTGTCTCCATTGTCCGTTGATGGACGTTCACGCATTTTCGAGGTGGGTGCTGCTGTCATTTTTGTTCTACGGAGGAGACGACAGGGGCTTTGGGAGGTCGAGTCGCTTACGCAAAGCCCCGGGACTCCTAAAGTGGAGCAGTGGCCCGGGAACGAGGGCTGGGTCTGGGGTGGGGGTGACGGCAGGGGCAGCGGCGAGGCAGGAAGGGGCTTGTGGTGGCTGCTCTGCGGCATCCCGCCTGTCACGTCCGGAATCTCTTTGAGGAGCTCGGAAGAAGCCGGTCACGAACCCACCGCCCACGAGGCCGCGCAGTGCGTGGCGGCTGCACCGACCCACATTTCCACAGCAGGGCAATCAGGAGCCATGTCTCGACGGCTTTCGACAAGCGCACACGCACTGTCCTTCCATCCCTCGTCCGTCTGCCCATTCATCCAACCACCTTGGCTGGATGAGATGCACAGGGACAAATTAGGCAATCCAAGGGTTACAAACTGAGTGGCTGCTGGGAAAGCAAGTCACACTTTACATGGATTATCTTTTCATTCTCACCCCAAGGGAAGTAGAAATTCGGTAACCCACAGTCCGGAGTGGGTTTCGAACCTGTGACTGTCCTCAGCCCTGGCGGAGCTCCCAGGGAAGAGTGCGGCTTCAGAAGCGTCCAATCATTTCACAATTCCCTGCCACACACACACTTTTATCCGCGGGTGCACACCTCCCTTTTCTTAGTGCCGGCTAGTCTGCTTCAGGCCGTGGCTGCCAGGGGTAACCGCAGACGTGGCTGAAAGCTTTCCTCTCTGAATTTTCCAGAGAGTCTGTCTTCATCTGTGCTGCCTACGACAAGAGCCGCCAGCCACCAGTGCTATCTAGGTCTCAATGAATTAGAAAATAATTTAAAGCTTAGTCTGCATTCGCACCAGCCAGACTCCAGGGGCTCGGCGCCCTCACGTGGGTGGCGACCACGCTCCGCGCTGGACGGAGGAGCACAGACCCACCAAGCCCTCTGGGTCCCACGATGCCACCTCCCCCGGCAGCTGTCTCCATTTCGCTCTGGCCTGTGTAGGCCCGGCCTACAAACAGAAATAAGCATTTTTCTTTTTCTTCTGTTGAGTCAAGGTCACCGTTCGAATTAATCCTTTGCCTTCCTAGGCAAGACGAGGTCGACAGATGGACAGATAATGCAGGGGCGGGAAGATTCAGCTGAGATGCCCCAGGTGGGGGAAGGGGCACAGGTGAAGGGGGATCAGCTGAGGCTTCCTCGCTGCCTGCCAGGTGGACCCAGGCCGAGAAGCCAGTTGTCAAGGAAGAAATCAAAGCCCCCTAGAACATCGCTGCAGCTGGAATCGGCCCTTCCTCGCGACGCAGCCCACGGAAGGCCCGGGGTGGGTGCAAACACACCTCGCTCTGGGATAACAGGCCCGTCTTTACGGTCTGATTTAAGGCCTGGCAGGGTTTTCACTGCTTCAGCCTGGCTCTCACACGCATGGCGAGGCCGAGGCCGCTGTGAGCCGGGAGGAAGCCCACGCCTCGGGCCCAGCACTTCTGCTGCTCTGCGCTACCTACCGAGGAGACAGGACCGTAACGGGTGATGAGGGAGGCCCGGGCCGTGGATTGGAACTGGAGGGATCGGGCTGGCAGACCCCTAAACACGCCGGGGAGAGCTGGGCCAACGACCCCGGGACGCCGGATTCATTGCAGGGGCGTGCAGACAGGTTTAAGGAAGGAAAGAGAGAGGCTTTAGGGGCCAGTTTCCTCCGCGGTGGAATGCCGGGGAGACAGGCACACTGCCTGCTGCTCGCTCCTGCCTCTGCGTTTTGCTTCCCCGCTTCCCCGAGAGCGAGCAGGAGCAGTTTGCTTTCGGCTGCCAGAGGAGGCTTGAAATATGACAAAGGTGGCGTGTGGAATGCTCCCCGCGGCCCTGCCCCGATGGCACTCGAGCAGACATAAAAAGCAAATACCATCAGTAACCCGTCGCCGGAAGCCGGCGACGAGCCGAGAGTTTTTCTCCCTGCCGGGGCTGTTAGCGGCGATGTATCTCTCCCTGCTCTAAGCACCGTCTTTCCCAAGGCCGCATTACAGTGATTTATAAACCCCGTTTCTGGGGAGAACGAATAGATCAAAGCGCGGAGAAAGAAAAGGAGACGCGAGCAGCTGGAGGAAGACACTGAAGCATGAAACAAAAAACACGAGCGAGGAACCAGGCGGCGACACCGTTGAGCTATTCCTCGCTGCACTATTATCAGAGAAAAATAATAGTGAAATCTCGATTTTAATCCTTTTCCTCCTTTGTAAGACGTGGCCTCCTGCCGGATACGGGGGAGCTCCGGGAGGCATGCAGGGGTAGGAGGGGGCGGGGTTACCCAGCATGGCGCAGGGCCCAGGGCTCTGCGGAGGGGAAGCATGACCCTCAGCCGCATCCTCACCATTCTAGTCTTCGGGGGGCGACTGTTCTGGGGGCTCAGTGGGCTCATAAGTAAAGAGGAGGGACTGCCCGCGGTCACCTTGATGATGGGAGCCACCTGGGGTGTGGTGGGGTCCAGCTGTGCGTGACCTTTTAAAGCCTCCAGCTGGGTTGGAAGCCCCTCCCGTCACCCCCCGGTTGCTTGTTGCCCCACACCGCCTCTCTGAGCTGCTGTGCTCCGCGAAGGCCGGAGGAAGAGGAAGCAGACTCGAGGCCCAGGCACCAAGCAGGGCCACCGTGAAGGACCCTCTCCCCCCGAAATCTTAACTGGACTTTGTCCCTGAGATCAGCCCATCAATGGGAAGGTAGAGGCCGCTAAGGGCCAGTGCCCTGTGTGCCCAGAGGGTAAAGGCCATTGTCCCTAATTTTTTTTTAAGGAAGTTTAGTTGAACACATTTCTGCAGCCTGACTGGATGCTCAGGAGTGGTACCCGGGGGGTGCCCTGGGGAAGTTGGATGCGGGAGCCGAGGACAGGGCCTGGAAGGAGGCATCAGGGTGGGGGAAGGCCGGGCTGTCTGGGGCAGGCGCCCTTTGAAGTGGGTTTCGAAGGAACTACTGTGCATGGGGTCCCCCCAGTCACCCGCTGTCTGAGACAAACAGAAGCGCTAGTTCTCCGTTAACTCATTTATTGTGTCTCTTTCCCCCTTAGAATGTAAGCACGGGAGAGGTGCCTTACCTCACCCCCCACTGCTTCCCCAGAGCCCAGGACAGTGCCTGACACCTAGTGGGTGCTTCATAAGGCAGCAGAAAGTGAATGAATGAATGAATGCCAGGCGCAGCCCTCACACTTCCTCATTCAAGCCCCACAGCGGTGTTCCTGGTACGTGCGGTTCTCCCCACCGTACAGGTGGGAAAGCCCAGAGCGGTCGGCTCACCTGCTCCAGGTCACACAGCGAGTAGGTGGCCACCACGCCCCCTGGCCTCCCCGAGCCCTAAAGAGAGGAGTTCCTGCTTCTCACTGACAGCGGTGTGCTGCTGGGGCTGGGTGGAGGGACACGGGGGGAGGGCGTTCTGTTCTGGAGGCCAGAACCCCGTGCCCAGCAAAGCTGCAGTGACAGGGACAGTGCCAGCAGTTCGGTCCCGCCCACCCCTCACACAGCCCAAGGAGGCCCCCACACCATCTGCAGCAGGATGAAGAGGGCTCCTGCTCCCGCCCACGATGTCATGGAGCCGGGCCTCCGGCTGGGGTTCTTTCCACTGGCTTCTCTGGTGAAGGCCAACCCCGTAAAACGACATCTGCAGGGGCCGTTGTGACCAGGGGATAATTTGCGTGGAGCCTCGTGACACTTTGTGTCCTCGCTCCAGGTGGCCTGGGATGCTCTGAGTGATCGAGTCCTACGACCTCAGGGGGTTTTCAAAACAGGGCCTTGGTGTGCGCCGTGGCTGGGGGAGTGGGCTCAAGGCCAGGGTGGCTGAGGTCAGCAGGCTGCCCTCGGCACCTGGAGCACTGGGTGTGTCTGCCCCGCAGGCTGGGTCGCTGGCCGGGCTGCTGGCCGGCTGCCCAGCCTCGTCCCCTGGCCACACTTACGGGAGTGTCCACTGTTTGAAAAGCCAGCAGGCTGGTCGTATAGTCAAGAGTGCCAGTTGCTTTCCAGAAGGATCTTCGCTGCTAGAAAGGATGCGCCACGTGGTTCTAGTCAAGGGGGTGTGGCACGGAACTATCGCTCCACTGGTAAAAAGGGGGTGTGCGGGAGCTGGTCCGCAACACCCCTCCACCGAGCGCAGGTGACGAGGTCCATCGGTTCCAGAATCTCTTCCCTCCCGCGGCAGGCGAAAAACCCAGGCACATCTGAACGCTTCCGAAGGAAAAAGAAGCTTCATTCCATTGATTGGTGTGGGGAAGTAAAACCAAAGTTTCACCCCCAAAGTTGAAAGAAACCAAACAGACTCACATCAGTTGTTTAATATTTTAGAAAGCGCTCTGGTTCCTGGAATGACAGGCTACTCGCTGTATTTTCCGCCTGATCTGATTTTTAAATAGACAAGTTACAAACCTCCTGAAAATGGGAGTTTGTAATTGAAATATTGATAAACTCTTTCCCATAAAGAAGCCGCTGGATACCACAGTAATAATGAGCAGACAGGCGAAAAGTAGTAAGAGTGCTTTTCTGTGCGTAGCCGAGACATGCGACGGTAGAGTTTATTGCTTACAAAGCATTGCTGCCTTTCCTCAACGGGATGGGAGAAAAGGAATCCCAGTAAATTACGATGCTCCTAAATTCCAAAGAATGTGCATTAATTATTGGGGTGCTGCCATCCCCCTTCTGGGCAGCCTACTTATTAGACTGTAATTTATTATTGTTATTGTTATTATTATTATGCTTTGGTGCAAATACACAGGCTGATAAAATTCAAATCTATTAAAGCAAACGTCCCCCTTTCTCTGCGTCAGACAGGGACCGCGTTCCAACAGGCAGTGCTGTAAATTAGAAAAGCAAATCGTTCTCACAGCTCAGAAGGACGAGCCCAAGAGACAAGAGCAGGGCGGACACCCTGTGACCCAGGCTTCCGGGCCTCCACCCCAGGGGGTCCAGGGGCTGCCGCAGGTCGGGCAGCCAGGCACAGGGCTGGGCCCACCACCCGACGTTCCGGCTGCAACCTCCAGACCGAAGCCCTTTTTTTATGAGGATGTTTCTGTTATTTCTAAACACACGAATCTTTCGGCTTTGGCTTTAACCATCGTTGAGATACAGTTCCTCCTTCAGCAAATACAATTCAGCAGATACGAACGACACTGGCTTCTTGGAACAGCTTGAATGCTCAATTCGGAAGGCTTTTAGGAGTCACTGAGTCGCTCCCTTCCTCGTACAGACGGGGGAACTGAGGGCCCCCCGGGGCACACAGGGGGACTCTGGGCAAAGGGCCTTGCTGCCCACAGACTTGGCCAAAGGAAAGCCGGAACCAGGCATGGAGCCCCTAGGTGCTTGCAAACGTTTTCTTACTAGGAACGGGACGGCCTTTAAGAATAAAAGAATTTGAGAGCCAGAAAGGGCCGCAAGGGCTTCTGGCCTGCCTGCCACTCGGGTTCAGTGAATGTCCCCTGTGAAGGTGCTGGTCCTCCAGGCTGGTGTGCACCTCCTGCCAGGGGCGCCCCTGCGGCCAGGGGCAGCCCGCCCACTGTGAGACAGCCACCAGCTTGGGCGTCTCTTCTTTACAGCCAGCAGAGCGCCCCCTGCAGCCCCCACTGGGGCCCTGGGCCCGAGTCCTAGCTGCCCAGCCAGGACCTGACACCTGGGGGGGGGGGTCCCATCGATGGCGGGGCAGTTACTCAGCTCTTCCCTCTGGAGCAAAACAGAAAAGCCGTCTTTGTGTCCATGGGACGTTCTTCAGGGACTTGAAATTCGTCAGAGGATCCAGCCTTGGCCCTGTCTTGCCTTTCGACTGGTCTTCCCACGGTTTCCAGGCTCCACTCCAGCCTCCTCCCGACTCCACTTGCCCATGCCCCGTGCGCCCCAGGTGACCAGAACCAGCCCAGGCTCTCTGCGCGAGGAGGGGTCCAGGAGTAGGTGTTTCCTACTCACAGCATCGGTGCCACTCGGCGGCCGGCTGCAGGGCTGCGCCATGAACAAGCTCAAGTTTCCCGTGGGCTCCTGGGAAGGCATCGTCCCTGAGCTCATTAAGGCGTGACGGAGTGAGAGCTCCCTGGCCACGGCCCCTCCCTGGCACGCGCAAGCTCGCCAGCCTGGAGGGGGACACGCACGGCAACGATGGCCCTGAAGGCAGCAGAGGAGTCTGACGGGCTTGAAACGGGACAGTGATGGGAAGTGATTTGTTTTTGAAAGATCCCTGTGGTGCCCTGTGGGGAACAGAGCGGAGGAGGCCTGGGCAGGTAGGGAGATGCCAGGTGGGAGGCGATGGTGGTGAGCCTGGGGAGTGCGCCATGGTGGCCCTGGGCTCAGAGGGAGCGGGAGAGCCGGAGCAAGAGGACAAAGGCTCCTCCTAGGTAAAGCGCAGGGAGGAGAGGGGAAGCACGGAGCAGGGCTGCACGTGGGGACTGGCGGCCGACGGGGCACCCTTGCCCGTGTCGGTGAGTGCCGAACGCATGGCCACTTCCCGGGCTGGGCCTGCAGACTGTGTCTCCACGATGCCGGGAGTCAGCCGCCAGGGCAGGCCCGGGGGCCACTCCCGTGGGTGCCGAAACCACTGGCACCAAAACACCGCAGTGGGCGGCAGACCCACTGTCCACAGGCACACGTCCAAACCGAGCTCATGATCTTTCTGCAGACCTGCTCCCATTCTGGAATTTTCCGTCTGGGCTGGAGCCTGCACCATTGACTCAGTTGCCCAGAATCTTCGTATGTGTCCTTGACTTTTTTCCCCTTGCCCTCCACCCCATTCTGGTGCCCCCCAGACAGCTCCCCAGGCTCGTCCGTGGCTTCTCCCCCGCTGACGCTGACTTCCTTCGGCGCCGTCCTGCGCGCACCTACAGCAGCCCTGCCCCACGCCTCCCTGCCTCCAGGGGCACCCCTCCAAGCCACTGTCCCTCTGCCACCAAGCGGTCTCCTGAGGTCCAGCTCTGCTCACGTCACTCCCCCACTTAAGACCTTCCAAAGTGTCTTGTCTGCAGGATCAGAACCAAGATTTCCAGGCGGGCGGTGTGGCGTGATGGCTGAGCACACGGTCTGTGCAGTGAGGTGGCCGGGGTTTGAGTCTGTGCTCGCAGCTTACGACCTACGGGGCGGAGGCCCGCTGCTGAACCGCGCCCCTGCTTCCTCATCCGCAGAACGGACAGTATGAGACCTGTGTCCTAGAAACCTGGTGCCTGGTGCGCAGGGTTTAATGTGTGCCGGTGTACCTGCTTTATTTTTTAAATTTTATCGATTTATTCTTAGAGAGGGGAAGGGAGGGAGAAAGCGGGAGGAGAAACATCAGTGTGCAAGAGAAACAGCGATCGGTTGCCTCTCGCACACGCACCGACCGGGGACCAGGCCTGCAGCCAGGCCTGCCAGGCGCACTTGCTGGTTTTATTAAGAGCCCGCATTTGAGGTCATCTCCTGCTTCCCAGCACCCACCCTCCCAGCCCTGCCCCCACTTTGCAGCCCCGCAAGCCGACTGGGCTGCAGCTCCCTCGTGGGGCACCCTCCTGCCTCCCAGCTTCTCCCCCTGCTCCGTCCTTTACCTGGAATAGTCTCCCCACCAGCATCGCCCACCAAACTCTTGTCGTCAGCGGGGTTCAACATCCTGACAATACCAAGTGCGGGTAGGGACGTGCAGCAACTGGAACCCTCGGCCACCGTGCGGGAGAATGCGGGGATGCTGCGCCGCTTTGGAAAACGACTCGGGGGCCTGACCAGGTCAAATGCACGCGGGTTATGTGACCCAGAAACCCCACTCCTCAGCATCTGCCACAGAGAGATGGAAACGCATGCTCACACGGAGACGTGCCTGTGTTCACAGCAGTGACGTTCGGAGTGGGGCCCCAACTGGCAACAGTCCCAGTGTCCCTCAGCCAGGGGCTGGATGCACAGACCGTGGCCCGCCCACGCAGTGGGGAGCAACCGGGCAGAAAAGAGACTCAAGTGCTGATGCATCGACAACGTGAGTGACTCTCAAATGCACCGTGACAAAGACAGGAGTCAGACATGAAAGACTGTAAACCGTACGATTTCATCTCTACGAAATTCTAGGAAACGCAAAACTGTGGGGACAGAAAGCAACCGTGGTGGCCTGGGGCAGGAGTAGGGAGGCAGGTCAAGTCCAAGGGGCGCACGCAGCAGCTTTCCGGGTGAGGAGACTGCCAAGCACCGTGGCCATGCTGGTTACACGTCTGTACACCGTTCCCGGGGTTCACTGAACCGTGTGTGGAAACGGGTGGGTCTTATCGCAGGAGAATGACACCTTCATGGCCAACGAGGAGGGGAAGCTGTGGAACCAGCCTGCACACCAGCCCCTCTGTGAGGCCTTCTCTCACGTCCCCCCCGGCTGCCCACCCTGTCCTTGTCCCAGCCCAGCTGGTGGACTTTCCCCACGACGTCGGCAGGAAGTCGGACGGGTCCACCTGGGGGGAGCCACGAGCCAGGCCCCGGCTCCTCCATTCACCTCCACCCCCTGCACCTGGTGAGCAGGAGACGTCACGTGTGGGACACTGTCCCCAGAGCTGGGCCAGGTGCCCACTTGCACGCCCTCGTCTGAGCCTCCCCGGGACCCCCACTGTGACCCTGGAGGTGGGTCTGCCACCTGTTCTTACAACAAACGGAGGCTCCGAGAGGCTGGAGGGATACCTGCCAGCATCAGACACCTCTAAGCAGTGGGGCTGGGCTTCACAGCCAGGCCTGCCTGTCTGCTGTCTGTCTGTCTGAGTCGAGGCTGTGCCTGACACACGGAGCCCCATGTGGCGTGTGAGAGAGAGAAAGCCACGAGGAATGATGTTGTATCGAGTCGAATGGAATGAGGGGCTGTGCCATGTCTCTTCTGCTCCTTCTCCCCGGGGTCCTGCACCCAAGTCTTGTGATGTCCGTGTAACATCTGCATGAGTGTACACGCGTGTGAGTTCTCGATCTGCTAAAATCCGAGCTGTTCCCCTCTCTTCACGTCTGAATTAAACCAAAAAGCTAAATTAGCCATCCGCCCAGGAGACCAGTGTTACCTTGCAAACAGCTAGCACCTCCAGGTTGTCATCTAATTAAGCCACACTCCCCAGCAAAGCACGTAACAGTGTCACCGCTTCAGCAATGGCTGCCTCCCGACAGCCCCTCGCCGCTGCGCAGGAGGCCGGCCACGCAGCTGTAAAATGGATAATCCTCAGCCGAGGAAACTGCACCCCGAAGCAGGTCTCTTCCCTCTGCAGCTGGCCCTGGAACATGGAGCGGTTTTATCGAGAAATACGCTAGGGAAGCAGCAGGTTGATTCCCTAATCAGCCCGATTTTCTGGTGTGTTCTACCGTTCAGTGTTCCGGAAATCCACTCTCTCGAAGCACAGGCTGTGCTGGGTGTTTGAGGCCCCGGTGTTCCCTGATGTCGGCGGCTCAGTGTGCACCAAGGGGACGGTGAGGGGGAACCATGGAGGAAGGGTGCGCTGATCTCTGTGGGCTGGAGCCATGCCTGCACCTCCGGGGGCCTGCTTCTCATTATTTGCTAATCTTGAAGTGGAATAGGAATTAGAATGATACTGTTTCTTTTCTTGAGAGGGGTCCCCTGAAATAGAAAATGACTGATTAATTTGACCTAGTTCACTCTCGGCACCCCCCAGAGAGGCAGGTGCTGACTGGCAGGTGGAGGCGTGCTGCCTTCGCTGAGTCCCACCCGGGTTTCACTCCTTAGCTGATTTCACGGGGAAAACCAGGAAGTGCGGAAGCAGGTGTGGAGTGCGGGTTCTGGAGAGTCGGGCTCTGGCTGGAACCCTGGCTGCCCACTGCACTGGCTGAGACTACGGGGCAAGTCGTCTCGCCTCCTCGGGCCTCCACGGTCTCCTCTGTAAAATGGGAGAACTTGTTTCGATCACATAGGGCTGCTGGGAGGATGAACTTGAATGAGGCGTGTGGGTCCATTGCTCAGCATGCTTTCTGACCCAGAGCAGAGCCCTCGTAAAACGCAGCGTAATCTTTGTTTACTGTGATCCCACCTCTAATTGCGAGAGAGAAGAACGCAGCAGCCACGTGGCCACTGCTGAGCATGTGGACAGAGTCTGACACGAGCTTACGAGGCTGAGCCAACCGGGAGAATGTGTGTAGTGAGGGGCCTGGCTCCTGAGGGTTTTTCTGACCACGTCTCCTGCTTAGAATTCAACCCTTCAACGCAAAGGGCTCCGAAGAAAGGCATGAACTTGGGGAATGCACCACAGGGCACGGAGCAGTGTCCACTGATTCCAAAACCAAGGTAAGCACCCCTTAGCCCCACCCACCCTTGCTCCTCCCAAACTTTTTGGTAAGGAATTGACTGCATAGGATGTATCTTTTGTCTGCACACTGTCTCTGGCATGTAACCCCACAGCAGCCAGGACACTGGGAGGAGGAGAGCCGGCATTACCGAGTTCTACCTCTTGCCTCATCAGCACGGCTGTACCACGTGACGCCTGTCGGGGTGGCCCGGGAGCAGCCTGTGTGAGGCCACCAAAATGCAGATTCCCAGGCCCCTTCTGAGGCAGACTCTCTGGGTATCGGCCCTGGGGAGCCATCCTTTTGACAGGTTGCCCGGTGGTCAGGTGACGTGTGAGAGCGCTGTCAGATGTCTGTCCCAGCGTCCTTGGAGCTGGCAGTTCCGTGGCAAAGGTGGAAAGTAGGACCACCCGTGCCCGGCAGGACCTCGGGCTCACAGTCAGAGGCCAGTCCTCTTGGGGGCTGCTCGAGCTGACTCTCTAACTTCCTAGGTTTTAAGGAAGCTCTTTCCCACCTGTCCTCCACTGTGCGTATCTGGTGGGTCAAGTTCACATGTGCTTACAGTGCCTGAGAGAAGACATAGACCTTGAGGGAGGTCCCCACCGGGATCATTTATAGGACAATTAAATCAGAACGGTCCTTCCTGATCAGCGCGGCTGTGTCTGCCTCTCCCTGCAGGCTGTGACCCAACAGTGAGTGTGCCCCTCCCCCAGGAGAACCCAGGGATGAGGGGAACAAGACTAAACAGCCGCTCTGGCCAGTGTTGGTGTTTCAAAGTCAATAACCTGCACATCCACGTTCGTGGCGGCATCGTTCACAGGGCCAAGTGTCTGTCCATCCATCGATGGACGGCTAAACCAAACGTGGCCCACTCACCCACCGGGATGCGGTTCGGCCATAGAAAGGAGTGAAGTGCTGACACATCACAACTTCGAGGGCACTGTGCTGAGGGAAATAAGGCAGACATAAGCAGACAAACCCTGTGGGCTCCTGCTTGCATGAGGCATTGATGCTGAGAATAATCAGATCCGCAGAAATGGGGAGTGGGTTGGGGGGCACCAGGGGGAGGGGACAGCGAAAGGTTAATGGTTTGTGGGGACAGAGTTTCAACTTGGGAAGATGGGAAAGAGCTGGACATGGACGGTGGTGGTGGTGGCCCACCAGTGTGACTGTCCTTAGTGTCACTGAACTGTACACTCAGAAAAGGTGAAGAGGGCAAATTTTGTATGTACTTCAGCACAATTTTTTAAAACAATTTGAAAGGACAGGAAGACAATAACCTGCGGAAGCCCGCGTTTTGAGGGGAGCGGTGCCTGATTTGCAGCACCCTGCACGACAGCCCCTGCCCCGCAGCGTGTCGGGAGGCCGCCTCCTTGCCGTCCGGAGTCTGACCACAGCCCCTCCTGCGGCGCCGCACCGGGAGGTGGGCCTCCATCCGGGAAGACGACTGGCGGGGACGTGCTGAGCTTGTGCGCCTCTTCTTCATTTCTCTCTCGTCCCTCTTCCCTGGCACACATCCAGCCCATAATTAGGCAGATTCTCCAAGGAGCGGGAAGACTTCCTGCCCAAATGACAAGCTGTGGGTTATGCGGCTCCCTCCCCAGATGTGGCATTTGTCTCCCTGGCAATGCTGCTGCAGGTGGCTGGAGGTTTACCCTGCCGGAAAGCCCCACCTGAGCGCCTCATCCCCACAAATGCCTTCTTCTGCTGCAGCTGCTTTGGCCCAGGGCTCCTATTTCCGAATAGGAAGGGGCAGGGGTGTCTTCAGAACCCAGTGACGACGGGCCCGGTGGAGCCCTTCACCCCGGTGGCTGACCGGTGGCCACTGTCATCTCTGCGGAGCCCAGCGCAGAGTTGACGGTAAATGGCGGTTGGGTGAACTCAATGGCTGATTGAGTGAAATGGGAAAATGGCCCAGAACTGCCATGGATTCCACGCAGTGTTGCAGGAGCAAAATTCATTCTCTGCGGACCCCAAAATTCACGCTTTGAGTGACTTCCCGGTGCCTGTGTCTACCATTCAAGTGTGTCTGGGAGCTCCTTGCACGCAGCCTGGAGCCCTGTTTTCAAGGTTGCGCCCTGATTTGGAGCTCACAGACCGATGTCAGTGACAACAGCTGACATTTTGATAATGTAGCCATCCAAAATGAGCCTCGCTGCCTCGCGGAGCTCCCCACGATGGTCTGGTTCCCCTAAGACAAACACAGACCAACTTTAAGTGGCAGGATTTCTTTAAATGAGCATGAACGCCCATCGGCGAGGAAAACATGACCCTAAGTCGGGGAAGCCAGACACGACGGAGCACGTATTCACTCCTTCTCCATGAAATGTCCAGAAGGGTCAAAGCACAGAGACAGAAAGCAGAGCAGGAGACGGGCAGAGGGGGACGGAGAGGGGTCCTTCCGCGGGTGCAAGGTGTTCTCCTGGGCCGGGCAACGTCTCGGAACCGGAGCGGTGGCGGCACGGTGCTGGGACCGCGCTGAATGCCCCCGAACTGCGCACTCGAAAGGGTCAGTTGCACGTTGCGTGGGTCCTGCCTATCGGTTTGTGGGATCGGGCAAAAAGATGCCGTGCTAATGACGACAGGGTGTGCGTTCTCTCGTGTGGGCGAGTTTTGCCAGGCACAGTCCCACTGAGATACAAGTGCCACTTGGTCCAGGTGAGGCAGCTTGCAGAGAGCTCTCCCACCTGGCGCGCTATCCCGCTGCCGGCTTCCCTGCTGGCCCGCGAGCTCCCCGGGGGGCTGCGGGGGCTCTTCCTGTCTTATTCCCTGTGTGCCTGGTACCTTGGTTGGCTCCTGGCACATAGCAAATGCCAAACAAATGTGTGCTGAACAAACGAATGACAGCCCCTGCCAAGTGTCACCTAGTCTGGGTGCAGGATGGGGGGGGGGCAGGACTCTAGGCTGTCTCTGCTCAACCTGGACTGAGCACACAGGTACCTGGGACCTCGTTAAAGGTTCCGAGGTAGGAGGTCTGGGGTGGGCGCTGCATTTCCGACAAGTGCCCAGGGGTGCGGGTGCTGCGGTCCCCCTCCCGCACTCAGAGAAGCAGGCGTCCAGGCGCACCAGACCCAAGCCACGCCACTGAAGTGGGTCTGGGGGTCAGATGCCTGGGCAGTCTGTCCCCCCCGATCCCACTGTTCACTCAGCCTCCCTGCACCCCAGAGCCTGAGCACTTGCTGGCTCCCCTGGGGAGGATGATGAAGGCGAACGGCCCCCTTTTCCCATGATTCCAAGGGAGGCTATCATTTCAAGAAAAACACGTCCACTCCAATTCAGAACACTCGGTGTTCGACGTTCTCTTGTGTGTGTGTCAGAGCGGGGGGCGGGGGAGGTGCAGGGAGCGGGAGCTTGTGGCCCCCCCCCCAAAGAAACATGCTGTTCCTTCTGTCTTTGTGTTTCCGAGCATGTAAACTCAGTCTGAATCACAGCTAATGAACAGGCCGTCTTGTACTTCCAAAACAAAAACACGCCGTACTTCAGTGGAGTCGCAACTGTACATTAAAAAGCTGTCAACTTCCCCACAATCTCCCTGAACCTTGCACCGCAGACAGATACCTTGTCACTCAGAGTCGAGTGCAGTTTTACTGAAATATCTCCGTGTCTGGGTAAATAATGAGTAGCATTGCCGAGAATACCTGGCCCGTCCTCCCCCCACTCCCACAGACACGTATGCAAAGGGTAGGGGTATGGGGCAAGAGCCCCAACACTCCCCCTGGAAACAAAGGCGGTGGGGGGCCCTGCCAGCCTGCTGTTGGGTGTTTGGGACGCAGAGGGGCCGTGCAGGCAGTAAGGGAAGGGAGAGAAGGGCGGCAGTGATGAAGACGGTGACCTTTGCAAGCTGCAGGTCGAGGAGGCGGGACTGCCACTCACCAGCTATTCTGGGAGTAGGCACAGGCAGAGCGGAAAGTGCTGGCGAGGGAGGTACGTGCTGGAGAAGCAGGGTCCAGACCCTGCAAGCGGTTTGTGTGGAGCGGGGATGCCCACGCAGCCCACAGGGTTCAAGACTGAGGTCCAGGAACCACTCCACCATGGCGTTCGTGGGATGTCGGTCCCTTCACCTCTCTGAGCCTCAAGCTCCTTGACTCCCAAGTGACAGTAGTGGTGACAGCCTCACAGAATGGTAGCAAATGAGATGCTAAATGCTAAGGTACATTGTCAACCCTCAGGTACACTCTAGACGCCAATCCTCCCTGCCGGTCACTAGTCTGGAAGTCTAGGCATGGGCTCTGGCATCAGCCCCACTGAGGTCTGGGTCTCAGTTCCCGCCACCATTTGTTAGCAGGGTGACTTCAGGCGAGTTTCTGTACCTCGTGAGCCTTGGTGTCCTCATCTGTAAAATGGGGGTGACAGTAGTGCCAGTGCCCGTGGCGGTGGTGTTGTGAAGACTTGATTTGAGAACGTGTGTTTACAGCAGTGCCTCGTGGTGGAAAGCGCTCAAAGACTGTGAGCTGTCGTTACCGTTGCTGCTGCTGCTGATAGGGAAACTTCACAGAGAAAGTTGACAGTGATGATGGTGGTGGTGATGGTGATGGTGGTGGTGATGTGGTGGTGGTGGTGGTGGTGGTGGTGGTGATGGTGATGGTGGTGGTGGTGGTGGCGGTGGCGGCGGTAATGATGTGATGATGATGGTGATATTGATTATCCTCATAATAGGAATTTTTAAATAGGAGTGACGGAAATCACCTAGAATATCCACCCTTTATGTATAATTGTTACCAGTTCTCATTTTTCAGAGCTCCCTCCCAGGCTCTCTTTATGGACAAGACAAAAATAATTTTTGCAAAACTGTAATCAAACCAGAGGCAGAACTTTGCGTCCCACCCCACCTCCAACCACTGGTCTGTTATCCACGTGCATTTTCCCCGTTGCTGGAAGTCCTCCTCTTCGCCGCTTTTAATCTCTGTGGCATTAAACCTCCAACCCTGAACATAGAATGGGGAAATGGCCATGACCAAGGTCTTTGAAGAGCTCTGTCCTCTTTATAAAAGCCACTGGGCACCTGTCTTCATGCCATGGAAAGGGGGACAGGGGGGCACAAACCCTTTCTTGAAGCAAGAGCGGGAAATGCTCTTCTAGTTGGCTGGAGCCAACAGACCAACGTGGCTTGATTTGACCCAGCTTTTTGGTAGGTTGGATGGTGACCCCTCAAAAGTACACGTCCCCAGAACCTGCGGATGCGATCTCATTTGGAAAATGGCTTTTGCGGATGTAATTAAGGGAAAGGGTCTTGAGACGGAGTCACCCTGGATTATCCACCTGGGCCCTAAGCCCAAAGATAAGCGTGTCCCTGTAAGAAGGAACGGACCGCAGACACAGAGCAGGAGACCATGTGACCACGGAGGCAGAGGCGGGAGCAATTCTGTCACAAGCCAAGGGGCACCCGGAGGCACCGGAAGCTGGAAGGTGTGAGGCAGGGTTCTCAGGCGTTCCCAGGGCTTCAGTCTCTGGCCTCTGGAGCTCACACGTCTGCTGTTTCAGGCCCCGTGGCCTGTGGTCGTCTGTCACGGCAGCCACAGGGAACGCACGCACCTACCAGCTCCGCAATCAGACTCTCCTCTCCTCGGTGCTTGGGGTCCCCCGGGAAAGAGCATCCACTGCTGATGGGCGGGGAGCCTCACCTCACAGTCCGCCTGTTGAATGCAGGCTCGCCGGCGTGAAGAAGCCCGCCTGGCCAGACCCACACCGGGCTGAACCCCGCCTTTCTTCCTTTCACTAGCCTAGTGGCAGTTCCCTTAGCTGAAGTCACCAAGCATTTAAGGGGTTGAAATGAAGGCGGGGGTCCCTGGGGCGCCCTCCCGATACTGAAGGGTCAGGTCACGCAGGGCTCCGTTAAACGCCACATTGACTGAATTCTTGCCACCTTGGCAGAACCGAGTGCTGATAGGATCAATTCGAGGGCTGTGTGAGCGCAGGGGACCTCATCTCACCAAACGCCCCTCTGTGACTGCTGCCCACCCCCCCGGGGGGCCGAGGCTTTCGTCAGCAAGCTGGGCTCTCGGATTTGGGGGGAAATACTCTGGAGAGTGTTTTCAGATTCCTTTCATTTTTATTTGGTCCAAAATGAACACCAGCCAGCCCCTCGTCCTAGAACATTGTCATTATTGACAAGTGGAGGTGAAATCTCAGATGACGAAAGACACGTCCGTGCCGCACCACGCGGCGATGAATTAAGAAAGGGTCTTCCGGAAATTTTTTGAAAAATCTCTCTCTCCCTCAGAACCCCAAAATGGAAGTTGCAGCATTAAGTAAATAAATAAAATAAGTGGGCAATGTTGCGGTGACATTTTCATTAGCCCGCTCCCTCTCTGTCTCATTAGCCTTCACGGGCAGAGGAAGGATTGTTTTAATTAGCAGGGCTGGAGTCCGCTCCGCTCGCCTCCCCTCCTGCTGTCGCCAGGATTACCCTGCCGGCTTATAAACACACCACAAATCATCACAGCCCACAGCGCCGCCTCGGAAGGCGGCAGAAGAAAGGAGACCCACCCCAGCCCATGTTAAGTGCCTCGGAACAATGTTCTTTCTCTAAACATTCAAGTGCGATCCAAGCGCTTTATCGGCCTCGATCAAACGGTTCAATATCCTCTCACAGAAAAGCTCTTTCTCATTTGGGACTGGCCGTGTGTGTGTCTTCTCCTGCAGGCTCGATGGGATCACCCCGCCCAAGTGCCTGCTTGGATCTACTTGTTAAAGGCTCACATCGGAGGCCGACCAGAACACCGCCCCGGCCCCCAGCAGCGTCCTATGCGGCGCTCTCAGGCACGAACAAATTTGTTTCTGAGTGACGTGGGTTCTCTGCAGAGACGGGTTGCCTCTCCGTGCGGCCAGACAGCCGGTTCGTGAGTTTCACTCACCTGGGCACATGGCTATGCCACCCTTCGTGGAGAACACCCTGTCTTTAAACCTTGAATGAAAGCATCTTCGGTTTGAACTAGAAAATAAGTCTGGACATTCCTAGAAATGCCAAGGGGACTGCCTACTAGGAAACTGTCCCCTGGGAACTCATTAAACTGTTCATTTCCTCACTGGTTCGCTAAACATTTATTGAGCACCTACTTTACGCCAAGCACTGGTTCAGTAAACATTTATTGAGCACCTACTTTATGCCAAGCACTGGTTTGGTAAACATTTTTTAAGCACCTACTTTATGCCAAGCACTGGTTCGGTAAACATTTATTGAGCACCTACTTTATGCCAAGCACTGTAGGCACTGGGGATGAAGGGTGAACGAGACTGGGTTCCTGCCCACATGCTGACAGTGGTGACAGAAACACACACGGGACATTGTGCAGGCAAAGGGGACACAGAAACCCTCCCAGAGCAGGTGAGGGACAGCTGAGGGCACTCGGCTGAGACTGAAACTGTGGGGGAGGAGTGGCCACATGCAAACAGGAGGAAGGGGGTGTAGAGAAGCCGCATCTCAGACCGGGAGGCCGTCTGCCCACAGGCAGGTGACAGTCACATGGTGCGATGTGAGGGGATGCGGTGCAGGTGGGAAGAAACACGTGGTTAAATATTATCAGGGCAGAAAGGTGGAGAGTAGCTGATGAGTTAGGCAAGGAGATCATGAACATTTTGATAAAGCGAAGAATCTAAATTTTGTCCTGTGGGTGACAGAGGATCATTAAAGATGCCAGGCCCTGGCCGGGTGGCTCCATTGGTCAGAGCGTCGTCCCAACGTGCTGAGGTTGTGCGTTCAGTCCTTGGTCAGGGTGCGTAGAAGAATCAACCAGCGAACGCTTAAATAAGTGGAAAACAAACTGATGTTTCTCTCTCAAAATTAATTTTAAAAAATATGCTGGGCTTCTGCTGTGGCACCTGAGGATAAAACGGGGCCAACCACGCATGCAGGTCTTGTTCGCGGCTCTCCCACAGCCGGTCACTGGAGGAACTTCAAACCACCAACGTACCCATTTATTGGAGAAGCATTCCAGAGCGCCGGCCGGTCTGTGCCGAGCGCCGGCTGAGAACCTGAACTGGAGAAGTAAAGAGACGCGGGCCTCGCCCTCGAGACTCTCGCGGCTCGCTGCAGGCTGAGACCAGGGAGGGACGGTTCCGACGCAGCTGGACATGGCGGAGGCCCACACAGAGCCCTGAGAGGTGGAGGAGCCCTTCCGAGGGGAGAAACTGCTCGGCGTCAGCCTTGAAGGGCGTGTAGGGACCTTCAGGCGTGCTGGGAGCGGCCGGGTGGGGGGTGGGCATGGAGGGCAGAGCGCTTGCTGGCAGGGGCAGGCGGGGAGCTGCGGGCAGGGATGCTGGCGGTTGCTGACTCCCGACACTTACCGAAAGCCACAGGAACTATCCACAAGCTAACCCAGGACCTTCACGCAGACCCGTCCCACCTCCTTGTCCCGCACCCCCACATGCACATGCACCCCCACGCCCCCCAGTCCTGACGACGGGTCAGCCCTCTACCCAGCTGTCGTCTCCTCCACCCTCACTCAGGCTCGTCTCTTGCTTGTGGCACTTCATCAGCCCCTGAAGGACCGATGCTGCCCCGGGACCCTCCGTCCACCCTCCACTCCGGGCCTTTGTAATGCCAGTGTGACCGGGTCCCTCCACCTCCAGTCCCAGCCCCTGCTTGAAGGCCCTTGTTGGCTCCCATGGCTCTTGGGCTGATGGTCAAACTCCTTAACTGGCCCCCCACAAGGCCCGGGGTGGCCGTGCCCCAGCAGCCCCGGCCCTCTGCCCCCACCATTCTCTCCTGCACCACGTCCAGCCCCTCTAGGCCCCCTCAGTGCCTCGAGTCACCACATCCTCTCCGTTCCCGGGCTCTCTGCACGTGCTCTTCTAGGTGCCAGCAACGCCCTTGAACTTCTCCACAGGCCCCACTCCCCTTCCTTTCCTCGTGAATTCCAACCTCAGCTCAGTTTTCACTTTCCCCAAGAAATCCTCCCCGAACCCCCCAGACACTAGAATCTCCCAGTTAGATGCACCATGAACTTCTCCTTCACTCTTATCACACTGGTAATCTTCCATGTATGTGTGACTCTTTGGTTAGTGTTTGTCCGCTCAGTTAGACTATACACTTGCACAAGAACAGAGATCATGTGACATTTTGCTCACCAGTGTCTCTCCAATGCCTAGCCAGCGCCTGGCCCCAATGACAGATTCCATCAGTTCTGAAGTATTTGTTCGCTAAAACAATGGATGGATGGATGGATGGATGGATGGATGGATTAAAGGGTGGATGGGTGGGTGGATGGAAGGAAGGAAGGATGGTTGGAGGGGTGTTTGGAGGGATGGATGGATGGATAGATGATGGATGGTGGATGGATGGGTGGGTGGATGGAAGGAAGGAGGGAAGGATGGATGGAAGGAAGGAGGGATGGATGGAAGGAAGGAGGGATGGGAGGAGGGATAAATAACTCTGTAGGACAGAAGAAGAAGTACAATGAAGGTCTGCCCTCAGAAGTACCTTATGATGGTCAGTGACGCTAGTTAGTTAAGGGTTAGGGTCCAATGCCAATACCAAGACAAGAGTCCCTTAGAGAACGCAGGGCTGGGCGTGACCATTGACCCATGGGTGGGCCAGACCACACTGGAGAGGACGCCACAGAGCTCTAAGTGCTCGCCATACCCATGGTCCCCATCAAGACAGCGGCCTCAAGTTCAACGGTCCGGATGCTGCTCCAGTGATTGCCTTGTCATCCTCACCTCCACTCACGGACCAGAGACTACGGCCCACACCCCAAGCAGTCACATGTTGAACCCCAAGGACCCTCAGAATGTGGGCTGATTTGGCCACAAGGTAACGGTGATTTGTTAGCATGAAGTCATAATAGAGTGGGCTCCGCATCCAGTATGTCAGATGTCCTCACAAAAAGGGGACATCTGGACACAGATACATACATAGGGAGAGGCCCATGTGAATACAGAGACAACTGCCTTGAAGCCAAAGAGACAGGCCCGGAACAGCCCCTCCCTCACAGCCTCGGAAGAAGCCAGCCCCGCCAACACCTCCATCTCCAGCCACCCAATGGCCACTTGTTTCCGCAGTCCTCACCGAGGAAAGCAGAGGGCAAAGTCACCAGGCCTGGGAATAACCAGGGCGACCCCGGGGCAGCGGGTGGGGCTCAGGTGGGCACCAGGGGCAGAGCTGGGGGCAGAGGCCACAGGGGGCGGGAAGGGCGCAGTGAGCAGACCGAAGGGGCGCCTTCTCTCATCTCAGGGAAGAGAGCGCCTTGCGCCCAGGGCGGAGCCAGCCCTGTGTCGTCCAGCTTGGGGCGAGGCTGGCCCGCGAGTCTCCAGACGCACTGTCCCCAGCCTGGAAGGGACTCCCCGCGGGCTTCGTGTACTGATAAATTCCTTCCGTTCTTAGGCAGCCTCTTCTTCACGTTTAGCTGCCTCGCCTTGCGATGATCACCTTGGCTGAGGCAGACGGTGTCATTTGAAGAAATCGGAGTTTAAATCCATCTTCTCTTTCCCCTTTCCCTCTGCCCTCCCTGCACTATTCCTGAGGAAGAAGCCAATTAATAGTAGCTTGACGGTTGTAACGCGGCCTGCTGTACAATGTAGCGATGCCTAATGGAGCTTTAATTTCCCCATGGTGAGTCAATATTTGCTTTAAGAAAGAAAAATGTCACCATAAACCGACGCCCCAAATGAATTTGGTAGCACAGAGGGCGACAGGGCTTCTTTTTTAGGCAAACAGTGGACGGGAAACGGACGTGGGCAAGAGGGGATTCCACTCTTCACAAGTAAGGTTGCTTGTGGGTTCTGCTGCTCCTTCAGACGCTGGTTATTAAATACTTTGCGTTGCAAATGCAGATAACTGTCAGAGACTCTCCCGCAGTTTAAAGGGTCGGAAACAAAGTCATTATAATATAGAAGAGGAACAATTTATTCCAGCCTATTAATAACTGGGGGCAGGGGTGCAGGGAGGGAGGGGAGTGGAGTATCAGGCATCCCTGCTGAGAGACGCCTTCCGGGTGCTTCTCACTCCCCACCACCAAGGTTGTAGGTGGGAACCAAATCCTACTTAAAAAAAAAAAAAAAAAAGCATTAGACTTTGCAGGATCGAGGGAGGAAATAAAGTCCTGCGACCCCCTCTCTCATAATAAGTCTGTCCAAAGATGACGTGGCTCGTTCTGTTGAAGGATAGTTTCATTCCCTGCTCAAAATCGGTATGAAAAATTTGCCTTGCCAAATGAACATTGTACGCTGAACTTGTCAAATCCTTCCTCCCAACACAAATAAAAGACAACCTTGGGTGGCGGCGTGTAAAACAGTTCTGACAAGATAGCGAGGGGAGACAAAGAAACACACATATTTTGATTCCCTCTGTTTTCGAGGCGGGGCTGGGGGGCCAGCGGGTGCGCAGCAGCGCAGGCTACGGGTACCAGTCGAACAAGTCACTTTCATGTCGGTGTTCGAAGGTATAATGACCCTGTTTCCAATTAGCCAGAACATGACAAAATCTCAACTTTTATGGCGGCAAAGCTGCCAGGGAGGAGGCTGGCTCCGTGACAAGGCCCTTCACTCAGAAGTGCGCGGGCCACCGAGTGGCTGTAATTACTCCTTCTAACGCAGTGGGAAAGGAGTCCCAGTGTGTTTAAAAATAAATAAGGTAAATGATCGCCCTTTCATTAGATCTGCGCTCCTATCATATAAGCGACTTTTTTTTTCCTATTAAAATTGTTGATTGAAGGCCGTTGGCTGATTCAGTGCAGAATTGCATTTCTGCCCTCTTAGGGGCCGCCGCCGCTAAAAATCACACCCGGTGCCTAGTTAGTAACAAGAAAAGACTCCGAAAACTGCAATTTCAGGGGGAGAAAAACACAAGCAAGGAACCCGGACTGCACCCTCACGTCCCCAAGGGCATGCCTCTCCTTTGTTCTGCTAAGAAAAATTAACCTCAATCTCGGCTCCCGCTCCCCAGGTTGATTATCATAGTCATTTAAATACTGTAATCTCATCTTCAGCACTGGGATGAGGAGGGGGCTCCGGTGGGGGGGGGGAGGCTCGGGAGCGAGGCTGGAGAGAGAAAGCCAGGGGGAGGGAAGGAGAAAACAGAATAAATTATCTGACAAAGGGAAGCGGGCCTTTTCGGCTCGCAGAGCCTATTTCGAATCCTTCCACTTGATTGGAAAAGTTGATGAAGTTTAAATGAAGCAGAATTAGAACCTCAAGCCGCAGAGCATTGACGGGGGCGACGAAAAGTTCAATAGTCCTGCCTTCGGCAGAAAGCAGGGCGAGGCCTAAATGGGGTAATCTTCAATCGCACCCCACACCCACGCTGACAAGGCCGGGTAATGAGGGAGGCCAGACCGGGCCTGTTGGTTAAAGGAGTTAATCCCCCCGGCCGCGGGGCTGCTTTGATGCCTGTTGTGTGGGCCTTGTCCCAGGCTATCTAAATGCTAACTAACTGTGAGGCTGAGGACTGTGCTTTTCTTTGCTGGCACTAATCTGATAACAATTTGCTCTCCCTGATTAGCGGGGTGGGGAGGAGAGCAGGGGGGACCCGTCCCTTTGAAGGGGCGAGGCTGTTCTGGACAGCCCCCAGGGCAGTTTCACCCCCAGCCACCCTGGCTGCCGGCCTGCAGACGCACGTTTCAAATAACCTCAGCGCCAGGCGGCCGTGGGAAAGCGAGTATCCGTGCGCCCTCTCCCTTTGGGTCTTGACTCTTCTCAAAACTCAAGTGCAGGCTCTGTAAGCCGCCCCAACGCGGTGCCTTCTTCCCGTGGGGCTCCCTCCAGACCTATCCTCCCAACACAGCCGAGCCCACGGCCTCCGGTGTCTCGCCTCGCCTGGCCCAGCTTTACGTCTAAAATGACCTGCCTCCTCCTCTCCACCTAGCTGAGTCCTGCTCGGCCTCCTAGCAGCCCCCTGGGGCTTTTCCTGACCCCTCCGGACCACGGGCCATCCCCCACGCCTGCAGCACCCTGGGAGGCCTGGCCCACAGCTCTGGCCTTGTCTTCTCAGCCTGGTGCACCGACGTCCGGGTACGCGTGCACGCTGCCGCCTGTGCGCCCGGCTGGACTGCAGGCTCCGTGGGAGCAGAGGGCACAGCTCTGGTGCAGTGGGGCCTTCAGAGGGATGGAGCTGACTTGGATCCCTCTCTCCCATCAGGACCAAGGCCTCTCCAGGGTGACGGACAGTGTGGCACAAACATTAGGACCACAGCCACCTGTGGGTGCCACAGGCCCTGTGCCCTGCATCCCACCCCTGTGTGGCTTTTTGAGCATGTGACTGAGTCTGTCTGTGCTCAGATCTTGTAATATGCCCAGCGGTTGCGACCTCGGGCTCTGGAGAACTGGCTAGAATCCTGGCTCCTCACACATTAGCCAGCTGACCGTGGGCCACTTGGGTAACTTTTAGTAAGCCTCGGCCTCCCCATCAGTAAAATGGGAATGGCAGTCTCCTAGGACTGTTGCAAAGACTTAAGGGGCCTGGCAGCGAAGAGGGGCCAGCGCAGGGCCTGGTACGCAGGGGCTCCATGGAGGGCTGCCGCTGTCTGCTGGCACAGGGACGGGGTGCTCAGCCAGGAGCTCCCTGAAAACCCAGACTCCAGCCTCAGCCTCCTCCCCCCACTCCCAGAAGTCAGGCTGAGGAGCACCGTGCAGGTGGTCCTGGGAGGGTCCACCTCGAGAGAGCAAGACACTGCCTGAGAAAAGACGGAGCCTCCTGAAATGCCGGGCACACACTTTGCTTTTGGAAGCGGAGTTTCTGAAAGACTGGTGTAACCCTCCAAATGCATGCCCACTGGGTGCCTGTAGAGCGAGCAGAGTCTGCGGTGGCAGCTCACAGAGCTCGGGGGGCCGAGGGACCCCTGGGAAGCAAGCCAGCAGGTTCCCACCCAAAGGACTTGGTGAAAATTCGGAGAGTGACAGATTGGGGGCTTGTTTTTACTTGCAAAAAACAAAGAAATCACAGCCACTAACCCTAAACTGTCACACGTGTCCTGCCCATTGGCACTCGAACTTGCTGCCTGGTGGGTACCCAGGATGCATCTGACAGCCCATCCGGCAGAGGAGGCCACCACGCTGCAGTGTCCTGCTCCTGCCGTCGGAGACATGTCCCCATCAGTCCACTGTCCCCATTAGTGCAGGGGGAGACGCTGGCCCTGTGCGCCTGCTCTTGATGTCTGCGGTCGCTCAGCCCTTTGTTTTGGGCCTCAAGTAGTCCCCTTGCTCCAGCCCCTGCAGGTCTCTCTCCAGGGGACCAGGGGCCCCACCAGGGGTGGCCTCACTCCCCAACCAGCCTCTTCTCCACACTTGCCTTCCCTGAAGTGCCCCT
The DNA here is from genome assembly GCA_004027475.1 of Anoura caudifer. Classification (NCBI taxonomy): domain Eukaryota; kingdom Metazoa; phylum Chordata; class Mammalia; order Chiroptera; family Phyllostomidae; genus Anoura; species Anoura caudifer. The sequence goes on along the minus strand of PVKU01001848.1, from coordinate 19,877 downwards.
GCAACCCCTATAGTCCCAGGTCCCTCCTTTGACTTGGGGGCCTACATCCATGCTGACCACTGTGTTCTCGGTGCCTGCCACTCCAGCAGTGAGAGAGTGCGTCCCCCGCTGCCTGCCTCACGGTGCTCACAGAATCCTAGCGCTGTCCCTTCCTGCTGGAAACCCCTCACCCACGTCGGACGCTGCGCCTTTGCCCAGGCCAGGCCCTCTCCGGGCGTCCCTCCCTCACCTGTCCACCCTCTGGGATCGGCCCACCCTACAGCCCAGCCCAGCTGCCCCAGCCTGGCTCCCGCCTTCACTCCTAAACATGGCACTTGCTTCTCATCCCCTCTCCATCCACCTGCAATCACTTTTATTAGTGGGTTTAAGGTGCAAAGTCTGGTTCTTGCTGAACCGGCCCACAAACTCCTCAGAAACAAATCCCTAAACCTCTCCTGTTCCCACCAGTACCTTGCACATTGTAAGTATCCAAATAATCCGTGCTCACTGACTGATGGGCTCACCAACTGTCCACAAAGCGTACCAAAAATAAACACATAAATAGCCAACTTCTCTGTCCTTAACAGTGTCTTGGGAGATTGAGCGAAATGTGGGTGCAGTTCTGTGTAACGGGAACATTAAGATGGCATTTTAATGTGGCTGCGCGGGAGGCTGCGGTACCTGGGGCTCTCCCTCTGGTGCCTCCACGGCACTTGGGCACCGTGCTACTGGCCGCAAGTGGCAGCGAGCGGGCAGCCCTCCACGGACGCCCGACCTTGGAGCCAAAGCGCTTCTGACTTTCACTGCTCTGGACAAACACGAAAGACTCTGAGCTACACAGGGAAGTTTGTCTCGCTGGCTTCTGGGTTCATCAGTCTCCCAAGTACGTGCTGTTTGGTTTCTACAGAAGGTCAGAAACGCCTCTTTGGGGCTCCTCCTGGGTTTGCTGCAACGCCTTTGGCGGGCCCTGCTCCCCGCTGCGGGCGGCCGTGGCGCCCTTTCTGCTCACTGACCCGCGGCGGTCAGTTTCCTGACCCAAGTGCCTTGGAATTGTTGCGCCCTGACATGAGCGGGTGGAAAGACACAGCTGTGTTCTTTAGGAAGGGCGCTCACTCGCTCCCCTGAGACGCTGTGGTCAGCGCCACGGGGTCAGGGCTGCGGTGGGGCGCTGGCCCCCCGCGAGTTTAACTCCTGCTGCAGCAGACCCGTCCCTTTTCAGCGCCGATGAAGTCATGCTGAGGAAAACAAAACGAAACCGAACTCAACCCTCGGAAGGTGGTGGACCAGGGAGACAAAGCTGGCGGGCGGTCAGGCTACTCGCACGCCAGCCCCGTGCTGATTGGTTTATCTGATGAGCTGCTGAGCCACACCCTGCAGCTCGCTGGAGGTGCTCTCTGTCTTCTTCAACTGCAAGGTGGGTGAGGCTGGAGACAGACCAGCCCCAGACCACAGCCAGAAGTCTTACGGAGCCGCAACTGAGGGGAAGGAGATGGATTCAGAAAGGGGGGGGGGGGTAAAATAGCAGTACAGTGCATGGAGGGGGGAGACACGGAAGCAATTAAAATGGAGCCACCCCCTGTCTATGACCTTTGTGTGAGGGCTTCCGCACCCCTAGAGCAGGGTGAACTAAATGAATTCTCCTCGTGTTTGTGTTTTCTGGTTCCGGGCTTCTCGACTCTGCACCATTGATGCTCAGGGTCAGATGATTCCCTGTCTGGGGCGGGGGCGGTGCTGGGCCTCGTACGACACTGACCAGCATCCCTGGCTTCTCCCCACTGGATGCCAGGGCGCCACATCCTGAGTTGCTATAAATATCTCCAGACAGGGCCACATGCCCCCTGGGGAGCAAAATTGCCCCCTCAACTAAAAACCACTGGTCCAGTTCTAGCATCTCTCCTATTTTTACCTGTGACAACTCTGTCACGATCTCCTCCAAGCGTTCGTGCCTTGTTTACGTCGGCTGCCCTCACATCGTTCAGAACCCTCAGAGAGCCAGAGAGCGCCCCACCCCGAGCCTTCAACGGGAACACAAAGGGGAGCAAAGCAAGCACCCGGGGGCTGTGTCTCACTGGGAACCGATCCTACGAGTTCAGACGGATGACATTTACTTAGAGGCCAAGGTGAGAAAGGAATATCGGGGTCCTGGCAACGGAAAACGACAACACCGCCCACTACAAAGGGCCCTCCCGGCCCTCCTGGGCCGTACACGGCGGGCGGGGGTGGGTGGGGGGCATCTCCCTGGCTCCTCGCAGCTCTCCACGGCCAGGAGCCAGCAGCTATCCGCCCCTGGCACGGAGCCGGAATGGAGGCTCCGAAGTCAGCGGCCTCCCAGGCGGCCAACCAGGCTGAGACCCGCCGGCTCCAGAGCCTGCTGGCTGCGCCGCTATGCTGGCCTTATTCTCCGGGCAGGCGGCTGCAGTTTTATATGTGCCTGGGCAACCAACTCATTGCTATGTATTATTTCTTAAAGAATTTTTTAGAGGGGGAGGGGAGAGAGAAAGAGAGGGAGAGAAACATCGACATGCAAGAGAAACATTAGCTGGTTGCCTCTCCTGTCTCTCCCACGGGGGACCTGGCCTGCAACCCAGGCATGTACCCTGACTGGGAATCGAACCATCAACCTTTCGGTTCACAGGCCAGCACTCAGTCTACTGAGCCACGCCAGCTAGGGCTCATTGCTATATTTTTTGTGGTTGCATGAAATCAACAGATCCAGCCAGGACATGTTCAAACGGTCCTCGTTTACATGATTCAGGAGCTAGACAGGAGAGTCCAGGAGCGATTTCACTGAAAGTCGAATTGTTACCAAGGATCATCAAAAGCTCACTTTTCCCCTACAACACGGAGGTCTGGCAAGAAGCATCCACATTTGCAACAGACACTAAAACCAACCAGATTGTGGTACAGTTGTGACCTTCTGTGCCTTTGCTCATTTTTGCCCCATCAGCCAGAGGGTCCGGGAGCAGGAGCCCCGGGCGGCCAGCAGTTGGGGCTGACGATTCATGGAGCCGGTGGCCAGGGCCGCAGCAGGGCGCCTGCGCGCACACTGTCCTGCACGGACGGACTCGCCCAGCCTGAAGGCCAGAGAGACCCATGCTGGGTCACAGTCCTCCCTGCTGGTGACACATTCACCATGGTTTTCGTGCAAAAGCAGAACAAACACCCCAAAATGCGTCAACCCAAATAACAGCCAATGACTCGGCGGTCTCCCGTGCTACCGTTTTCGACAGCACACAGCGAATTGAGTTCCCTTTTTACTGCACTTGTAAAGCAGTTAAACATGAATATTCTTACAGAGCCATGTGCAGCAGACACTTAGGAGAACAACGATGCTTCTGGAGGCTGTGGAGCAGCTGGGAACCACTGCAGGAGAAAGCAGGCTGCAGATTTTGTCCGCAGGGCCAGGTGCGTGCGAATCAAGGGAGCTTTGTCTTTCCAATAAAGGAAAAGCGGCCTGATGTGAATACTTGAGCCTGGAAGTTTCTGGAAAGTGCCGGAAGCGACTGCTGACTTGCTCACCCCAGACTCCGAATTCTTCCTGAGGGAATGGCCGTCGCAGCCCCCGCCGTGGTCTGAGAGCCCCCGAGTCACAGGGTGGCTGAGTTCAACAGGAGGAAGCCCGATTCCCAGGCCTCGTCGTCACTAACAGAGCCCCCCTTTCCAGACAGACAAAGAGGAAGGGGTGAAAGGCCAGGGAGGGAGCAGACGGGCCTTCTGAACCCGCCTGTGCGGGCGAGAGCGGGCGCTGGAAAGGGGGGGCTTTGACTGAAGGAGAAAACGAGGGCCGAGGGAGAACGTTGCGAGGATGGACAAACCCGCGGCGTTCTCCGAAAACACGAAGCCAACCCGCTGGCTGGCCCACCAGGGCGGGGCCCGCAGGGTGGGCAGCTTGCCGTTACTCCCCGTCCCTAACGTTCCCTTTCTCCCGTGACGCCACCACTCAGTGTAGAAGGAGGCGCACGGTCGGTGGTCATAGAATCCTGACCCACGCTGGCTACTCGTACAACTGCGTGTTCGTCTGCCCGCTGTCTTTGTCCGTGTCTCTCGGCGTCGATGTCCCCCAGCATCGGTGTCCACAAGACACGTCAAGCTGTGTGGGCGTGGCGTGGTTCCTAATCTGGCAGCGCACGCAGGTGGACCCCACGGCTGTAAGGAAGTGCTTCCCCGTGTGGGTGACGATAACCACCCCATGGCAGTGCCGGGACTCCAGAACCGAACTAGAGTGGGTGGAAGCCGAAGCGCATGCAGGACCTCGAAACGGGCAACCACGTGGCCCAGAGGGCTGAGTTTTCTTCACTCTCTGCTCATCCGCTTCTCCCGCTTTGCCCTTCAAGGTCCAGCTCCAGGCCTGTGTCCTCGCAAAGCCCCCGAGTCCTGCTCAGGGTGTCCTCCCCAAGATCTCAGCCCTTCTGGGTCGCGCCGCTCATCTGAAGCTTGCAGGGTTGCCCCGTGTGCGCGCACAAAAATCAGACCACCTTTCTGAGAGCTTTCTTTAGGGTAGTGCTAGGGTAAGCAACATATATGTGCACTGTGCATGTGCACACGGTGTGACATATGAATACTCCCCCCTCCAGCTGAATAGTTAACTCCTGTGGGGAAAGGCTGAGTTCTGAACTTGTTTCTGTGCCCCCAAGGAAGCTTAGGATGGGGCAGGGCACTTAGTAAACACTCAATAAATATTTCCTAGCCGCCAACAAGTCCCGAGAAACTAGGAGAGCGACCTCAGGAAGGAATGCTGAGGGAGGTGATCCGGGAATCGGACTCAGCGGCCAGCAAGTTCGGCGGCCTGCTGTGAGCCCGGGCTCCCTCTGGGCCGCTGTGGGTTGACGGTGGCCGAAAGCATGGGCCTGGGAGTCAGGAGACGTGAGTCTCACCCCACTTCTGGGACCGGCTCCGCGTGGGGCCTGGGATGAGTCTCCGCCCCTCTGGGCCTCACGGTCCTCAGAAAAGGAACTGGACTGGGTGTCTGCAGCCCTCCCTCGGTGATGCGGTACTACGACTCTATTTTCCAAATACAGGCACTTCTTCCGCTTTGCGACACAAGTCCCATAGTAAAACGAAATCATTAATAAATTATACAAAAGTCGGGCGCCACGGTCGTTTGTGCTTTCTGAGGGGGCTCGATTCCATAAATTCCACCCTGGTACATGCCTGCCTGCGCCTTCAGGGACAGCAGATTCGAGGCTGGTGGTGCAGCACACTGAGCAGCCTCTCCTTGCGACTGCGCTGGCGGGATGCCGGCCGAGTCCCGCCGGCAGGAGGGTGCACCCCGACGGGCTGTGTGGGGGAGCCTGGCAGCCCGTTGTGGCGGGTCCTGTGTTGAGTCACAGCATTCCGGGGAAATGAGCATCCAGCAGGGGAAGCTTGGTTGTATTTTCTGTTTAATTTTATTCTTCCCGGAGAGTCACATTTGAAGGAAAACGGGCCAGCAGCCCATCACTTGATACAATCGGGCAGAAGCTCTTCCTAATGGAACACACTTCCACGTCTTTGTGATGGCGTAAACACCTGCCTGATTCGAGGAGTCTCGCTGATAAGCGGCTGGCCTGGTTTTTAAATGAGGCCGATATTAGTCAGGCATTTGCTGATGAAACACCTGCTTGGATGTCTGAGTTTTCCACTTCTCACTTGGTCACTGCAGCATCTTGCAGACCTGTTCCTGAATAACTGGTGTGTGCTTGTCCTGGTAAAACCCCGTGGCTGTGAAATAGCGGTGCCAAGTTTGTTCAGGCCTCGCGCCTGCGTTGTGAGTGGGAAAAGAATCCTGACCCCGCTCGCTGGAGGGAGCAGCCCGAGCAGCAGCCCCCAGCCTGGCGGAATGAAGGACTGCTTCTAAGGGGTTTTCTTCTTCCAACAGAAACGTGACCTTCGGGTTCAGACTTAGCCCAAACCAAAACCTACTCAAAACCGATGTGGCACAATGAAGAAACCCACAAGCCAAGCCACAAAACAATTTAAGAAACCTATTATTTTTAAAAAGATGTTTTACCCCTGGCCGGGTAGTTCAGTTGATTAGAGCGTCGTCCAGACACCCCAGGGTTGTGGGCCTGATCCCCGGTCAAGGCACCTATAAGGATCAACCAACGAGTAAGTGTAAATAAGTGGAAGAACAAATGAATGTCTCTCTTTCCCTCTCTCAAATTAATGTTTTAAAGATTTTTTAAGAAAGCTTCCATGATCTTGAATACTTTCAATCTTCTCTTTTCAAAAGCTTTTACTTACTGATTTGAGAGAGAGAGAGAAAAACATTGATTTGTTGTTCCACTTATCGATGCATTCATTGGTGGATTCTTGCATGTACCCTGACTGGGGATCAAACCCTCGACCTCGGCGTATCTGGAGGACGCTCTAACCAACTGAGCTAACTGCCAGGGCGCTTCTCCTTTTCTTGAAAACTGAAAAGCCCAAAGTTTCTTTACAATTAAAAACATTTTTTTCAAATATAGGAAGCTGTTCGGAATGGTAAAATTAATGCTGAGTGGGGGGCCAGGGAATATAGCTTCTAACCAGGCTTTGCTCTGCCAGAACCTTGACAAACGGCCCCCTGCAGGAAGCCTCAGGGTGCCCGATTGGAAACGGAGTCTGGGAAATGTGACAGCCAAGGGTCCTCCTCCCTCTCGGTGGCCCTGCAGCTTTCACTTAGGTCAGGTTCTGGCAGGAAGTCCCGGGGCAGCTCTGACTGTGGGAATGTGGGCACAATTGCAGCTGCTACAGGAAGGGCGTGTGGCCCACAAGAACTGGGGGGAGGAGGGGAGAAGGACAGGCCCTCGGGGATGAGCCAGGCGCCACTGCAGCGAGCGCCTGGACACAGCCCCTGCCCCTCAGACGCCCACACCAGGGCTGTGCTGCTCTGGTCTCACGGCCCAGGGACAATCCCCCGTCATCAGTCAGACAGCGGCTCACGCATCGGGGGCTGAATTTGTTCTGGAAGCTGTTCAGCTAGTGCCATCCAGAGGCCAAATGTTGTCCTTGAAATGGAGCAGGGAAGCAAGGAGAAAACGGCGATTCTACTCTACGTATTTCACTTTACTTAGAACCCAGAAATCTCATCTATGTACAGTGGACATACGCACATGTACAAGATCTGCCCAGAAAGCATCCAGCCATGCACTGCGAGAAATGGAGACGTTTACTGAAGAAGATACAAGAAGCACTGTGCACAGGACAGCGATGCCTTCAGTTTGGACCTTCTCGAGGAGTCCGGTTCGTTGGCAGCAGTTTGAACCAGGTCGCTAGCAACCGCAGCACGATGCCCCTTCTGCTCCGGTAGCAGAAGCTGCGGGAGTAATTTTGCCACAGCACATTTCATGCCAAGACCCTGCATCAAAATCTCGGACACAGTAGTTTTGGAATCCCCGGGTCAGCTTCTGGTTCTCACCTGTCAGTCGCCGATCTCTGTTGACTGCAGCCCGTACACGTTCAACATCCTCAGGTGCTCTGCTTGGTGCAGGCCGTCCAGAGCGTGGGTCACTTCCCACAGGTTCTCGACCATCTTTGAAGGGTTTGTGCCAGACTTTTATTTGCACTGCACTCATTGCATCGTCCCTGAAAGCCTCCTGAGTCACCCGAGTAGTTTCCGCGGAGGAATGTTCAGCCTTAACACAAAGTTTGATGCAGATTTGAAGTTCCACTCGCCCAGTCATTTGGGATGTGACAGCCGCACAGCACACACATTCATTCAACGGTGTCTGCCCCCGCTGACTAGTACAGTGAGGCCGTCATCGTTCACACATGTGCATTCCAGTCCACTCGCCTCGGCTCCAGGTTACATCGAGGTCACGCCAACCGTTCTCATTACATTAACGATGGCTGGACTTTTGGGGGACAGGCCTTATATGTATATATGTATATATGTGTATCCATATATGTAAAGGTATGAATATGTCTAGTGTGTGTTGTATGTGAGCATATACGTATAGCTTGAGGTGGGCGTGGCGCACCGTTAATTCACCATGGTGAGCAGTGACTCCAAAATGGCCTCATTTCCATTTGGGAAAGATGAAGGTGCCCACCCACAACTACCTCAGTGAAAGCAGCAACCTGATGCTAAAGCAGCTGATCAGAGGTGGGGCTCAGTTCTCCCTTGGATCCCAGAATGGTGAACCCCATCTGTCTGTCCCATCTGTCCGCGGAGAGTGGCTCCTCTCACCTGGAAATAAGTGAAGGGCCTTGTTCCCCCTGGGGGAGAAGGACGTGAGAATATGCGGGAGAGAAGCGCCCTTCCCCAGACGCAGGCCTAGGGGCGTGGTTTGGGGAAGGCAAGAGGAGAGTCCATGTTTTCACAGGAACCAAGTAACTCAGCTAATTCTAGCACGATGTTAAGAAAAACCCCCAAACCAAACCGCGGACAAAAACCTCTCGGCTCCAACCCGCGCCTGGCGTACTGAGTCCAGGTGGCCACCTGCGTCCTGCACCGAAGACAGCGGGAAACTGCGCGCATTTTTAACAGCACACTGCCCTCCAGTGGTGCGAGACAAAATTGCGGCGTGACATGCTTCCCAGCAGCCAAGTCTGTTTGACTTTTGACTTTTGACTTTTCCCGGGACCCTGGGAAAGTGTTGGGTGCTGGGTAACCACCAGTCCGGAAACGAGATTAAACGAGGGAACGTGCAATAAACGGAGACGCGATCTAGCTGGAAACCTCGGCTCCCTCACTCGCACCTGCCGGGCCTCCCAGGGCCCAGATTCGCGCTTTTGCCTTTGTTTGGCACCTCTGGATCAGGGTTTGATCGAGCGGAAATTAACGTGAGAAGTGGTGCTTCCAGGAGAGAGCGCTCTCACTGCAGGGCAGCAGCCCAGCGTGCAGGGGGGAGGGGGGAGGCGGCCTGCGCCCTGGGAGGGCCGGCAGGGGGTGGGCGAGGATGTAGTCCGGTGGGTGTGACCTGTCACCTTGTGGGTGCATCGTCAGGCTCCCGGAAACAGCTGCAGCCAACACTGCGGGCTCACTGGGTGTCAGGTGCCGTCCCAGGGGTCCCCCAGGGACCACCCCAACCAATCTTCCCAATCACTCCCTCTAATGAGTGTTGCTGCCTTCCCACTTGGCGGATGAGGAAGCTGAGGTTCAGAGAGGATGCCACCTGTTTGTGGCCGCATGAGGGTAGACCAGAGCTGGAGCTGCCAGTGAGGCTCTGGGACCCAGCTGTGGTGCCAGGGCTGGATGCGTGGACACCCCGAGCCGCGTGGGTGCTCAGTGAGGGGGCGAGCGCGGAAGGGTGGCGGCGTGTGGGCAGCTCACCTTGACGATGAGCGGGTTCTGAAACATGGAATCGCGCACGACCCCCAGCCTCTCATTCTCCATGCCCGGCCGGATGTCTGCCACGGTCAGGGGCCGTCGTGGGGGTGGGCAGATCTGGCTGACGGTGCGGTGCACCGGCTGCTTCTTCTTCCTTGGCATGAGGTCCTGGCGGGAGCCCTTGACCTCTGGCATCTTGGAGGTCGCGGAGAGTCGACCTGGGGTCTGGATGCGGCGCGCTTCCCGGCTGGGGGCCCCGCTCGGAGCTCCGAGAGGACTACTTGGATCCCACTACTTGGACCCCGGGGTGGGCACAGGACACGGCGCTCGCTCCGGAACGGGGTGCGTCAACCTCCGGCGCACCCTTGTTTCAGGGACCCCTATTGGGCCATATAAGTCCCTCTGTTCACTCCGAGCATCTTCTGGGCACCGGGCCGTGGATGGGGAAAGGAGAGAAAACCAAGGCCACCCCTTGAGGAAAAATGGAACAGTCTGTCTCCATGGCGACGGGACGCCAACGGTTCTAGGTGTACTTTGTTTTAGGAAACTATCAGCAGCCACTTAAGTGGACGGGTTCGGAGTTTTCTTAAATAGATGTGAGAAAACCTGAGAATCATCATTTGTGTTAAAAAGTTACGGGGCTCTAGAGGGCCCTTTAGACTTCCAAGTCAAAATACCGTCCCAGCAGCCACGCCCCACTCCACTCCCCGCCCCTACGCATTTATCCTCGCGGGATTCACTCCGCACAGAGCGCTAAATGTTTCACAATGAACCAGGAATCCTCAATTGTATTTTTATTTATTTATTTTTAACGAAGATTTTTAGACAAGGGAAGAGAGAAAGAGGGAGAGAGAAACATCAGTTGGTTGCCTCTCGTACTCCCCTTTACTGGAGGCCTGGCCCACAACCCAGCCATACGACCCATCTGAGATTCGAACCGGCGACCCTTTGGTACGCAGGCCGGCCCTCAATCCACTGAGCCACAACAGCTTGGGCGGCATCCTCACTTTAGACCTGATGTTCCCTCCAACCCACTAGTTGGTCTCAAATTAGTCACCCTCTTGGATCCTCAGTTTTTTCCTCTGCCAAACAGGCAGGGAGGAAAGTCCAGAGCTAAATGAGATCCATGGCGCCCAACTTCGTGCAGCAAAAAGAAGGGAAGCTGAAAAGCAAAGACTCACTGAGTCAGAATATCTGGAAACGGGATCTGGGAATCTGCATTTTAAAATATCTCTTCCTTCCCTGTGGAGTTTACTTGAAAAACGTTCAAAGCTACAGAAAAGCTGAATGAAGAGTGCGATGAGACTTGCATAGATTCCACCCAGCCCCACCAGTCCTTAGTATTCGACACATCCGTTTCTGTGCGTCGCAGACTCGTTTTGAAAATATCTGCAGACAAGCGTACGGGACCAAAAACGCTTCAGCAGGTATCTGCCGAGAACCAGGAGAGTCTCGCACACAGCTGCAGCGCCGTCGTCACGCCAGTGGATTTTTAACGCGGCGCTGTAACGGGGCCTGATATGCAGTCCGTATGCAAACTTGGGGATCTGCACTTTGTCGCACGTCCCGGGTGAATGGTGCGGTGTTTCTGGAGCCACGAGCCTCGAGGATCGCTAGTCTGCCTTCTGTTTCCAACCTTCCGTGGGTTTATTTATCTACCGTTGTCATCTTTCAGTGCTCAGATACCCATCCCCAAGGCTCAGGGTAAGGCGTTCACCACAGAGCAAGCCGCACCGAGGACAAACCTGCACTTCACAGCCTTACCTACCGACAGCGGCGGCACCAGCACCGCCAGCTCCAGGGCGCTGCGCCTCCAAGGCCTGAGGGAGCCCCTGGCGATGGCGTGTGGGTGTGTATAGTGTGTGCTCAGGGTTTCTCCAGCCTGCTTCACTTCCAAACTTTCACAGGAATGCAGGTTGTGCACTTTTGTTTTTATGTATGCTTGTATTTATTTATTTACATAGAGGGGAAGAGGGGAGAAAGAGAGGGAGAGAAACAACGTGTGGTTGCCTCTTGCACGCCCCCTACTGGGGACCTGGCCTACAACCCAGGCATGTGCCCTGACTGGGAATCGAACCGGCGACCCATTGATTCGCCAGCTGGTGCTCAGTCCCCTGAGCCACACCAACCAGGGAAGTTGTGCACTTTTCAATCAAAGCTGCGTGGCCCCTCCCATGGGAAGTCAGGTTGGGCCATGAGAGGCAGGCGAGTGGAATCGTGGAGCACAGGTGTGACTGCTGGCTGGGCCACATAACTCCCCTCAGACAAGTTATATTAAGCCCCTCGTGGTACAAGCTTCCCCCACTAGGTGAGTGTTCTAGGAACCCATACTGTATGAATATATTGCCAGCTGGTGTTGTTGTGAGAAGCTGCATTCGGCCTCAGTGAATTTTTTTTGAAGACTCGATGTGTTTGTCTATTCCATGAGCGATTTACCAGTGCACCTGCCCACATCTCCACACTGAGTGTTCAATAGTTTTTCATCAAAGACGGCATGACCCCCGTGCCCCAACTTCCTGGATGACTCTTTTTGTTTCCCCAGATGAAAAAGGTTCTCAAAGGAAACCATTCTGATGGGAAAGAGGTGAAACAAAATCAGCAGAAGCACTAAAAGGCTGATTTGAGCAGTGGGAAAAACACCTCAATAGGTGTAGTGCGTCAGATGGAGAATACTTTGAAGGTGACAGAAGTTTATACATGCAAGAATAAATACGCAACTTTTTATAAATAAAATTCTGGGGGGTTTGCCCCCCCCCCCCAACAGGAAGGCCTGGTTAAAGTTTTACTTTTAATCCCTGCTAGTTTCTTCAGGACTAGATTGAAATGGGAGGACTGGAAAGATCTCAGAGGCTCTTTCTGCCTCATCTCAGCTGCCTGTGCAAGCTATTCCCTGCGCCAGCTATTCCCTGCCTGCCACTGACGTCATCGCCTGCCATGCAGCCCACCACTGCGTCCCAGCTGCCCCGGCCGCCTTCTTTCAGGTCCTGCAGCAGCCAAGGGCAGGGCCCTTGTGTTTGCTTCCAGCCTGGAACACTCTTCCGTCCAGATGTGGGCGCACCCTTTCCGTTTAGAACCCAGCCTTCCCTTCCGTCTCAAGTAGCGCACACTGTCCGCCACGTCACTCTTTCATTTTCCTTATAGCATAATCCGACGAGGTCTTGGTGGATTTGTTTGCCGGTCTTCTTCACTCCTGGACGAGGAATGGAGCTCAGCAAAAGTTGCTGAAGAAATCGGGTGCATGCACGAATTAGCAAGTCCGTGGAATTCGGTCTTTCTTAGTATTAGGATCCCGCTCTAACCCCCTCCACCCCCAACCACCCTAGGAACAAAATGGGCGGAGTCCACGTAGCCGTCCCAGTCCCAGCAGCGCGCATGTTACCATGGCAGCGGGATGCCGAGGGTGGACCGGAAGTGACGCGAGGCTACTTCCGTTTTCACAGCGGCAGGACTTCCGGAGTGTAGGAAAGGTGGTGACGCCTTCGGACGGTAGGTTGAAAGCGGCGTCTTGTTGTTCCGAGTGTTTTTTAGATGCGCTTATATAAATGGAGCGGTGGCGGTTGTGGTCCTTTTCCTCCGGAAGACGCGCCTCTGGCCTGAGGTCTCCAGCGATGGGGGTGGCGCCGTTTGCTCGGCCGCCTCTCCAGTCCCCTCCGCACGGGACCGAGGTCGGGTCTTGGCACCGAATGGGACTCAGAGGCGGCCCTCGGGGTAGTTCCTCCCCTCCCGGCCCCGGAACGCCCACCCCAGAGCGCAGCAGGGCCTCTTTGGCGCCCCCCAAGTGGTGGAGAATCCGGGGCCAGACTTGGCACGGTCGTGCCGGACGGGAAGCGGCACGTTCCTCAGAAGTGGTGATGAGTGCATATTCATTCATTCCAGGGGCGTCGAACTACCTGGTAGCCAGACAAAGTCGCAGCCCTTAGGGGGCCCGATCGTGACACAGCTGAGCCACGTGCAGTAGGGAAGCAGCTGGCTTGTTGGGGAACGCTGCATACCAGGGAGAGGGGACCCAGGGAGGCGATCAGAGAGGCTTTCTTGATGTGACTGTTAAACTTAAACCAGTCTCAGCTCAGAATTTAACTCGGAGGAAATGCATTGCCGCGAGAGTGAGCTGCTTTTGCAAAGTCCCTGAAAATGAAAAGGATCGTGGTGTATTCTAGGACCTGAAGGCAGGGTGTCTGGAACCCGGGGAGAAAGGAGAGCTGGAGAGGCAGGCGTGGACTAGACGGATCGTGAAGGGCATGGTCGTTCTGCACAGTTTGGGAACGTTATCTTAACAATCATGGAGAAACCATACAATGTTTATAGCGGGAAGTGACCACGTATTTAAAAGTTTGTATTGAACTCAAGAAACCAGGAGAAGCTTAGGTATTTAAGAAAAGAAAGAAACGGATGGAACGTAGGATGTTTGATGGAATCATCTGTTGATTGTTACGAAGAGGTCCTGAAAAGTGGGCCAGGAAAGTGAATGAAGTGCTGATGGTCGTAGGCACCGCCCCTGGAGCAGACTCAGGGCAGTAGTGAGGGTGGAAGCTACCCGTGGGCTGAGAAGTGGATGGACTGCGAGGAAGTGGAGAGGGCAACTTCTCTCAAGAAAGTTCGCGGTGTAGGGGAGGAAAGAAAAGCTGGATGGGACTTTAGAGTTCGAGGAAGGCTGCATCCTTGTTGTTTGCTTCGCTTCATTCGGAAGAGTCTAGAGATCCAGGGGGTGCCGCTAGAGGGGAGCCTGCGCAGAGGAAGAGGCTAGAGACCCTGGAGAGAGGTGGGTCACCTGATGGATCGGGGTCTTGGGGAGGCAGGAGGAGGCTGGCCTCCAGCACGCACGGGCAGGAATGGCCTTTGGCAGGAGAAGAGCCCCCTCCTTTGTTGCAGCAAGAGGGGAAGAAAGGAGGGGACAGAGCGTGCAGGCACGTTGCATTTGGAGGGAAATCCCGTCTAGTGCGTGTGTGCGTGTGAGGGAGGTCAAGGGCAAGTCGGTTGGCTGCAAGTGAGAGGGAAGTGAGAATTTAGAAGTCTGTTGAGAGTCAAGGAGATATGAAATAATTATTTCAAAAAGGGCTGGCAAGTGAGCTGTCTCGAGCAGAGCTGCCCAAAAAAACAGCATGCAAGCTACGCACATAATTTAATATTGTGGCTAGTAGCAATGATAAAAAAAACGTGAAGAGGTGGAATTAGGAATGTACTTTACCGAACAATATTCAAGTTGCTATTTCAACAGGGAAGAAACATGCAGGAGTTATGACTGAGATATTTTGGTGTCTTTGTTCTGAGTCTTGGGAGTCAGACGTGTGTGCGGCGCTTTGAGCACAGCATGGCCCAGCCGGGCTCAGGCGCTCAGCAGCCTCTCGGCGCCCGTGGCTCCCGCATCGCGGTGCAGATCTAGATGTACACAGTTCGATGGCTGGGCGGTGTGCAGGTCCCGGGTGGATGGTGCTGTCTGCCCAGCTGTGAGTTTTCTCCAGGGCACCCGAAGAGAAGCATTCATTCATTCATTCCAAAATAGGTATTTATTGCGCTCCTCCTATGAGCCAGACACTCTGCTAGATGCTGGGCTACAGTAGCTTAGAAGGGTGGCTGAAGTAGGGTCACAGTTGTTCATATGGCAAATAATGCTACGGGAGTAATGAAGTGTCCCGCAGACTCAAACTGTAAGCTTCTTTTCCCCGGCCCTCGGTAAGGCAGATACACTCCCTCTCCGAACAGGGAGTCAGCTTGCAACACTCGCCCTGCCGGAGCTGGGACCTCAGAGCTGGGACCTCAGAGGCCATAGGTGGGTTTGCCTTGTCTTCTGTGCGGTGGCAGGGAGGAAGGCCTCAGGCAGCGCTCTGGTACCTCCACTGAGGGGGAGACCCTGAGGCGGGGGGTCTGGGCTGGTGGCACAAGTCCACGAGCTCGTGCACAGCCCACTCCCTCCGCCGCGTAGCGTATTCACTGCCCAGGAGAAGCGGGGTGCCTCTGGGGAGAATGGGCTGACCCTTCGGACCTGAAGGAGCCCTGATCCGGGGGGATCTCCAGGATCCACGGTTACGTGAAAACTAGGATGTGGGCCAGAATGCGTGGGTGCTGCCTTCTGCGTAAGCAGGGGGAGGGGGAGGGCCAGGTGGTGGTGTTTGAGCCACGTAAGTGCATTAAGTAGTCAGAAGAGAAATGAAATCCTAAAAGTGGAAACACAGAAGGAACACAGAGAAAGGAGAGTTACAAGACATGTTTGTAAAAGCATACCTTTAACCATCTCTTTTGTCAAGTTCGTTTCTGTTAGTGTACTTCCACTCCAAAATGCACGTGCTCTCCATGAGTATTGACATTGGTGCCGTATTAAATTTCATCCCACCTTCCCGCAGAGTTTTGACTCTCTGTTGGATGTTAGCAAGGCCTGTCCAGTCTGTTTCTCGCAGAGGTGACCTTCGGACTAAGGTCACTGAGTCCCTGCCGTCCCCGCTGTGAAGGCGCTGGCGGGTCCTGCACTCTGATGTGAGACAGAGTTCCGGGGCGTGGCTCCTCCGTGGTGGAAACACAGGCAACCCACCCTCCTCCTGGGAATTCCCTTTTTTTTTTTTAGCAGAGGAGCATTAAATGGCTAATGAAATAACTATTTTTTAAACTACAGTTGGACTAAATGCTACAAAAGTGAAGTACAGTTTGCTATGAAGTCAGTACAGCATTTGGGGAATGCACCAAGCCCAAGGGATCAGCGAAATCTTTCTGTCCTTTGCTTTTTTGGTAAATACTTAGATAGTTATAGCCTTGAATTGCTTGTTTTTAAACACAAATGAAAGCAATCTATACCCTTGTTCTGCCCCTTGCTTTTTATTTTGGGTATTCAAATGAGTGTAGATAAAAATAGAACGCCCCTGTCCTCATTGTCCCAATTAAGAAATAAAAGATTTCAGGTATAAAAGAAATCAGCTCTAGATGCATCCGGAATCCCCGAGTTTGCCAGTTACAATCCCCATGCCCGTGTTCCTAGTTTTCCTAGTATGTATCCACTGAGAAAAGACACATTAAAAGTGTTTGTGGACCTTACACTTAATGTATACATGGTACCATAATGGATACATTCTTTTAACCAGGGAGAGCTTTCTTGAGGCTGTGATGGTCCAGCCGCACTCTGAGGAGGGAAGGAGCCAGGGAGGCGGGAGGCAGCTGGGAGTGTCCTGGGCGCAGGGAGTCGGATGCTGTCAGACCTTGAGCCAAGGAAAGGGTTGTGGCACATTTGGGGGACCAGAAAAGGGGACGTGTGGCAGAAGCCCAGAGTTGGGAGGAGAGGTAAAGGCGAAGCTGTGGGGGGCAGGGGCTGGCCGTGCAGGCCCTGTGGTTCTCTGTCTCCTCGTCGTTTCTCCATCGGACAGGCAGTGGGAGCAGGCAGAGCGGTTACCTTGAGCCCCCCGCTCACTTAGAAGAGCGTGAAATGTATACTCATGACTCTAGCTGGCCATTTGTCATACAATTTCATTTTCCTATGATTTTTTTCTCCGGAGGCTGATGTTTAAAATGCTTTGCAAAATAAACCATTGTTGTCAGATTTCCCTCTAGGAATAAAATGGAAGGCAAATCAAGCAGATTGGAAATCCACACTCCAAGAAAAATCCACACTGACAAGAAAAAGAAAAAGTACTCTGTAGAGAAGGAAAGACATCGGATGCGTGCCCATGAGAATTTCAGAGACTCCCCCTTGGAAAGTGAACAGTCTCACAAAACGAGGAGTGAAAACAAGGGAAAAGATCGCCAGTTCCTCACTTCTCCTTCAGAAAAGTCGGAACTCGGCGATGGGGCTGAAAACGCCTCTCCGACAGCCAGAAAGAGGAAAAAGAGGAGGGCTTTGGGGGTACAGGGTGACGCAGGCGTCGTGTATGTCATGGTGGATAAAGAAAACATTAAGGACACACCGAAGAATGTTAGAAAGGACGTCGACATCATTTACATTGACGTGAGCAAGGAGCAAGCGTCAGCCAAAGAGCCTGTAGCTGAGCAACTGCACGCGGTTCCCAAGCGGCGTAAACATGAGCTGGAAGGAGCATTTCATAATGTCAGGGAGGAAAAGAAGCATCGGAAGGGAGCTGCGTCCCGTGACGATGCTGAGCAAGGGGGCCCTGGCGCCAGCGCGCCCCAGCCCCAGCCCCTGCTTCCTGTGCCCCTCGAAGGCCCAGGTACACCACCGCTGGGGGCCGCTCGTGAAAGGAAGTCCAAGAAAAGAAAGAGAAAGCTTTCCCAAAACCAGGAATCTGAGCGACCTGAGAGCGGGGGCTCTGAGGGATGGCAAGTGGCCCACGACCCAGGCACTTCGGAAGGCAGGGAGGAACCCCGCAAGTTCAAGAAAAGGGCCAAGAAAAGGAGGCGAAGTTCCGCTGGTGACAGTGCCCTAGCGCCTGGCGGTGGTTGCTCCGGCCGCCCCACGAGCTGCGAGCGCCCAGACTCTCCCTGCGGTTCACCGGAAGGTCACAGCTCCTTGGCTGAGGACAGTGCGACACCTGGGCCGCCGGAGGAGCAGGCGCAGAGGTAACGTGGGACCGTCCTGCCTCCCGAGGGTGGCTGTCCTCTGTGGGAGTGGTGCCCGGGGCTCTGCGCAGCGCGTCCCCAGCAGATGGCAGAAGCCCTGGCGGCAGGCCGGGGCGCTGTGCGCGTGTAGGCCCACCCTCCGCAGGCAGCGCCCTTTCCCCGCGCACGCTTGGGCAGCCAGCCCAGGTTTGCGGCGAGAGCTCTCCCAGCCTGAAGTTCTGTGACGGACGGAGTCTAAGGGGCTTCTCCGGACCCCACGTTGCCCTGTCTGTCTGTGTGCGTCTGGACGGAGGAAAGGAACGGGTGCCTGGGAATGCTCCCCACCAGGGAGAAGCTGGAGTTGGGGTTCTCGCTAAGAAGAAATTTACCATTTTATACGTAATTATCATGTAAGTGTGGCATCTGCTGCATACGTGCAGGAAGGTGGGATTTTTTGTTTGTTTGTTTGTTTTCTGTCGGTTCCTGGGACTTGAGACAGATTTTCCCCCATTTTTACTCAGTGGCTTTCTCACATGCGTTAGATTGTCCTGGCCTAACGCAGCTCCTGTAGCAGTTGAATGAGAGAGGCCCCCCCCACCTCCGCAGTAATTGGGGCCCCCCCCACCACATCTCCACAACACTGAGGGCGAGGCAGGCATGCCCCGGGCCGGGGCGCGTAGCTGACACTGCACTGTGAGCCCTCTGAAAACTGGACCCTTTTCTTGGACAAGTGCACACAATTTTTTTTTTTTTTTTTTTTTTCAGTTTCCTGTCTGGGCAGTTAGTTGATACAGTTGAACGTGTGAAGAGATTTGAACATCTGGCAGAGAGTTGGGGATGTAGTAGTGATAGATACATAGGAAACCATGCAAAGGGGAAATGTGGCCATTGCTGACCGCAGCAAAAATAACTGTGACTGATGTGGCTTGGTGGGATGGGTGTGGTACCGCAAACCAACCAAGGGGTCGCTGGTTCATTCCCACTTAGGGCATGTGCCTGGGTTACAGGCCAGGTCCCCAGCTGGGGGCGTGCAAGAGGCAACCGACATCAACGTTTCTCTCCTCTTTTTCTCCCTCCCTTCCCCTCGCTCTAAAAATAAATAAGTAAACTCTTTTTAAAAAAATAACTGTAGCCATGGAAGCCCTGGATACTGGTTTAACTAATTAGTAATCATTATTATAAAGCCTAACTCACTGGCAGGGTCAGGGCGAGGTGCCTTGAGTGTCCGTGGAGGTAGAGGGCTTGGCTTACGCGGCAGTCAGTATCTGAACCAGAAACAGCTGAGAAATAGCCCAATAATAAGCGGGCCGGGGCTGCAGGCCTCCCTGTGGGCAGCCTCCGAGGTGCGCCCAGGTCCGCGGTTACTGTGCAAGCCCGGACCTCCCGCCCGAGTCTCCCCGGTCTGAGTGGGTCGTGGCAGGAGAAGACGTTCACGCATGTTAGGGCCGTGTTCCCTCGGTGTAATTGATGCGCTTCCCCCCCAGGTTAGGACCTGCCGGTGAGGGCAGCCATTTGGAATCGGCTAAAGACTCCGAAACACCGTGTTTATCTGAAGACTCGAGAGACTGGGCCGCGGCCGACGTGGACTTGGATGCTGCCGTGCAGCAGCTCCGCGAGTTCATCCCCGGCATCGGGGCCAGGGCTGCCACCACGATTAAGCGCATGTATCGGGACGACCTGGGACGGTTCAAGGAGTTCAAAGCGCAGGGTGAGCTGGCGGGGCTGCGGTGTCCGTGGGACTTCGCCGGAAGCCCGGTCCAGGGTTCTTTTGTGAGCAGCTCAGATTTATGGGTTCACGAGATTCATCCTTCAGCTACTTTCAGCTTCCCCTCCAACCAGAATTGGGTTCCTAATTGAATTTATTGGGGTTACCCTGGTAAATCAAATTTCATAGGTACCAGGTATAGAATTCCGTCATAATCACCCCTCCAGAATTACTGGTCGAGCTGCGGAACGGGCTCAGCGCGGTGCCCTGGTGCCCTCTTTGCCCAGCCTCTGGTAGGGAGTCCGGAGGCCCACGGGTGAGAGAATCGGGCCTGGGGGAGGGGGAGGGGGAGGAGAAGGTTAGTTGGCTGCGGCCTGGGAGGGATACACACAACTGAAATAAAATTAAAGACATTAACTCATCAACTTCGACGAGGTGCAGTTTCTTTCCCTGAGTCATTAATTTGAGGGCAAGCTGGTGGGGTGGACA